>JAMZEH010000042.1:4347500-4715000 GCA_024699665.1 Ostrea denselamellosa
AAATTAAAGTAACATCAGTTCACTGTCATTAGTCGTTGGTGTGATTACAAAATGTCGCAACTAAAGCTTTTTCCAAGTACGTCAATAATATTACGTCAAAAAAATAATATACAAAAAAGAAAATTAATAGTTTGATATTTTTATTTTAAAAAATGATATAATTAATTACTAGGATTAATAATTTAAATGTCTTCTTAAAAAACCATTGATAGGCATGAATAAAAATCAGTGTAACTGTGTAATATCTGTCGCACGATTGTCGGTAATGACACATCGGGAACGATATTTACATAAGCTGTTTTGTTGTATTGGGAATCATCTCTAAACTAAAGTGATAGATTTAGAAAGAGCGAATGAGATAAATATCCAACTCGTTGAAATGGTGATTTATTCGCTCGCCAAATAAAGATAGCATTTCAACTCGTTGGATAGAGCAAATATCAAATCATGCAATATGGATATCTTCCATGCATACATACATACATACATACATCGTTTAATATCCCTGCAAGTTCATCTCTACTAATCCGCTGATCACTGTTCTTGTCATACTTGTCTGAAAGCTTGTGAAAAATATCATTTAATTAGCCATGTACGATATGTTAGTTTCACTGGAAAGTAATGATTTAAAGCTGTATAGTCCAAATTTCGACAAATTTGTCCTCCTTTTAGAAATACTGCCACGTATTTATGATGCCGTATACAATATTTCACCTGTTTTTACCAGAATTATTGGGTATTAAATCGGTGTTTACAAACAACGGTGATTCGGCCATTTTTAATACATAATTATTCAGAAGATAAATCAAGTGACCTTCACATGTCCAGTTCTGAATCATCTGTCGTCTGTTACTACCATACCATGCCATTTTTGTTTGAGACAATTAAAAATATCAAATTCCTTAGTATCTTCGTTGGTTTACACTCTTTTAAACCGGAAGTTGGACAATTCTGTCCGAGCCATGTACGTTATGCTGGTATTCTCAAGCGTGTGGAGCTATTTATGACGCATGACGGACACGGCTTCGAATCGGCGAGGAATGACACCAGTCCTAAAAGATTGTTGATTGATTGTTTACTTGTTTTACGTCCCGTCGAGAATTTTTCACTCATATTGAGACGTCACCAGCAGTAGGTGAAGTACCACAAATTTAGACCTATGCTTAGCGCTCAGGGCCGTAGCAGTGAGGGTTCTTTAACGTGCCAACGCCTACCGTGACACGGGACCTCCTTTTTTAAGGTCATATCCGAAAGACCAGTGATTCTCACTTCTAAATGTCGAGCGTTTGGCAAAGGAGCAATCACTACTTTTTTTTTTTGTTTTTGTCTTAGGTTTGACGCGGCCAGGGCACGAGCGGGGCTCGAACTCACGACCTCCCGGTTACGAATCGAACGCTCTAACCAATGAGCTACTGCGACCGGTCCAGTCCTAAAAGAACAGACCATGCGTTTGAAAAACGAGGGAAGAAAAAAATTGAGATAGCAGAATTAACTGGATACAATCCGTCTATATACTGAACTCCGTGCTTCACTGTTTGAATCAAATATGATGCGCATGTGCAGGAGTTCCCACAACGAGCGGCAAATGTATTTATGGGGTCCCACTATATTTACTTTTAATAAATATATAAAATCTTTACACCATTTTCTTTTACATGCAAGTATTTCCAAGAATGTAATTTAGGAAAGTTAATAACTTTTAAAACTAATTCAACTGCTTTCAAGTAATCTGTACGAAAATAATAGATGAACGTCGGACTACACAGCTTTAAGTTTTTTATAGATTTATGTTAAAAATATAAAATCACTATTTTATTTACCTAACCTCTGAAAATGAAACTATTGTTATATTTATCTCTATAAATAAAATTGTTATATTTACCTCTAAAAATGAAGTTATTGGTATTTACCTCTAAAAATTTGTTGACAGTCCTTTTCACTTGCAGATATTCTTTTCCCAATTTCATCTCACCTTTCATTTTATCTTTCGCTCTTCTGTGCACAAAAATACTTATTTCTAATATTCACAATACATCAGATCAATAAAAAGGTGTTTACTACATTGATAGTTTGACATAATACAAGACACAGTTTACCTCCCCAACTTTGTGTCGGGATAAACCAATGGAATCGTGCGTCTACATTCGAATATTTGTTGGAAGTTCTGTACTTCATCTTCAGAGTACTACAATATAATATTGAAATCGCTATAGCATTATTATATCAATATGCTGGAAGACTTTCTTTTCTATTCAAATATTAAAAACTTAAATTGATACAAACGCAACTTCCTATGTTCCACGAAATATTTTGTGATTGAAGATAAGACACCATATTCTTGTACTGAGGGGCCTCCGTGGCCGAGTGGTTAAACATTGCGCTCAAAATCGCAAGGCCTCTCAACTTTAGTCGGCGCGGGTTCGAATCCCGCTCGCGCTGATATATGTGAGAAAGTTTGCCAGTTTACTTTCGGAAGGTCGGTGGTCTCTTCCCGGATACATCGTATCTGAGTTCTCTCCTCCACCTACAAAAACTGGACGCCAACAGATAACTGAAAAATTGTTGAGTGTGGCGGAAAACAAACAAACAATCAATCAATCAATCTCGTATTGAAAATTTAAAGCTATGCCGTATTTTCTGGATATTAATGTAGGAATAAAAAGAACGTGATTTATGTCGAGCTACTTACATTGCGCACTTCATACAAATTACGTAATTTAACTGGATCGGTTTCAAAAAAAAAGTAGTCGAGGTAATTTCCTGTTTAATCATGTATTCTCCGAGTTGGATAGTGAACGCCTCATTTCGAAATATTCAAGATCACGTGACATTGCAGGCGGAATTTGAAAGTACACAATTACGAAGTGGGCGGTGTGCATGGAGTTGTCGGGACACATTCAGTGATAAAAGACAGTCAGACGGAAAAACAATGGAGGGGGCGAGTTAAATTTCATGTTCCTCTTGAAAGCACTATTCAGTACAATTACATAATGTAAACGAAATCCTCATATCCCATGATGTTTCTCGCGCCCTTGCAAACATCCACCATAAAAGTCATTCCTTCATAAATATGCATCAGAAAGTCATCATTTCTCTCTTACATTGAGTAGACCATTACCCATATATAATTTGTCGAAATTCTTAAATCGTTATTTTTCAAAGTTTACCATACTGACAAAATACAGGTCTGGTTATTAACATCGAACAAAATACCTTTTAATACGGCATGTATAACGTTGAGTGTTTTATTTACATTAAAATCATAGGTTATAAATTTATCAACCAATGAAAAGGTTGATAAATTTCGAAACTATGATTTTGGTTTAAATAAAGCATTTAATGATAAGATTGTCCATAAAGAAATCGAGAATTTTTAAATTTAAATTTTCAATTATGAAGTTCAGTAATCACAAAAGTATTCTTGTTTAAAAAAAAAAAAAAAAAAAAGCTCTATAAATCTTTTCTACTTAAAATTTCAGAACTTACAACAAGAAGCCCATAGGCCTTATCAGTCTCCTCAGTATAGTTAAAACTATCAATAAAATCCCAACGGCTTGAAATCGATGCCAATTTTCCTGTTCTGTATATATCTAAGTTAAACCATAATTTTCGGAAGCAGTATAGAACAAGATGTGTTCTTAAGGTGCATATACTGATGAAAGGCTTGACAATGATTTGATATATTTTATATCAAAACACTGTATGAGTATTTTTTGAACCGCCCTAAAGTCAGAACACTAGGGTTGCGAAATTTACACCCTCTCTGTTTTTCCTAAACATCTATTTATTTTTATACAGTATCAGTAAATTTAAAGAAGTCTTTCAAATAATAAAGACAATAATCACTGTGATAATTTTGACCCCATCTTGGAACCAGATCCCCACCCCTAGGATCATGAAATTGACAGCTTGAGTAAAAGGCGACCTGCTCGTTCTAAATATCCATTTAGTTTCAATTTAACATCAATAGCATGAAAGAAGATGTTATTTAAATGTTTAAATAAAGCATACGGTATGCCAAGTTTTGTCCACAAGTCAGAACCTCTACCCCGGGAATCATGAAATTTACAATTTGGTAAAAGTCTCCCTGCTCTACACCACTATGCATATAGTTTTTCTTACAAATGAAGATTTTGAAAATAGGCAAATTTTTGCCCCGTCCCAAGGCCCCAGGGATCCAGGTGTCCTAAACTTTACATCCCTCTTGTTCCAAAGACGATTCATACGAAATATAAAAAGAATTGGAATAGTTCAGGTGTAGTTATCAAAAAGTTGGTTTTTTTTAAGTTCAATTGTTAACGAACTATGACGGACGCAGACCAATAACAATACGTCTCCTGAATAGCTCTGTTGACCTAATGCTATAAGAAAACGAAAGGCAAAGTAAAAATTGAAAAAATATGTTGGCCTTATATATTGACCTTAGTAAGTAAGAGTTTTCGGTTAATATACTGTACATAAATGTATGCACTTCTTAAGATCGGCTCGGAATTCATTATTGGATTATGGAAAGGTCATTATCGTTACAATACTGAGATCTCTTACCAGAATAAATCCTAGCGTTTTATCAGCGGTGTCTTTGTCCCGAGCAAACCTGTGTCTTCTGTCCATAATGTGAGGGAGGTTATTCAGATTTTGCAACCTTCTGAAAAGCGAGTCTTCCTTTTTCATAGATAACCACCATCCTTAGAAAAGAACAGTGCACAGTGCCTTAAAATGTCAATACACAATATTATTTAAATAAAAGGAATTATAATTAATATCATGCATGTACTGAAAATATTATAAAGGTCAGATCAAGGCCAGATTACGGTAGCCTAGTGAATTAGGCGCTACCTAGAGATGCTCAATCCTGGCACCGCGTGAATTTCAAACCAAGGCGTTTAACATAATGTACAATGCATTTAGTGAATGCTCCTTCTCCAAGCGCCCGGAGTTGGAAGTGAGTCACGAGTCTTTCAGATATGGCCTTTAAATCGATTATCCATTGCCAGTGTTTGCACGACAAAGAACCATCGGCATGGACAAAATAAGTTAGGGATCATGGACTATTTCATTGATTAAACTAAACCTCTGTACATTCATGGCAGAATGTATGAAACATAAACGCTGACATCATTTTTCATTAATATTTAATCAGAAATCTCGACTTCATTTATTGCTTTTATGGGGTCATAGTGCACAAAACAGCATGTCACTGAATGACGTAGATTGATTGATTGATTGATTATTGCTTTCCGCCACACTCAACAATTTTTCAGTTATCTGGTGGCGTCCAGTTTTTGTTGGTGGAGGAGAGAACCCAGATACAATGTACCTGGGAAGAGACCACCGACCTTCCGCAAGTAAACTGGCAAACTTGCTCACATAACGCCGCGGCCGAGATTCGAACACGCGCCGACAGAGGTGAGAGGCTTTGTGATTTTGAGCCCGATGCTCTAACCACTCGGCCTGAATGACGTAGAGAAATCTGGCTTGGAAGACTACTTGAACTTTACAGAACATGTCCCAAATTGACTCAGAGTTTCATCAATACTGGCATCGGCGTTGCATACTTATTATGAAATTCACAATGTTCTATTGTGCGAGATTGTTCCATTCCTCTTTCAGCGCGTTTTCAAGGTTATCCAAAGTCTGTGGTTGGTTTGGACGCTGTAAAAGATGATCCCACACATGCTCAATGGGATTCAGGTCCGGTGAGACAACAGGCCACTCCATACGCTCGATAGTTTCCCTCTACATATACTCCTGAATCACACGAGCGCGATGGGAACGGGCGTTATCGTCCATCAGAATGAAATCTGGCTCGATTCCACATGCAAACAGCCTGACGACTGGGTGAAGAATTTCATCCTTGTATCGGAGAGCATTCACTGCGCAGTTCTTGATGGCTACCATGTCAGAGCGACCCGCCAGAGAGATGCCACCCCAAATCAACACAGAACCACCCCAAACCGATTGTGTTCAGCCACCAATGTCTGGCTGTATCTCTGTCTGGCTTATCTTCATACACCTCTACAACCATCGTGGAAGTCCAGACAGAATTGGAACTCATCTGTGAACAGTACCGGCTTCCAACGTCGTCTTTCCCAATTCACATGTTGACGTTTGAATTCCAAGCGTGCTTGTCGATGGCGTGGGAGAAGTCTGGGAGACACTACTGATTTGCAAGCCCTGAGATTAGTATCATAAAATCTGTTTCTCAAAGTCTGGGACGTAACGTGCAGGCCTGTGGCGGCATTAAACTGACGAGTCAGTCTTGGAGAGGTTGAAAACGCTGTCTCCGTGCCAACGTTACGATGTACCGGTCTTGGCGTTGCGTTGTGACATGGGGCCTGCCAGTTCTAGGCCTCTCATTGACTGTGCCGGTCTCCTGACATTGTGTTCAGAGTCTCGAGATGACACTCTGGGACACACCAAAACGAATAGCAACATCTCGCTGGGTTTGTCCAGCCTGAAGCATTCCGATTGTTTGATTGCGCTCATTTGCTGTAAATGACGTCTTTGTGATGGCATACTTTTACTTAAGTCACGTTCAATCGCTGTTCACTTTATCATTAACGAAGTGATGTTTGGTGACTGATTGTCTGCCTTACACAACTACCCAACGTGTACACATTTTTATCGCGCGGCTCATTGGCACGTGCAAATTGCGAAGAAGCGTACAGTGAACAGGATTCAAATCGCAAAATGTTTTTTCAATTCATGTATATGTGGCATTTCACTAAAAATTTCTCCTTAAATCTTTATCAAACCAAAATGTCCACGATCCCTAGCTTTTCTTTTGTCCAGTATACTACAATCATTCCAATAACAGCGTATTACATGGCTTGATTAACAGTACAAATTTCACTCACTGAATGGATATATAGTTTCAATAAAAGTGAATTTGTATGACCACGCGTTGCCATTCTTTCAATGAGGTTGGCCACCAAGAACAATAAGTAAAAGTGTTTCATTGAAATCTATGAGATTCCACGCCAAAGAATCTGCACGCTCAGTCAAGCTAAATGACATGCTATTACTGGAATGGTAGTACGCGACGTTTCGCCTACTGCAGGTGGCGTCCTTCGATAAGTCGATGAGTGAGAAATTCTCAAATGGGACGTAAAACAGCATATATTTGTTCAAACAAAACTTGAGAATGGACACATTTCATCTCCGTAGGAAACCATAACATACGCCTATCCCAGAGCGTCTCGTAACTTGACCAGCAAACATTTCACACACACACACACACACACACACACACACATCGACCTTCAAACATTCTTGATATTGAATACATATATAATTTTTTTTTTCTTCTTCGCCACACTCAACAATTTTTCAGTTATCTGGTGGCGTCCAGTTTTTGTAGGTGAAGGAGAGAACCCAGATACAATGTATCAGGGAAGAGACCACCGACCTTCCGAAAGTAAACTGGCAAACTTTCTCACATATATCGGCGCGAGCGGGATTCGAACCCGCGCCGACTAGAGGTGAGAGGCCTTGTGATTTTGAGCGCAATGCTTTTACCACTCGGCCACGGAGGCCCCACATATATAATACATTACTGGACAGTGTTTAATATTTTTCACTGTCTCCTTATAATCTCCAATGACCTTTTTCTACAGAAAACACGCATTTCCAATACTTTTTAGGTTTCTGTGGGAGCCGGTATTTTGCACGGTGACTAAATCATCGTTGACCCGTAGTTACTTCAGTTTTTCGAAAACTGAAGCTTTTGTTAAGTTCTATATCACTTTTAATTGGTAAAAATGTAAAACTTGGTAATCAATCTCATGAATATTTCATTCATGTCTAATCAATGAAATTCTTTGAACTCTAAAAGAAAATCTTATAGCTATCTATTATATACAACTTTCATTATATCATGCGTGGATTATATTTTGATTTGATCTTTCGTAAACAGGGAGAGAGCTTACGTAGGTTTACACCGCTGTCCAGTCCGATTCAGAATTGAAATATAATATTGTTTAAATCAAATTGAAATGTCATACTCCACACCTTCTACACATTTGCCTGATTAGTGTTGGGATTAAATGGCAGACAGTCTATAAAGTTACAGGATTTTAAAATTGATAAAATGCCGGGTTTTGTCTTTACTTTACAAACTGCTGTATTTTAGCTTATCGACGTTTTCATGCTTTTACTGGATTACAATACGCTGATAACATTACAACCAACCACAGAAGAGATTTGTAAAAATTACCGTCAAAACAAGTGATCGGATAGTTAGCCAGCAGTCCGCCGTCTACATAAATGCTTTCTTGACCACACGTTGTGTAATGCACCGGTTGCATCAAGCCTATTAAAAATACAACAAGCACAAGTTGTATTGATAATTCTTCAATGAAAAATGAAGAAAAAAGTTTTACAGTTATTGCTTACAAAGTTTATGGAGGAATAATTTTGCCACTACTTGTCAGAAAATCAATTCGACTTGTCAGATAATTACGTCGACTTAAAACTAGATTTTAAGGTTTTGATAAATTTACACAAAACGCCCCACTTTGTGTCATCCATTTATCATCAATTTGCTTTTCTTTTTTTTTTTTTTTTGAAAGTCGACGTGATTAGTGGCAAGTAGGCATAATCACGTGAAAAGACGTTAATAATCTGACAAGACAATAAAATAATCTGAAAATTACGTTGACTTGTCATATAATTATGTCGATGTGTCATATCACTATGTCGACTTGTCAGAACATGTCGCAATGGGTGATAGTTAAAGGCATACCATTATTCGTTTTTGTTTGGTTTGGGGTTTTTTGTTTGTTTGTTTGTTTTGTTTGTTTTGGGGTTTTTTGTTTGTTTGTTGTTGTTTTTTTTGTTGTTGTTGTTTTTGTTTTGTTTTTTTTGTTTTTTGTTTTGTTTTGTTTTTTTTTTTTTTTTTTTTTTTTTTTTTTTTTTTTTGTTGTTTGTTTTTTTTTTGGTTTTTTTTTTGGTTTTTTTTTTTTTTTGGTTTTTTTTTTTTTTACTGATACTGAGATCTTATTTTCAAGATTAAATTACGTTATAAGTCAACATAAAGATGTGAAAAGTTGACATAAAAGATCTAACATGTTAACATAATTATCCAAAAAGTTAATGGCAAAAACAATTCACCATAAATGTTAGGCTAAAACCTGATAACCTGGAAAACTTCCCGAAATCCGAACAGCAATTCTGATAGGAGTGTCGGGTGTGGTTTTGGGATGAAAATATTCCTCCTCCATGTTGTTGATGTTGGTGACAACGATACAAAGTTCCTTTCCGGTCTTATTGTATAACTAATGATAAATATTGATGTCATGTTACCATTTATTTTTATTGTATAACTAGTGATAAATATTGATATCATGTGAACATTTATGTTCTTGTATAACTAATGATAAATATTAATTTCATATTAACATTTAATTTTGTACAACTGTTGATAACATATGAAGATGCTATATTATGTGATCGAAAAATTCAGAGCTTTCCGGCTGGCTGAAATCCAACAACTTGCGAAAAAAAAAATAACGTTATGTTTTTCTGCATGTACTGTCGAGGTGAATATTATATTTTATTTCTCCAACATCGGGTCAAAATAAATAGGGAATTTTAAAACTGATATGGTTTATTCTTTTTTAAGCTAATTAATGAATACTCGCATTTCTATTCACTTTCGACGACTGAAGAATCAATAGATTTCGTGGAGGTCCAAGTTTCGTGGATTTCGTGGTACACTTATCCCACGAATTTCAAACCACAACGAATTACACAATTCATTTATCGTCACAATGTATAGAAACCATATCCACGAATGTACATCCAAACAAAACTGTAGAATCTCAACAATCTAAAATTGAATCCCATGAATGTATCCGATTGCACAATATCTTGCACTGTAATTATAAAGAAGGGATTGCTTCTATCACGAACTGGAGTAACAACTGTTTAATTATAGTGAAAATAGAATCCGGTCTACATAGAACCGATCACGTATCGTTTTGCAGGATTTACATATTCTAGTAGCTGGTTTCACTGTTTTGAAATATTTAGTCATAAGATAAAAAAAAACTCCTTTAATTAATCACTTTCGAGTAGGTCTTGCAGACTGGCTGTATACAAAGATGGCTAACCTGGTATGGCCTTCTCATGAAGCCAAAGCATCATATTGACCTCAAAAATATCAATAATTTTACATCTTTCTTATGAATTTATGGATAGCACAAACAAGCACTTTAACTACATGTAATATCAACTGCAGGTTTTGAGTGAAAATATCTTTATCTTTCAGTTTCAACCGATCACTATAGCTCAGTAGTTAGAGCGTTCCCTTTGTAACCAAGAGGTCGTGAGCTCGAGCCCCGCTCGTGCCATAGCCGCGTCATGCCTAAGACGTAAAAATAAGTAGTGATTGCTCCTTCGCCAAACGCTCGGCATTCAGAAGTGAGGATCACTAGTTCTTTAGGATATGACCTTAAAGACGGAGGTCACAGTAGGCGTTGGCACGTTAAAGAACTGTCACTGCTACGGCCCTGAGCGCTAAGCATGCATAGGTCTGAATTTGTGGTACTTCACCTACTGCTGATGACGTCTCAGTATGAGTGGAAAATTCTCGAAGGGACATAAAACAAACAAACAATCAATCAATCAGTCTTCCAGTTTTCTATCATTTGCTCACAACTGTTATAATTACACATTTTATACACAATATTCAATTTCTTGCTTGCAGTTTAGTAGTGGATTGCACGTATTCACCTACAATTTCTATCGTTTTAATCATGTAATTAAATTACCATGCAATACGGGATCTACTTTCCAAACATTGACTAGGGTGTATGTGAAGCTAGCGTAACGCGCCCTTTGGTAACAGAATGTAGTAAATCTAAAGCCTACCCCTCGAGAGATTACTCGTATTCGATATCAAAGAATAGTTTAAATTTGTTTGCATCAATGCGTTGCTATTATGACATGTAGAATAACGATAGTGTAAAAATCAAAGGTGTATACCAGTACCGCACTTACGTCGATAAAAGTTGCATCTTTATTACCAAGTTTCTTCTCAACGAGTTTTCCAGTGAATTCGTATAAAGTGTTCATGGGCTGCCATCCGAAGTAGCGCAGTAGATTTGGGAGTAAACTCAATCGACCAAGTCTGGCGTCTTGACACACAAAGGAAAAGTTGGTACATTTATTGTCCTTTTTTCTTTATTTTTGCATACATGTTTTTGAAAAAGTGATTTACACAAATGTTCAAAATGATCCAAGGAATTATAAGGATCTATTTTGATTACATTAATATGTTAATTATAGACAATTTATTTCTTACTACATGTTCACAGTAGATTAATTATGATTTCCGAAAGACCGTTCTGGAAATATCTTACTATTATGACTTTCTGAATCTTACTGACCGAAGAACGTTCTAAAAATATTCCGAATGTTACTGACCGAAGGCTGTTCTGAAAATATTCCCAATTTTACTGACCGAAGAACGTTCTAAAAATATTCCGAATCTTACTGACCGAAGGCTGTTCTGAAAATATTCCGAATCTTACTGACCGTAGAATGTTCTGAAATCCGTTTCCATAACTTCTCGAATTTCCTGGGAGCTGTAACCCAGGGCCGCCATGCAAGCAGTCATGGATCCCACACTTGTTCCTGCAAATCGTTTGATTTTCGCCATCAAACCCAATTCTTCCAAGGCCTGGAATGATCGAGAAAGCAATATACTTACTACGTTCTTATCAAAAGTTACCAAAGAGAGGCTCAGATTTGTGTTTTGTAGCATTGTCAATTATTTAGGAATATTTGATTTGTAGCTTGAAGAGGATTTATGAGAATTAAAAGAAAAGCATCAAGCTTGTTAGGGAGCTATTATGTGTTAAATTTGACATTTTCGCACTTAAAATTTACTTCTATTAGATTTATCCGCTTTAAACTACTTATGTGGTTTGGTGCCAACACAATATATTCATACAAAATTTCAGGTATATCAAAATAGACGTTTTGAAGAGTCGTGTTCTGTTTAGAAAATATATATCAATGAAATAAGTAATGAACCAGTATCTACACAGTTATAGCATCATGTGCTGTTATGATCAAACATTATATGTCCTAATTTCGTAAAAACTCAGCAAAGTTGATTTTTGAGACGAAACAAAAATCAGGCGACAGACAGTAACTGTTTGTTTTCTTTTTCAACATAATTTCAAAGTGTCGTCCAATTTTTGAAACGTGGCCATATTCAATTTGTTTAAATATAAATTGAACAACAGTCACCACCTCTGCCTTAGTTCTAATTCATTCGTAACATCACGTTATCTACTCAAAGCAAAAACTTGTAAGTATTAGGAGGAAGAAAACTTAATTTGGTCCTTTATAATTAATATTTCTGGGAAATTACTTATATTTGATAATTGTCACATGTAAATATTTGTTAAGTACATGTATATATATGTATTTTTACTTTTCGGGTTTTTCCGTTGCATATGCATTGCTATAATTCAAGGGGGAGCACATGTTTAGTTAAGAGTTTTTAAAAATTGCAAAAGAAAATATTTTTTAAGTACATTCAATTATTCATAATAGATTTCCTTGTCATTTGTGCACAATTATTGTGAAATGTAAGTATGGTTTAAGTGTCACGTGTCAACGGTGTACATTTAGATGGTGTTTATATATATATATATATATATATATATATATATATATATATATATATAAGAAATGGTTTTGAAAATGTCAAAACCTGCCTTTCACATGTACATCCAACTATTTCTAAATATTATCTATCAATTGACTCCACTGAGGAAATACGTGCACTTCATTCAAATATGGTAACGATAAAGCTAAAATGTACAGAACTGGATGTCTAAAGAATAAAATGGACTAGATAGGAAATTAAACAATACCAGTAGAGCTCCTGGGTAGACCACGCCTTTAGCACCACCGCCCTCAAAGACGATATTTTCAAAAGGAAATTGGTCCACATAATCTCTAATATCTATTGATGATACCTCGTCTGTTTCTGTTTGTTCTGCAATGTTTTGATAAATGTACACCAATTAAATAACAAATTGAAGTTGGTAAAAGTTGTTTGCAGAGGAGCTTGTAGCGATACAAAGATTTAGACATTTGATTTTATGACCTTGACCCAAGGAATCTTCAAACTCCGTGTCGTCATCTCTGTCTAGGATTTCGTCAATGTATTGGTGTTTAGTGATGTCACTACCAGGGGCTCTTGTCGGACTTATTTGATACGAGAAACGAGGACCCATTATTAAGCCAGAACCAAGACCGATTTCCAGACTGTGGCGGCTGACGGTTTATGGAAGGCAGCCGGTACGAAGACGGTCGAAAGTTTCTGGAACGGTAACGAGAATTGGAATAAAGGCGTATTTGACATTATAGTATATCTGAATACTTTCGGTGCTGCATCTCACCCTGGAGCTTTGAAATCATATACAGTATTATGACAAAATTTAACACTTCCACTTATCTAGCGTTTCATTTCTAAGCAGTCACATGATTACAGGATGATAATAAATGAAAGAGTTGTTATGACAAGATAACGTGCAATGAATTTGTACCATAATGTACTAGTGTTTACAAATAAACATTTTGTTAGTACAAAACTTTATACTGAGCGAAATGTACAAGCCTCTAGTTTAAGGTACAAAACTTTATACTGATTGAACTTGTACAGCTAAAGTACAAACGAGTACAAATAAACATCTAGTTTATAGTCCAAAGCTTCGTACTGAGTGCAAATGATTTGATTTGAAAATTATCAGATTGATTAGATATACTAATATTTACTATAAATCTGAAAACATTTCTACCTTTTTTCCAGTAATAATTAAATAATAATATCGGGTGGTTTGTAATCAAGCAATTGAAAAAATCACCAAGATTTTAGAGTAATTATGTCCATCAAGCGATTTTTTTAAAACTATGAATTAATACCATGCTACTTCGCTAGTGACGAAGTAACGAAAATTCAACAAATTATATGCAGTATATGTAGTACGACAAACCTATAACCAGTAGTCTCTGTAAAACCGGTACAGCTTGCGAATCCAATCCTCAACTACAAACAAGTGTAAGTAAATACATTTAAGAAAATAATGAAAAACATCTCTCCATTGTAAAAACGGAAAATGAAACGCAAATTCAATGAAGGAAGGAAAGGGACAAGCATTAAGGAAATGAGAGCTAACACAAGTAATAGACTCGATTTAAACATCTACCGATATCATTATGAGTGATAAAAATATATCTACAGCTAATATTAGCGATATTTCTATCTATCTACATGTTTCTATCTATCAAACTATTTATCTAACTATTTAATTACCTACCTATTTATCTATCTGTTTATTCATCTATTGTATCTAACTACTAGCATCTATCTACATATAATTATGTATTTATCTAACCATCTATCTATTTATCTTGCTATCAAAATGATTCTCTATCAAACTATTTATTTATTTATCTACCTATTTATTTATTTTATCTAACTATTTATCTATCTGTCTTGAAACATGTACCGATTGACTAAGTCTTACAGTGACTGTGGTGATTAAATTATGTATCTTTCATAAATGCTGTTGTATGGCAAATGTATGTAATCCTTGTATGATATGAAGAAGACTACATAAGTTGGAAAATGAACATGTCTGAACATTTTATAGATATATAAGTGACTTAATTCAATCTTGCAACATTTTCAAATAAGGCAATAGAGAAAATGGAAATCAGGAGCGGATTCGGGGGAAAATGTGTGTGAAAAATCCCCAAATGACATAAAAATGACTTTTATATGAGGAGGGGGGACAAGTGGAACGGTTCATTATTCATGGATACCAAATCATACAAACACCGCGTGATTTCTTCGAGTGTACCCAAAGTAATTTGTCTCGCACAGCTGATTCATCAAAATATATTTACATTACTTTTTAATCCTTTAATGAAAAGGATCAGAAAATTTGAATGATATATGATTTTAACTGTGACATTACCAACCACACACAAGAAATTAATCCAAATGTGGGAATTTTCAAGAATTCTTCATTCAGTAATTTACTTAAAATTTCTCGAACCAATCGCAGTAACTCAGTAGTAGAGCTTTTGCTACGTAACTGGGAGGTCATGAGTTCAAGCCCCAATCGAGCCATGGCCGCGTCAAACTGAAGAAGTAAACATAGGAAATGATTGCTCCTTCGCCAAATGTTGGACATTTAGAAGTGAGAATCATGGGTTTCTCGGATATGACTTTGAAAACGGAGGGCCCGTTTCGCGACAGGCGTTGGCACGTTAAATAACTCTCACTGCTACGGCCGTAAGCGCTAACCATAGAGCTAAATTTGTGGTAATTCATTTACCACTGATGACGTCTCAATATATTATATGAATGAAAATTTTCGATGGGACCTGAAACAAACAACCAATCAAATAATCAATTCCTCGAAGTGAAAACATGACGAACTGGCACAGGAACACTATCTTGTAGTGATTGTACCCAACGCCTTCTTCTTACTCCATTGTTCTTTGTGCATAAAAATTACATTCATTAAACGTTGTATACATATAATCTGACTTCCTGGAACACAAAACTAAATTTATACAAACTACGGCTTCCTATGACCTTTACATGGCTTTTCTGCTTCTCTTTCTTTTATTTTTTTTTCCGGACACTAATTTTTGCCCGAAACCCTAATTTTGGTGCGGACCATAATTTTGGTCAGAATCGCAATTCTTGTTCGAACCATAATTTGGCGGTGCTTTAACAGTACCCCATGAAGAAAACAATATCAAAAACACTGTTTTGGCGCAAAGGTATACACTTAGGCTAGACAATAAGCTTGAAATAACGACGAAGTTTTGCACTGGATTCACGCAGCAATAACATCGATATGTATCTAATTCCACCTTACCTTATTAAAAAGACATATTAAAGAAAGAATCTCGAGAAATAGTTGCAATCCGCGTGATGTTGTAATATGACGTGATTTAGTGCACTTACTTATTCGACATAAGCTTTATTAACATAGGTCGCTGGTTTGTTTACGTCACCGTTGTCGGGTACGCGAGTCCAACAACTCAATGTCTTGTTAAGAGAACATTTAATTGTGACGTAACAATTATTTTACTAAATGGGTTGTTGACTGAAAATAAATAGAGGATATCTATCCAATGGTGTATTTATTCGCGAGGCTTGCCGAGCAAATAAATCACCATTTCAGAGAGTTAGATAGAGAAAATATCAAATTACGCAATCATAGATGTTCTGTTATCTCATTCGTTCTTTCTGTCACTTTAGTTTTTAGATGATTCCCAATAAAACAAAACGGCTAATTTAAATCATTCCTGGTGCGTCATTGCCGACAGTCGTGCTTGTTCGTGTTTCTACGCGAGAAAAAAATATATGGTACGATAAATATTATACAGTTACATAGATTTTTATTTATGTCTATCAATGAATATCTTGGAAGACATTTAAATGATTAAACTTAGTACTTAATTATCCCCCCCCCCTTTTTTTATTATTTTTTTTTTTTTACTATTATATATCTTAACCAAGTATTTATTTTATTCACGTATCATCTTGACGTACTTGGAAAAAGTTTTGGTTTGGTTGCAACATTTTGAAATCAAACCAATGATCAATGACAGTCGACTGATAGTTCTTTAATTTAAACAAAAGTGATTTTAGTAACAAAGTGTTTGTTATTCAAGTTACAATGTTTCAAAAACTCAAATTTTAAGTGTTTTCTTGGATGTTGGAGGGGGAGAGTAGGACTTCCCGAGACAACAACATGGCCTGGCCTGCTATACTGTATGTTCATATTTTTCGTTTAGAATGACTCTAGTTATTGTTTATACTTTAATTCGATGAATACTTTTGAAAAGATAAAAAAAAAAAATATGGGTTTTTAAAATTCGTTTATCCTATTAATAATCAGGAAAGCAAACTAGGGGATATTAATTGATTGATTGATTGTTTGTTTTACGTCCCGTCGAGAATTTTTCCTTCATATTGAGACGTCACCAGCTGTAGGTGAAGTACCACAAATTTAGACTTATGCTTAGCGCTCAGGGGCGTAGCAGTGAGTGTTCTTTATAGTTCCAACGCCTACCGTGACACGGGACCTCCGTTTTTAAGGTCATGTCCGAAAGACCAGTGATTCTCACTTCTAAATGCCGAGCGTTTGGCGAAGGAACAATCACTACCTTTTTTTTCTTGTCTTAGGTTTGACGCGGCCATGGCAAGAGCGGGGTTGAACTCACGACCTCCCGGTTACGAAGCGAACGTTCTAACCACTGAGCTACCTCGACCAGTAGGGGGGGGGGGATATTAAAGCGGGGATGATCTCAAAAGTAGTTCGGACCGGAAGTGAATTATACAACGGGCGTTTGATAAAGCTATGGTATATCACACTAGCGATGTCTTACCGATATCATATAAAAATTAACAGAAGTTTTTATATGAATCGTTCCAAGCATAACCCACCCACCCATGTCAATCCACCGTAATTTTACGTCACAATAAAAATATGCGACGTAATTCATGCGGTAGAAAAGAAACATATGAAAAATGAAAACATAGCTCATCAATATGCTTCATAAAGAATAGAATTAAGGTGATCAATGCAATTTAAGGTACTGCAAATTTCACTCCCAGCATTTATGGAAATGATCTTATTCAAAAGGTAATAAATAGGCTTTCATGTATTGAAAATTTTCAGAAACATTTTGTGTGTGAATTCAACGTCTCGAATTGTTTTGGCACTACTATCAACTAAATGATACATGTGTAAAACCCTTTTCAATTCTGCACCACGGGACGCATACATGTTTCTGAAACATATCTTGTTGAATTTATTTCTGCAGCTACCTGATACCCAAATATGAAAAGATGGTGTACTGGAGTCTGCAACCTCTGCTGAGAGGGCATAACAAAGATGTCTGATGTCAATGGAGACTGTAAATCAGTTTCTTGCCACACTGATGAGACTTAAATTTGGATTGTATGTTGAAGATATTCTGAATGTAAGATAGTGATATTGTCTTGAAGTGGTTTTTATTTTTTTAATTTTATTTTAATTTTATTATAATTATTACTATTTTTATTTATTTATTTATTTCTCTCTCTCTCTCTCTCTCTCTCTCTCTTTCTCTCTCTCTCTCTCTTTTAAATAATTAGAAAAGTTTCATACATTACATAGTAGGATTTATTCATAACTATCGTATTGTTCTAAGTATGAAGTGTTAGGCTTCAGATTTTAGGATACAGATAAAAGAAGTGTTAGGCTTCAGATTTTAGGATACAGATAAAGTAACTCTGCAGAAGAACAATAATTACTGTGCGTGTTTTAGGAGTGTCGATTGGGGCCTATTCTGGTTTCCATTCTTTTCCCAATTTAAGAGTTATTTTAGATTGTAAAGAAATATTTGTTGAGAAATTAAGCAGCCTTGTTAATAAAAATCTATTTCTAACATTATAAACACTTTTCTTCAGGCAAGACCAGAGCTTTCATCCTTTTTTCCAAAGGATTCTTAATCGCACCAACTTCCACTTCATTTTCCATGCCAGGAACCTCCACGGGGCTATTCCACAACTGAGGCATACCTGAACATGAACATCCATGAATTATCATTTTGTGTGCAAACGTTTGCACTTTAAATGATTAAAAGTGTTTGTCATTATATATGTTTTAAATAAATAAGTTGTAAAGTAACATTTGATCATTTTGTTTGGGCTTTAATTCAAAATGATGCTTACCAATTTTGGGAAACAATTCTTTCAGCAGTTTTAGCTGCTGCATGGAGCTGGCCAGGTCAAAAGACCTTTGATCAGGATGGTGTTGATCAAAGTTGATTTTTTTTTCTCCCAAAACTCCACTTCCATTTTTTTTTTTTGTTTGTTTGTTTGGTTTTTTTTTTGTTTGTTTCTTTGTTTTTTTTTTGTTGTTTTTTTTGTTGTTTTGTTTTTTGCTCAGTTTGGTCAAAGAGCTTCCTTTATGTAAATATTAGTAAGCGCTGAGGACGAAAAATTTAATCCTTGTGGGATTTTGGTTCCATCTCCATCGGTCTTGGTACACGCCACTGACATGCTTTCGATGTTAAGCTATTAGAACTCAAAACCTGACTGAGGTGGAGATGATGGAGGTACATAAGACCTGACTGAGGTGGAGATGATGGAGGTACATAAGACCTGACTGAGGTGGAGATGTCGGCGGTACATAAGACCTGACTGAGGTGGAGATGTCGAAGGTACATAAGACCTGACTGAGGTGGAGATGTCGAAGGTACATAAGATCTGACTGAGGTGGAGATGTCGGTTGTACATAAGACTTGACTGAGGTGGAGATGATGGAGGTACATAAGACCTGACTGAGGTGGAGATGATGGAGGTACATAAGACCTGACTGAGGTGGAGATGTCGAAGGTACATAAGACCTGACTGAGGTGGAGATGTCGAAGGTACATAAGATCTGACTGAGGTGGAGATGTCGGTTGTACATAAGACCTGACTGAGGTGGAGATGTCGGAGGTACATAAGACCTTACTCAGGTGGAGATGATGGAGGTACATAAGACCTGACTGAGGTGGAGATGTCGGAGGTACATAAGACCTGACTGAGGTGGAGATGATGGAGGTACATAAGACCTGACTGAGGTGGAGATGTCGGTGGTACATAAGACCTGACTGAGGTGGAGAAGTCGGTGGTACATAAGATCTGACTGAGGTGGAGATGATGGAGGTACATAAGACCTGACTGAGGTGGAGATGATGGAGGTACAGAAGACCTTACTCAGGTGGAGATGTCGGAAGTAAATAAGACCTGACTGAGGTGGAGATGATGGGGGTACATAAGACCTTACTCAGGTGGAGATATCGGAGGTACATAAGACCTGACTGAGGTGGAGATGTCGGAGGTAAATAAGACCTGACTGAGGTGGAGATGTCGGAGGTACATAAGACCTGACTGAGGTGGAGATGATGGAGGTACATAAAACCTGACTGAGGTGGAGATGTCGGCTGTACATAAGACCTGACTGAGGTGGAGATGTCGGAGGTACATAAGACCTGACTGAGGTGGAAATGATGGAGGTACATAAAACCTGACTGAGGTGGAGATGTCGGCTGTACATAAGACCTGACTGAGGTGGAGATGATAGAGGTACATAAGACCTGACTGAGGTGGAGATGATGGAGGTACATAAAACCTGACTGAGGTGGAGATGTCGGAAGTAAATAAGACCTGACTGAGGTGGAGATGATGGAGGTACATAAGACCTTACTCAGGTGGAGATATCGGAGGTACATAAGACCTTACTCAGGTGGAGATGTCGGAGGTAAATAAGACCTGACTGAGGTGGAGATGTCGGTGGTACATAAGACCTGACTGAGGTGGAGATGTCGGAGGTACATAAGACCTTACTCAGGTGGAGATGTCGGAGGTAAATAAGACCTGACTGAGGTGGAGATGTCGGTGGTACATAAGACCTGACTGAGGTGGAGATGTCGGAGGTACATAAGACCTGACTGAGGTGGAGATATTGGAGGTACATAAGTAGTCCACCGATGTGGCTGCAGGACTGTGGTAGACTGTATTGAATCAAAGGAGTTTTAAAAGTTAAATGTACCAGTAAATACCAGTAAGGCTTTACTGCAAAATATATCAAATACATTTGTCGATCTAGATCGAAATTTATCTCTTACCCAATAGGACATTCTCAGTAATGCATACTCTTTCCCTCTCCAGCAAACAAATCTACACTTTATGTCTGGTTTTCTTCATGGAAGCCAAACAGAAAGCTCTCATCAATCTAAACACAAAAATCCCGATTTTAAGTCTAATGTGTGTTCACTTGCACAAATGTTCTCTCTCTCTCTCTCTCTCTCTCTCTCTCTCTCTCTCTCTCTCTCTCTCTCTCTGTGGTGTGTGTGTGGGGGGGGGGGGTTGGGGGGGTGTCATTTTGTTCATTCTTCATTTTCTTTATTCATTTTACTGCGTCTGGCATTTTCTAGACTATGATTAATATATACTGGGTGTGCATCTGTATAGGTGTTTATTTATGTATAAACACATGTACAGTGTATATTATTAGCATTTCATTTACTAAACATGATCTAATACATCAATTAATCACTATAATATTAAACTAAAAGTCAGATGTTTTCATAGAAGAATAGTACTTGCCAAACAACTAATGATTAATGTACAATGTATTTTTAAAACAATTATATTGGTTGTTGATAGGATAGATAGACAGTTAGATAGATAGATAGATATAGATATATTTGAGAGTCTTTTTTTTTTTAATTCACGATATGGGTTAACATATATATCGTATTTTAAAATTGTTATATGTTATATAATTATAAAAATATCAGTTAATGAAATGCCTGTACTGTCGTTATTTGAGACAAATCACCAGCTTCAAAGTGTCTTGCGTCCTTGTCTAGTCCTCTGTGGTGGTCTGTCTGTTCTTCTTCCGTTAGTCTCAAAATCATGCGTCTGTAAATTTCTTTAAACGACAATCTGAGCGTGGCATCTAATGGTAATGTTGAATGTGGAGCTAAATGAAGTGTGTGTGTGGGGGGGGTCATGGCCTGAACATTCAGGAATGACTCTTTCATATGCAGCCTTTTATAGGTACTTCAGCAATAGGAACGCTAGCAAATTTCAGATTTTCTCAAGGTTTGCCATTTTCGTTGTCAACGTAAAGACGGAAGTTCCCGTGCATACCCATGTGATATAGCGAGTTCAATGCTCTTTTTTTTTTTTACCATATTTTATAAAACATATTGTTTGATTGTAATCAGAATGCAACACCAAACCCACAAAAATATAGATTAAAGATGAAACGCAGATACTTTTATATTAGAACAATTTATTCTCCTCGCTTGAAACGTACTTTGTATGAAAAAGTAGGCGTTGCTCAAATCTACATTGTAGTTTTGCTCTGCAGAAGTAGTTACATATGCGGAAATTATCGTGAAACAGTCTATTGTGCTTGTCCTTTGCTTGTAAATGAATTTGTAAGATTTAAAATCTGTATTTATTACTAAGTGTTACATTTATAACAAATGCAATGTTTTGTATGGTATTAATGGAGAATCCACTTTCGAAATTGACGTGCAAACAAATTTATTTTGCACAGGCCATGTCGTCATTTCAGTATCGGCCGACTTTTATATTAATTTTTGGAGAAATATTCTTGAAAATGGGACTTGGGTTATGATCGTATTTTGATATATTCTTTCCAAATAGCTCGTATAGTTTTCTTTTTATACCACACTTTCTTCTTAATGAATAACATCGTTGAAAGACACCGGGAACATTTGTGTATAAAATAAAAAATTTAAAAAATGCTGTGATTGTGTTCTTTTAAAGCAACAAATTAGAATACCTTCAAAACTCAAGGTATCTGTCGTAAGATATAAGTTATTTTGCCAACTTTCTGTAGCAAGGATGGGGCATTAATAGTATATGACTGGAACAAGATACCAGACTCCGTGTGACATCATGAAAACACACCATGGCGCTTGTTACATGGAGGATTTTCAGATTACATGTTGGCGCAGAAACTGCAACTACAAAGACACCGAATTTTTTTTTCTAGGCCCACGCTAAAGCGTGGACTTTCGGTTCACGGGGCCCCATGTTTTTGACCTGTACTGCATTATGATCGGTATGCGAGATTTGTGTATTTCATTGAGAAAAAAAAAACACTCTGAAGTTACATATTTCATCAAACATACACCTAAAATACCCAAGGAATTGAACATTCAAAATTAGATTTTGCGAAAAGCTGAGTTTCTGGATGTGACAAGTGAGTCACGTGTGACATCGTGTATACAAGTTCTTTTATAGGAACAATGTCCATGGCTGCGTTTATGTGTATTAGGAAAAGTCCCATCACATTCACGCTAGCCCCGTGGGGATCTGGGTTGTTAGAATAGATCCTCTGTACCCCTTGCTTCTCATAAGAGGCGACTGAATGGGGCGGTCCTTCGGATGAGACCGTAAAAACCGAGCCCCGTGTCACAGTAGGTGTGGCACATTAAAGATCCCTCCCTGCTCAAAGGCCACAAGTGCCGAGCACAGATCTAAATTTTGCAGCCCTTCACCGGCAATGGTGACGTCTCCATAGGAGTGAAAGATTCTCGAGCGGGACGTTAAACAATATATAATCTATCATTCACGCTATTTCCTTGTGGACTAGTCAAATTTCCTTCATTGGATATATTATCGTTGTATCCATATGGAAAAGCAGTGCCCAGAGTTTTAGACCAGTGATCCTCTCATTGTCTAAGGAGAGGGGTACTTAAAGTTGGATTGTTTGTATGATGGTATTTTTTCCCCAGAATCCTGACCCTTATGGACAAGTTGGAGTCTGGGGAATTAAGATATTTGTAAAGAAGTTGATTACCACCATTATTAATTTGAAACCTGTGGCCCGATATTCCTTCATTTAATGACCCCTTAGTTTTTCCGACATAAATAACCCGCAGAGATTACACTCCATAGCGTAGACAACGTTACAAGATTTACAGGTCAAATTTTCAAACGTTTTGGTACAGAATCTACGTCCGGTGAGATTACTAATAAATGAATTACTGCTGATCAATATATCACATGTTTTACAATTACAATTTTTTGCACAATATTTGGCAAGGAATCATCTAAACTATATCATAACGAAACCCGGCAGTTTTTAATTTCAGTAAACGAATTTCCATTTCTGTACCAAAGCTGACTGACAACTGTACGTATGACAAATTTTTGATATCCCGTAGAGACATTAACCATTCTGTTGGAGTCTGTGTCTCTTCTAGGCTCCACAGACTGACACCTATATTAACCGTTCTGTTGGAGTCTGTGTCTTTTATAGGCTCCACAGACTGACACCTATATTAACCTTTCTGTTGGAGTCTATGTCTCTTCTAGGCTCCACAGACTGACACCTATATTAACCGTTCTGTTGGAGTCTGTCTCTTCTAGGCTCCACAGACTGACACCTATATTAACCGTTCTGTTGGAGTCTGTCTCTTCTAGGCTCCACAGACTGACACCTGGGCGACAATGTCATCCAATATAGTATCCTTGTCATCAATATTCATGAAAGAACATAGACAGAATGTCCACCAGCAGAGATACATGTTCGATGGTTAAATGAAAAGGCAAAGGTAACGAACAACCAACAACCGCTAACTGAACAAAGTGGCGGCGCACATTTGGCTCATAGAATTTCCAGAGATTTTTTTTTCTTGTTCATGGACTGGCTTTTATACCCACAAATATACATAAAATATGTATAAAAGTTGTTGCAGGCCAGTTGCCTTACAGCAAGTTTCAGTGGTATATTGTCTCCAGGTTTGTCATCATCTGTGCTATCGTTTAAGTAAATTCAAAATTTATCAATATGTCTTGCAAATGTCTCTTTTTTGAGATAAAATCAAGCAGTCGTCAAAGTGTCATACGTCCTAGAATCATGAATTAAATCTTTTAATTGCTCTCTCTCTCTCTCTCTCTCTCTCTCTCTCTCTCTCTCTCTCTCTCAACATTAATAATCACACACTTACAATGTTTGCTACAGTCCTTTATGGACAAATATTCAATATTTATAACATTTTGCAGCAAAGTTGATAGATAATCCTAGGTTTTCTGAAAGAATATAAGTAGAGCATTCATTGACCATTTTGACACAGAGTTCGCATTGGTAAGAAATCATCTAGCTCTAACTATTGACAGATTTTCCCTATGTTTTTACGCCCTTTGGCCAGCAGTCGCTCAAGTGATTAGGGGGATGTCACCTTCCGCTCGAAAAATATCACATACCAGATCAATGGAGGAAAAACATAACAAGAAAATAATCGGCTCAAATCGTCGACTGCTTGTCTAAAGACGTCCACTTCTCGCCACAGATCGTCCGCTGGTTGTCTAAAGACGTCCACAGATCGTCGGTTGCTTGTCCAAAGACGTTTCACTTCTCGCCACAGACTGTCGGCTGCTTATCTATAGAGAGACTCTGAAAATGGCCTCTTCTCGCCTCCTACATCAATGTGACACTGATACTATATAAAACTGCAAAATCGCTACTGGCCAGTTTCCTATGGACATGTCATAGTGGTATACTGGCTACAAGCTTTTCATCATAGTCCAGTAAAATTAGCCCAAAAAAGGGTCAAACTTGCAACTAATTGCAAAAGAATTGTTTTCAATGTCATAGTGGTATACTGACTTCAAGCTTTTCATCATCTGCGCTATCGTTTAAGCTAATTCAAAATTGTAGAATTTAAAAATTGTTGCTATATGTGATACAAAACAATGAAATTATCAAAATTTCATAAGTCCTAGAATTCTTTTAATTACTATTTTTCTCCCTCATTCTCCATAAACATTAATAATCACTCACCAACACTGTCACAATCCTTTATTTTAAAAATATACAACATTTATGCTATTTTACAGTAGTTAAACATCGAAGTTGATAGATATCTGAGATATTCTGAAAAGGAAATACGAGAAGCATTCATTAGTCATTTTCACACAGATTTTGCATTGATAAGAAATCATATGGCTCGAACTTTTTAATGATTTTTCCATACCTATGTTTTATTTCGAACTCGCAAAATGAACTGTATCATCCAAAAAAATTGATTCTACGGAACGAAATACGAAAGGTGCAGCCACGCCCAGGAGAACCACTACAAAATATAGGTACTTTCTGCAATTCATTTTGAAAGAAGGAAGAAATTTTAAATAAGACGACAGGGAATCATAAATGACTTGTGAGTTGGAATTGAGAAAACTAATTTTGATATGAAGTGAAATAGATCAGAAATAAATAAGTCGGTGTTATAAATAATTTTAGAAAAGCTTATTTTCACTGAAAAAAAGGAGGTCAAGTTATTTTTCTTTCTCTCATATGATGTGCTTATCATTTTATATTGTGACAATGGCAACTGAATTCATGAAAACGTTCCGTTATTTTGAGTAAAGACATAAATTTCCCCCATGTGACAATATTGAAAAAGTTCAACTTCACATTTACATTCACTTCACATTCTTTCAGCTCTTCCATGTTTGTTCTTATTTCGGATTTCCAACATTTTTGAATTGAGCATCACTGAAGAGACATTATTTGTCGAAATGTGCATCTGCTGCATCAAAATTGGTACCGTTTGTTTTATATTATAACCACTGGGTCGATGCCTCTGCTGGTGGACTGTTAGTCCCCGAGGGTTTTCACCAGCACAGTTGCTAAGTACTAGTTTGATGATACGGATATAAATTTGCTGTGCTAAAATTAAGAAATTCATTTCAAAATTGGATTATCTCCCTCATGCATAGCTCTGATCCTTAGCGGGATTTGGCTCCAGTATTTTTTTTATTTTTTTTTGGTTTTGTTTTGTTTTTTTGGTTTTTTTTTTTTGTTTGTTTGTTTTTTTGGTTTTTTTTTGGTTTTTTGTTTTGTTTTGTTTTGTTCTTTCAGCTCTTCCAAGTTTGCTCTTATTTCGAATTTCCAACATTTTTGACTTGAGCATCACTGAAGAGACATTATTTGTCGAAATACGCATCTGGTGCATCAAAATTGGTACCGTTTAAGTTTATATTTAGAATGTCTGCAGTAACGGTGGAAAATATGGGTTATCTCTCGTCAGAGGCAACCATAATAATATGTTTGATCTCTCGAAATAGTGAGCAGACATTTCCAAATAACCAGTCATCTGAGACATAACCTTTGACCTTATGACATTGAAAACTAGAAGGGTCCATCTACTTTTAGGGGCATCAGAGTACCATGTCTGTCGAGCAAAGGGTTCTCACGATGCTGCGCAGACAATATCTTATCTCGAGAGTAGTCTGCCATTTACCTCGTGACTTCAAAATCAATACCATTGTACCTCTACTTCTTAGAGGAAAGCAGTGAACCAATTTTGATATCTGTCAAGCGAATGTTTCTCAATATATTGTTAATGAGCGAACTGTATCTTACTATGTCCAGTTTGACCTTTGACCTTGTGTCCTGAAAACCAATAAGGGTCATTTACTATCTGAGGGCAACCAGTGTACCAAAATTGGTAACTGTGACGTAAAAGATTATTGAAATTGAGCGGACAATATTTTATTCCCAGTATTGTTTTACTATTGACTTTTGAGGTTTTGACCTCACATCTACATATACTAGCTAAGTAGAACCAGTATGCTAAGTTTGGCAACTATCAGACAAAGACTTCTTTACATATTGAGTGTCTTGTTATGTTCAGTTTGACCCTTGATCTAACATTTACGTCTTAAAAGAAACCCGTGTAACAAGTTTGATGTCTGTCAAGCAAAGTGTTTTCAAGATACTGAGTGAACAGCATATTATTACGTCCCATTTGACCTTTGATCACGTGATCTCCAAATAAGGGTCATGTATTGTGTAAGGGCAACCGTTGTACCAAGTTTGGTAGTTGTCAAGTAAAAGGTTCTTTAGATATCGAGCGAACAAGACATGGTCTACAAACCGACCGACCGAGAAACCAATCATCCAACTGGTGCAAAACAATATGCAACCTCTTTTTCAAAAGGGGGTCAAAATATGAAAAAAAAAAATTAGTAAGGGAATGAATTGAGTTGTTGGATTGATCAAATCATCTCATATTCCTAAAAGGGAAACAAATTTCAAATAAGGCCTTGAACAAGAAAAAAATCTAAATGTAAGTATTCACAACGTTTTGAAATAAATAGTATTGCTAACTCACATACTTAAAATTCAGATTTATCTGCATGTTGTTTTACGCCGATTTGGCGATAATTCAGTCATATTACGGTGATTTATTTCAGATGTCTAATCTAAAAAAAATTCCATTTTCCATCAGTTTTAAAGTTCTTTTCGCTTATACTTTTACTCTGTGCATGATATATGTTCATTCCTTGACGGAAAAACTGATTGGTGCTTACAAATAATGATGATGGGAAGGAATCCTCCAAGGCTACTTCCGAGTCCGCCAGAGACTCCGCCTCCTGTTCCGGTGCT
The DNA here is from genome assembly GCA_024699665.1 of Ostrea denselamellosa. Taxonomy (NCBI): domain Eukaryota; kingdom Metazoa; phylum Mollusca; class Bivalvia; order Ostreida; family Ostreidae; genus Ostrea; species Ostrea denselamellosa. Next base: position 4,375,523 of record JAMZEH010000042.1, read on the forward strand.
AACGTATTGATAAGAGGGTTGGGCTTGGGCGTAGTACATTTGGGGTTTCATGTAGTTGTAAACCATGCTGTCTTTCATGTAACCATCCGCGGTCACGTACACAGCACATCCAACCAAGACAACCACACAGACAGCGGTAACTCTGGAGAACTCCATTTTTCTGGGGGAAATAAAAATGTTTTAAAGAATTAATAATTGTGTTCTTCTTGATTCAAGGGTTAAGTTGATGGCATTTCAAAATTGATTTGTATGTAGTTTTAAGAGTGTCAGTTGGTCATTAAGACATTTAGTTTGTTCTTGTGTTAGTTTGCATTTTTATTTCATTAATTTAGTTTTCATTTCCAAGCAAATATTTTCTGTCGTCCTGAAAAAGGGAGAGATCGTCCCGATAATTTGACAACTTTCATATTGATCGTAAAAAGTCTTTTTTATCGGAGTAAAATTTTAAAACTCTACATTCTTTTTTGAAACACTGCTTTCATCAGTAGTTTTTTCTTGGTAAGCACGACTGATGAAGATGTGTAATACGGTCGAAATATTTCAAGAAAGTGTTTATATATATATATATATATATATATATATATATATATATATATATAATATACTCTGCAAAAAAAGAAACGCATAGCCCTTTTGAAATTTTAAAAATGCAAATTATGTATTTTACCAGGTAAACTGAAATGGTCAGTTGAGTAATTGATTTTTTACAGGTAAGTATGAAACTTTAAAGGTCTGTTCATTTGATTTGGTTCTCTGCCAAATTAGCTCGGCGACTCTCTAAAATTGCACATCACCTCTATCGCCATGGAATTTGGCTTACGTTTTTCACGAGAACTTTGTGCTTAATTCAACCACTACATTAAAGCGTATAAAAGGACGAAGTTTGAAGCTTGAATTCATCATAACGTTAAAATGCTGCCATGCCAAGGTTGGACCCTGCTACTCGAAATATCGTCATTGGCCGTCTCCAGGCCGGAGTATCCCAAAGTGAGATTGCACGAACTGAAAACGTAAATCAGAGCACAATTTCTCGGCTGTGGAACAGATTCCAGCAGACTGGCTCTACTAATGACCGACCGAGGAGTGGGCGACCTCGCATTACGACTCCTGGACAAGATCGCTACATCCGGGTCTTTCATCTACGGAATCGAACCGTTGCTGCAACAGCTACTGCAGTCGGAATACCTGAATTGAGAAGAATCAGCTCGCAGACAGTCCGCAACCGACTTCGACAATATGGCATTAGACCCAGAAGACCGTATTTTGGAGCAGTTTTGACACCGTTACACAGACGAGAAAGAGTCCGATGGTGCAACAGATTGAGGGGCTGGACATTCCGCAACTGGCGTAGAATCTGGTTCAGCGATGAGTCCCGTTTTCTGCTACAGAAACGTGATGGAAGAATCCGTGTATACCGGCGCAGGAATGAACGTTTCTCTTCCTCGTGTGTCCAAGAAGTGGATAGCTTCGGTGGAGGTAGCGTCATGATGTGGGCGGCGATCTCAAATGACCGTAAAACAGAACTGGTACATGTCCCGGGCAATTTAACGGCTCAAAGGTACAGAGACGAAATTCTCCAACCTCACCTTATGCGCGTAATTGACCGACAGAGGGAGTTATTCCAACATGACAATGCTAGGCCTCACACAGCCCGCTTAACAATTGACTACCTTTAGCAGAACAACATTAATGTGCTACCATAGCCTTCCAAATCACCGGATTTGAATCCGATTGAACACTTATGGGACCAACTGGATAAACGTGTGCGCATGCGCCAACCTCCGCCTCAGACCCTCGATCAGCTCCGTCAAATGTTACAACAGGAATGGCGAAGAATTCCACGCAATAACGTAAGAACATTGATTGACTCTATGCCAAGGAGATGCAGAACTGTGTTGGCAGCTCGAGGTGGTCATACACGGTACTAACTTAAACGTGACAGGAAGTGTTCTTAACTGTGATGATCTGACTTTTTTTTCACCAATATCTAAGGTTTGGACTGTAATTTTTTTCAATTGAAACAATTCTAGTGAATATCTACATTTTTTATTGTAAAATCATAATCCAAAATACATCTACTAAAATCTTAAAAAATCCATTATACGTTTCTTTTTTTGCAGAGTATATATATATATATATATATAGAGAGAGAGAGAGAGAGAGAGAGAGCATCAGCAAAATTATATATAGAACACCTGCAAAGCAACTCGTCTTACCTAACGTTAGAGTGTAGAATTTGATCGTGAATCAAGGAAGAGCATTCTGTGCTTTTTATATTGCATTTGATCCTCAGGATGATGACGTAGAGGACCAATAAGCCTAGAGTAGTATAGTTAATTACCATTAAAGATCCCGAGGGGTTCCTATAGGGTAGGTAGACCTCTCATCCGGGGCGAACAAAATCATCCAAACGCTGACTACGTCTACAGTTCATGGAGTCCACGTTATAATTAGAAGCTCAGTTGAAAGCCATCCTCGCTCATTCATTCTGATACATATTTGAAAGAAAATCTCAATTACATGAATATGTATGTTGTAGAATGACGATTATTATGAAATAAATATTGTGTAAACTAAAGGCATTGTTAGAATTCAAACTCGTCTTACTGCACGACTAACTAGCTGATCTTGATGCTTGGTGTGTCCAGAACGTTCAGAGTGGTATATCAGGACGCCTCTCCTCTCCCAAGATTTAAAGTACTTCATTATATGAGAGTACCCAAAGAGAAAAAAGACCTAAAGTTCACTCATCAAAAAAAAAAATTAAAAAATCCGAAATCCCCCAAAATAAATAATTAAATAAAATTAAAAAATAGATAAATAAATAAATAAGGAAATAAGATTTTAAAAATAAAAAAAATGAAAAATAAAAAAAACCCAAAACTTAAGCCTATCTTCTTTATGGCAGGCAGGAATGTTTGTATGTATATATTGATATGTTTTGAAAGGGGGGGGGGGTCAGTTAGGTTGTATAATATTTGTATGATGTTTAATTAATTTTAATCAATTTTTTGCATTGTCTCTAGTCTTTTAAAGAAAATCAAAATTGATAAATTTACAAGATATTAATAAAGATAAATAGTATATCCATGCTTTCAGTGTGTCATTGGTTTTGATACCGGTATGTTGTTTTGCATGCAAAGACGTCTTTGAAATATGGGACATTATACAAAAAACGTCATGATGAATTGAAAGCAAACTGATTGTACAGATATTATGACTGATAGATACACCGGATGTAATTAGCATAATGAGTAATTGATTCCGGGTTTGTTACTTTTGTTTGCAATACTATACATTGTTACAAGTTTATTCATTTCTCTGACCGGTCGCGGTAGCTCAGTGGTTAAAGCGTTCGCTTCGTAACCGGGAGGTCGTGAGTTCGAGCCCCGCTCGTGCCATGGCCGCATCAAACCTAAGACGAAAAATAGGTAGTGATTACTCCTTCGCCAAATGCTCGGGCATTTAGAAGTGAGAATCACGGTTCTTTCTGATATGACACTGCTACGGCCCTGAGCGCTAAGCATAGGTCTAAATTTGTGGTACTTCACCTACAGCTGGTGGCATCTCAATATGAGTGAAAAATTCTCGACGGGACGTAAAACAAAGAAACAAATCAACTGATTTACTGAGTACAACAAGGGTTTTAGTGTGTGTTGATTTGCTGATATGCTCATGATCTACATTCTTTCATTATTTCCTCCAGCCTATCCCATTTCCGATTGACCGAGACGATTTTCATGCCTTGTTTCAGTATATGTTTTATACCTGGAAATAAAATTGCACGCGTATCGAGTCATTCGTTAATAAGATATTGAATGCATTCTTTTCATTTAAAGTACCGTGCTATAATTCGGTACTTGTATTTAAAAGGTAAAACAGGCAAGGAAATACACGGCGAGTTCGCCGATGTTTATGAGTCTTCTGTACCATCTTATGCTCAGGTTAAATTTTGGATAGGGGAATTCAAACGCAGTAGAACGTCGTTAGAAGATGAAGCCAGGTCTGAACGCCCATTGGATGGACGAAATAGCGCAGGCATTGGGCATTTTATATGGTAGCATTTCAACAATCTTTAAGTTACATGTTCGTTTAGGTATGCGGAACCTAACAGCCCGCTGGGTCCCCAAATCCCTTAGCGATGAGCAAATGGGAAACAAGAGCATCAGAATGCAGCACCTTGTTGTAGCGCATTAGGTCAAAAATGATTTTCTTTTGTGTCTGGTGACTGTAGATGGGACTTGGGTTCATTATTATGAGCCAGGGAATAAAGCTCAGCGTCGTCAGTGGGTAGGGCCGAGCTCCCCGAGGCCAAAGAAGTCCATCTGCTTGCAAAGTGATGGCCTCAGTATTTTTCAACGCAAAAGGCGTTATTATGTTGGACTTTTTACTCAAGGGAAGCGCAATAACTGGAGTGTACTATGCAAATATGCTAGACCAGCTGAAAATCACCATCCGTGAAAAAACGCCGAGGTAAACTCTCTAAAGGTGCTTTGCTGCAACAGTACATTGCGAGAATCCACACTTGCAAAGCTGCATTGGATGCTGTAGGGCGAAATAGGCATGAATTAATACCATATCCTGCCTATTCGCCTGACCTAGCTCCTAATGACTTGTTCCTATTCCCAAACTTGAAAAAGGATATCCGTGGACGTCATTTCCGGTCTGACGAAGACGTCGTGATGGCAGTTAAAGAGTGGGTCAAAGGAAAGGACCCTGACTTGAAAACTTGGTCTAAGTGCATCACACTAGAGGGCAATTACATCGAAAAAGAAGAGGTGGATCTCAATCGGAAATCTTAGGCTGGTTACTTATTAACTCGCCCTCGTAAGATAACCACCGTGAAAAAAAATATATGACACAAATATTTGTTGTACCATGCTGCTACATCCCTTGGGGCATTGAATATGATGAGTTTATATATATATTATGACTGAGAGATACACCGGATGTAATTAGCATAATTACTACTAGTATCTAATTCCGGGTCTGTTACTTTCGTGTACAATACTGAATATTGTTTCAATTTTATTCATTTCTCTGGCCCAATTGATGTATCTGAATACTATGGCTGTTGTGGTCATGATAGAGTGAGTAAAGATAAAGATGTATCAATATTTTAAGATGTCGCCATCTGTAGATTCAAAACATTTGACATCCTGTTTAAAAAGACACTGACATTTAAACAGTTTAAAAAATAACCTAAATGCGCTTTTTTCCTTATATATCCATTGATAATTCCTAATTTTTCATAAAATATATCTTTCATTTTCTTTAAAATTTTCGAAATACTCGGCTTAAAAAAATACAGGTTGAAAAAACAAATCCTATCTTATATTAGATTTTCCACATTTACCGGCGAAGCTAAAATTACAAAATTCAAAAAAAAACAAACAAACAAAAAAACCCCACTAAAACTACAAATTTCCAAATAAGCGTGGTGAAATGTTTTTCGTTTTTCAGGTGATGGTACATGTATCTGTACAACATATACAAATTACATAAGTGTCTCCTGTTATATGGCCATGTATGAACATAAACTCAAATAACTGAAGATATCATTATTAATTATTCAACTAATCAAGCGTATCAATTCGATTCATGAGTGCAATAATCAAGTCAGTTGATGAAAGCAATAATTAATTTAATGCACGCATCAAATCAATGTGCTGTAATCATTACTAGCCAAATTTGATTTGGAGCTCCGTATAAACGATTTTTCGATCTCTTTAATTCATTTGAAGATATTTTTAATTATGCACAACGCATTTGTATAAGGAATTAATGCGCGCATCAATTCTTTTAAAGAAAGCAGCGATTCAATAAAAAGAGATCATTAATCCAATTGCGGATATGCTGAATTAAAGGTATCGCTAATTATATAGTTGCTCTCTCTCTAAAAGACTGTGCGTATTAATTGAATTAATGATAGCAATAATTCAATTGAACAGAGTCATGATTCAATTCTTGCGGGCATTAATTGAATAGATACGCGCTACAAATTTTTTGAAGAGAACAATAATTCAATATTGCACGCATTAATTGAATTGAGACGCGCATCAATCACTGAACTAGTGCTCTCTTCAATTAAATTGTAGCGTGCATCAAATCAGTTGAAGAGAACAGCGGTCACCGATTCAGCGGAACAATAAATACTATCAACAATTCATTTCATGCGCGCAGTATCAATATTTATTTAAAGAGATCTCTAATTGAATTGTTGAGCGCATCAAATTAATTGATGACATCTTCAAATAATTAAAAATGTCTTCAATCATTTAAGTTTATGTTAATATGGTGCTCCATATAATTCCACTGGGGTTATGTCGAGTTGAACATATAACAATTGAAATAGTTGCTCCATCGAAAAAAAATCATCAGTTGTATCAACTGAAATGGTTGATTATCAAAAATCATGTGCGCAATAATTTTTAATTAACGATATAATTTATTATTTGCGCGCATCAAATGAGTAGATGATGTCTTCAAATTATTAATGATATTTTAAATCATTTCAGTTTATGTTAATTTGGCGCTCCATGTGGTTGCCCCAAAGTAAGAGGGGTTCATAAACTATATCTGTCACTTAGTCCAAATAAACAGATAAACAACTTGCATCCCGCATTACAGTACTCTAACATTAAAAGAAAAAAGTACTAGTTATTTTCTTGATTTCCATATGTGCAAAACGGAGAATTAGCAATATTTCTTGCACATAAAGGGGCCTCCGTGGCCGAGTGGTTAAAGCATTGCGCTCAAAATCACAAGGCCTCTCACCTCTAGTCGACGCGGGTTCGATTCTCTCTCGCGCCGAAATATGTGAAAAAGTTTGCCAGTTTACTTTCGGAAAGTCGATGGTCTCTTCTCGGGTACATTGTATCTGGGTTCTCTCCTCCACCTACAAAAACTGTATACCACCAGATAACTGAAAAAATGTTGAGTGTGGCGGAAAACAACAAAAAATCAATCAATCAATCAATCGTGTACATAAATCGTATAATTAAGTAACAAATTGTTCCTTGATTTTGTATGTTTTATAAAAGAATGTGTACTGATGCAGCATAGAAAAATGAGGTGTACTGACAGAGTACGCCTCATTTTCTATGCTGCATTTGAATTCCAAAGCACTACATCTATCCTAGACAACAAGGCATATTCCAGAACCGCTCTGATAAAAATGAGACACATCATCAACATGTTTTACTGGTTTACCTCTAAGAAATAAATGTCACTATTGATGTTGAAGTTACAAGCTCGAAGGTCAATCTACTCTGGACATCGAAAGATATTGCCCGCTTAATATTTTAAGAACCCTTTGCTTGACATATGTCAAACTTAGTACACTGGTTTCAACTATGAAGTAGATGCCTCTTTCGATTTTCAGGTCACAAGATTAAAGGTCAAGGTCACTCTGGACGTAAAAGGATATTTCTGACTGGCACAGAGTTCGTCGATAATGCAGCAAAATTTGGCCGACCTGTGACTGTAACAGGCAAGACAAATGTCTCAATAGTCAGGGAAATAGTTGAAAGTGATGGCAGGTACACGATACGTGATATTGCCAAAGCTGTTGGCATATCGCTGTCGCGGGTGCATTTCATTTTGAAGCATACTTTGAAAGTACGAAAGATTTCTACCACATATATACCGCATATATTTACAGATGACCAAATACGAGTACGAGTACAAACCGCTAAGCAATTGCTCAAAATGTTTCCCAGTTTCAATCAAAGACAATATGCAAACATTGTTACTGGTGACGAAAAATGGGTTCACTATTTCGAACCAGTAAGAAAAATTGGAAACAAAATTTGGCTAACTAAACACGGTAGAAGACCTGTAGTTACCAAAAGAACCATAAGCACAAAGAAGGTTCTTTATTGCATATTCTTCTCATGTGATGGTATAGTCGTAAAAATTCCGGTGCCGAAGGGCAAAAGTGTTATAGGTCGGTATTACCGAGATGTTATACTAAAAAAAAGCTCAAGAAATATTATCATAAACGACGCCCTGCGTCAGGATTTAGGCATGTTTTTCAAATTCATGATAATGCTCCATCACATACATCTGAGCTTGTGAAGCAATTTGTGAAGTCGGAGAATGTTACCGTCTTGCCACATCCACCATTCTCTCCAGATGTAGCCCCGTGTGACTTTATCCTTTTTCAAAAACTTAAAAAGTTCTTATCTGGTCGTCGTTACAAGCCCCGACAAGCCCTTGGCTCAGTCATCAGTCAGTGCCTCAGAGGTCTACCAAAATCAACGTACTGTGACGCATTTCAGAAATGGATTCAGAGATTGAAATTATGTATTTCAAACCGCGAAAAAGTACTTTGAAGGGATGCAATGTTCATTTCACTATTTAAGCCGAATGATTTTGAGATATCGTACAATATAAATTACATATCAAACACCCTCGTAACTCATATTTTTTACTATCACTACAAACATTCTAAATATAAAGTTGATCTTTTTTCAATTTTACCACAAGGGGGTGGGGGTGGGGGCACTTATGTCTTTTTTTTTTTACATGTGTCACGGAAAGTCCTTTCGTCCGTCACGCTTGTGGGTGCATACTTTGTGTAATCTGTAACTCAAAAAGTATCCAACCAATATTATTCAAACTTTGCACAGTGTTTATATACACATTAAAGATGTACACCTTCTGTTATGGTGAAAATTGACAGGTTTTAACTCTGATTTTAAGCATGTTGAACTTAGCCAATTGTTTGCAATATCTGCTATTAAAATATCTCTTTAGCATATTCAGCTTTTTATGAAATGTAGAATCTAGAATGGATATACTTTATGCCTTTTTAGCTGAGATATCTACATTCAAAAAAAAAAAAAGGAAGTGTTAATAAATATATGATGGTGACGTAGGTCCGGACTTGTGATAGGTCTTGGCTTGTTTGTTTTTGTTTGCTTTGTTTTTGTTTGTTTGCTTTGTTTTGTTGGTTAGGGTTGCATTGCTTAAAGTAATTTCTTAGTATACTCGAACCAATAAAATAATGTGAAAAATTTCGATGACATGGTACACATTCCAGCATTCCAGTAGACTGTTTAAAAAATAATTTAGGTAGTTCTAGTCTGCATTGCCTTTTATTTGAAAAAGACAGTATTATCGTAGATGAGTTAAATCCGAGTAATCACTTCTAAGCACTGACATAGTGATTTAAAGTCTGCACAGTGTATTTCCAACATTATCTGATACATACTGAATTAGATGTAATTAGGGACTAAGCTACGACATGACAGAATATGTTGTGCGACATCATTAACATAAATAAGAAATAACGGTGGTCCTAACACAGACCCTTGAGGAACACCAGTATAAATAGAAACATTTAATGATAAAAGGTCCTTGTGCATACGTGTAACTTTCTGTGAATTATCCCTTAATGAAGAAGTGAACCAATAAAAAGACCCTACATATTCCAAAAGCTTTTGTGCCACACTCAATCAGATGTTGTTGTTAACTTGCAAAAGACAATGCGACCAGATTTTCCTTCACCAATACCTGTTAAAAATTATGGTATGTTTCTAATACATAAAATTTTGTAGAATGATCTGGCTAGAAATCTCCTTGGTATTTATAAAACAATTTTCTATTAAAATAACTGTACACAGGTTCAAAAATTATTCTTTGTATAACCTTGCATGCTCAATTAAGAAGAGAAACCTGGCAAGAGATGAACCCCCATTTACAAAATGAGGTAAATCATGCAATGTTTTCCAATTCTTTGGAGGGTATTTCTCTTAAAGTGATCTGGTTTAAAATAACATACATAATCGTCTAGGCAAAGTATATAGAGAGTAGATTTCAACATTTTGTAACTTATACAGCCGAGTCCATCCTTTTTTGCCAAGTCCATCCTTGTTTGCCAAGTCCATCCTTGTTTGCCAAGTCCATCCTTGTTTATGGGATGGGTATATAGAGATGACATCTAGGACTTCAGTTTCTTCATCAGATTATCACATAATCAATAAATATTAGGTAGATTAACGAGATCTTCAAGTATTCAATATTCAGATTTAAAACAGAAACAAATTACTTGTTTAGTGCTTCAGTTAGAAAAGACTAAAATGTCACTATCCTCTTCGGTTGAACAATTTTGATGCAAGTTTTTCGAGGTTGGAGGTTTTGCGGATTGGCTATACTAGTATTCGCCTTTAATGCTATGGGGAAAGTACACTAATCAATATCATCGTCATTATGAATCATTTAGAATATGTGATGTTTAATAGAGATGTGTCAATGCAACTGGAAGATTTGGCATTTTTCACCAAATTCATAAGGGCCCTGCTGAAAAAGTGCACGCACTCTATTTGACCTTCTTCTATCTTATAACTCATACAAAACATAGAAATGATGGTTTACATTCGTGTCATTTTTCCTTGCTGTGTTTCCCATCAATTCAAACTCCCAGTTATGATAATGATATGTTCAAACCGGCAAACTCATGTCTTGCAAAAATAAACTATCAATTTTCTCAAAATTACGCCATTCGAAGATAAGAAAATTACTGACCAACGAGACCGTCTGTGAAGAAATACATTGTGCAAGTAAATTTTAACTTCACGATTTTTGTTTTTTGTTTTGTTTTAGCAAGAAATTGCATTAAAAATACCAAATGTACATGGTATGTTAAAACAGTATGTCCATTAATAAGTGTTTTTTTTTGTTGGTTTTGTTTTGTTTTGATTGTTTGTTTGTTTTTTTAAAATATACATGCTCAACAAAGCAAATAGCCAAATTAGTCCTTAAAAAAATAATTTAAAAAAATGATTAAATAAAAATATTGTTCAAGCTTAGCTTGGGTGTAAGAAATACAAAATTTCATTAATTATATATAGTCGCGTTAACTATACTTATTATTTATTCATTACTTGTATATATCATATTTACTTTATTGATTCATGTAAATAAAGCTAGATAAGGGTGGAAAACTCGTCATGGTCTAAATACCTGTAAATCCGTGTCACCTGAGCGATTGAAACTTGGTCTCTGTCACAGAGCTGTTTGAGAAAAAAAGTATACAGAAAGTTTGTAGACCATTAGATTTGGACTTGATTGAATTTTCGTATATATGCAATGGAGTAGTTTTCAAATCGTCAGTTAGAGGTAAGTTTTAAAGATATTTCTTTCAAGTTTCATGTGACGTAATGCTGTACATAATACGATAAAATGGGCCGGCGAACTCTCTTCTCCTTTCCGTACCTGTGTCGTTTTCTGAATGTCAACAATCGCGCATTTTAGATGCGCCAAGGACAAGAATTTCAATGAGAATTTGATGTAAGTGAGAAATGATATCGAAATATGACAGAGTTTGAGTAAGATTGTTTGTAGTATGCATGTACAAAATAACTGCACTATTTCCCGTTGAGAAACAGGTACAGCAAGTCTACCTGTCGATCTATAGTCTGTATCAGGGAAGTGGCCATTATTCACACCTGGTGTTGACAGGCGACACATTCCAGTCTATCTCTCTACTGTATTGCGGATTCTAATCTGGAGCCCTTCTATGATGCTAAACATAGTGGACTTGTGTGACTGGTTCCTTAAAAATAAATTGGATGTATCTGATCGATAAACTTACTATTGTAAAGTACACACACACTTGTACAGGTACCATAGTATGATTAATAGTCGGATTTATGATACCTTATCAATATTCTAATTTAGGATGTATCATGCAGTGTTTTCTGAATAGACATTAACCCTTTCAAGTGCTTTTTATTTAAATATTTTGCCATTTTGAATTGTGTAACATTTGTGATCCTTACAATGTAGACTGCAGCGTTTCTTCCGATAAGTAGCTATGTGAAAATTGGTCAGGGCAAACATGAGATATGCACTTAGAAGAATTAAAAGTCTGCTGAAGCTCTAGACATTCGGCACAGAGTCTTTGTCTGCAAATTGAAACAAATCGCAACGTGGTACCTTTAACTTTTAAACTTTAAAAATCAATAAAATCAATGGGAAACTTTAGAAAGAATTTAGGTGCAGTGTTTAGGAGTGGGAGTTTTAAGTTAATCCAAGTTATTTATTGGTCAAAGAGATGTTAAAAATTCCAGCTTTACTTTAAAATGTCTAGGTGTTGTAAATATTGATGGTCAGTTCTTAATTTTCATATCTTTATCAAGTTATACAACCATCCCCCACCACATGTACATAATTGTATGATTGATATATATGTATATATATGTATGTATGTATGTATATAGCCTCTAATACGTATTTGGGGGGAGAGGAGGAGGTGCACAAGAGTTTGGTACCATGTGCTTATAACCAAAGTTTTGGTATCTTCTCCCTCCATGTATGTATTAGAGACTATATGTATGATTATATACTTGAGGGGGGTGGGGGTGGGGATGTTTAGCACCTGTACATCAAAGTCTGGTCATACAAGAGGAAGAGAAAAAGACATTTCAAACTGTAAGAGAGTGAATCAAAGTCAGTCCATTAATGTAAATGAAATATTGCATCAATACTGTTTGAAAGTCTGTTTATTTTTCAACATTGGGCATGAGAAATGTTCCACAGACAGCCTGATAGACTTTTAAATGTTTGTGTTAAAATGTTTGATACTCCATTTACATACTGTTTGTTGATCCACAATTCAGACTGAGTTACACAATACTTATTGTCACCAACAACAATATTATTTGGACAGCTTTCAAATACATACATATATTCATTATAGACTGACCTATTCACTCAGTAGGATCGGTTTGACTGTTTATGTAGAGGATATTTCATTCATAGAATAAAACAATGACAAGGAATGTAATAATCCATAGAAATGTTACATAACAAAACACCTTTTTTTGGACGTTAAAAGAGGACTTAAGCTTTTTTAGATTTCTGGCTGATAAATAGCATTAAGGAGTCTTTGATTTAATATTGCTCTGTGTTTACTTGTGAATTTGAATGGCTGTATGTACAATGTGGACAGTTTTAAGAGGTCAGAAATGACCACACACAAATCCATTTGTTTGGAGTTTCTATGCTGTCCTTCTACTTGTCTCACGAATCTCACCCACATGGGGTGATAATCAAGGGTTCTAAGATCAATTTGGACAATTATGTTAGAGTCATACCTGGTATAGATGTATGTTTACAAATACAAGGAGATTGGAGGGAGGAACTTGTAATGCATATCCATACATGCTCACAGATGTACAGCTATATTCAGTATGATAAACTTCAGAAGTCAGTCCAATTTACACTATGAGAACTTTAAAGATATGCCCTTTTAACCTTTAAAAATCATGTTTACTGTTAAGAAATTTGCCTAAACAATTTCAATCACATAAGAAAAAAATGAATTAAGTTTTTAACTTATTCTGTTATACATAGTCTATGGTGGAAGTGGTCACTGCATTCACAAAATATACTGTATCGGTATCAAATGAAAACAAAAAAGAAAAAAACCAAAACAACCCCCCCCCCCCCCCCCCCCCCCCAAAAAAAAAAACCCCAACCAAAAACGAAATTGCAATTTGAATGGATCAGGTTATGACAGTAGAGATCCAAGGCATTACTTTTGATCTGGAAGTTACACAGGGATAATTTTTGAAACATGCACAGTTTGATTTATAAAGCAGGATTTGAGATTATAGCATAGTTTAGAAATATTGTCACTTTAATGTATTAATCGCATTTGTGTTAATCTATTTCGCTTTGATTCAACTAAAGACGTGTGTGCATCCTGCAGATTTTTTTTCTTTTCGGGGGCTTCGTTCATCAGGTCTTGTTTCCCAGATACAGTTAGCTGTGCGTAATTCTGAATTCATCAAAAAAATGTTTCAATACAAAAAACAGATTAAGTATAAAATATTGATGAACTTTAGATGACTGCGTTCATATCTAAATGACAATCAAAAAGTGATTTTAATTTCCACAGTCAACTGCTGTGATACATTAATTACAGAATTAACTCATTGTGAACGTAAGATAAACTAATTCAATATGTACAGGGCTCTATAACACACCAGGGAAAAAAAAATTCATGAATAATTGATTGTGTGAAATATACAGGTTGTTTTAAAAGTGATCACTTTCATGGGTATACAGATTCAGTTTAATGGACTGGTGTGCCATTAGAATGAAGCATGAGCCTGTATTATGGTGACTTTGATACCTGAGTTAGTTGTGCAGAATATCTATTATGTATTATGCATGCGTCTAAGCATATGCTGTAATACGATGATTAATACAGTATGACGGTTCATTTTATGTAGATAACAGTGTGCATGGTACAGTTCTATTGGAATGATAGAGGAATTGACAGGCATTGAATTCTTGTTCTGTAATTCATACATAAATATATTACATCTCTACAAATTGTATTAGTAGGCATTTCCACATGAATGCCTTGGAGTCGTAAACAATGTACATGTAAATGCAGATAGATATAATACATCTTTTTTAACAACTGGGAATTCTGATATAAATGGAAGTTGAATGCAAATGTAAGAAATAAAGTTCATTTTTTGTAAATACATAAAGGTATGAACTACAATGCTTCACACCAGCATACTTCTCATGAAGCCCTGGCGGTTTAACATGCTTCATCAAGTGTCACAATTCATATCCTCATGTAGTTTCAAAAATGAAATCTTTTTCTTAAAAATATCAAGACATATCATACATTATGAATTTTGTTTAAAAGTCCATTTCTACATGTATAAGTATGTATGTGTGTGTGTATGTATATATATATATATATATATATAAGTAAATATCCACACAAGTAATAGTATAATATAGAAAAATCAGAATACCGAAAATAACTCTTCAGGTTTCATTTCCAATCTTCATATAACTCTTGAAGATTGATAATAACTCTTGAAGATTGAAAATGAAACCAGTTGAGTTGTTTTTGGTATTCTGATGATTTTTCTTTATTACACACACACACACACACACACACACACACATACATATATAAATATATATATATATAAATTCAATCGAAGATACCTAAGACGTTAAAATAGGTAGTGATTGCTCCTTCGCCAAGAGCTTGGCATTACGAAGTGAGAGTCACGGGTCTTTCGGATGGGACCTTATAAACGGAGGTCCCGTGTCGCAGCAGGTGTGGCACGTAAAAGAACCCTCACTGCTAAAAGCCATTAGTGCTAAGCATAGGTCTAAATTTGCAGCCCCGTCACCGGTAATAGTGACAGTCGCCGGATAGCTGAAAAATTGCTCAGGCGACTATAAATAAAAAAAAAAAAAACATCAATCGAAGATTTCACATTTATTCCAAAGTACTTGTATAAGTTAGAGTTTGGGCTGCAGTCCATGTGACACTTCCCTGTAAAGATACATGTAATGCTTTATGTGACACTTCCCTGTAAAGATACATGTAATGCTTTATGTGACACTTCCCTGTAAAGATACATGCAATGCTTTATGTGACACTTCCCTGTAAAGATACATGTAATGCGTTATGTGACACTTCCCTGTAAAGATACATGTAATGCGTTATGTGACACTTCCCTGTAAAGATACATGTAATGCGTTATGTGACACTTCCCTGTAAAGATACATGTAATGCTTTATGTGACACTTCCCTGTAAAGATGCTTGTAATGCTTTATGTGACACTTCCCTGTAAAGATACATGTAATGCTTTATGTGACGCTTCCCTGTAAAGATACATGTAATGCGTTATGTGACACTTCCCTGTAAAGATACATGCAATGCTTTATGTGACTCTTCCCTGTAAAGATACATGTAATGCTTTATGTGACACTTCCCTGTAAAGATGCTTGTAATGCTTTATGTGACACTTCCCTGTAAAGATACATGTAATGCTTTATGTGACACTTCCCTGTAAAGATACATGTAATGCTTTATGTGACTCTTCCCTGTAAAGATACATGTAATGCGTTATGTGACACTTCCCTGTAAAGATACATGTAATGCGTTATGTGACACTTCCCTGTAAAGATACATGTAATGCGTTATGTGACACTTCCCTGTAAAGATACATGTAATGCTTTATGTGACTCTTCCCTGTAAAGATACATGTAATGCGTTATGTGACACTTCCCTGTAAAGATACATGTAATGCGTTATGTGACACTTCCCTGTAAAGATACATGTAATGCGTTATGTGACACTTCCCTGTAAAGATACATGTAATGCGTTATGTGACACTTCCCTGTAAAGATACATGTAATGCGTTATGTGACACTTCCCTGTAAAGATACATGTAATGCGTTATGTGACACTTCCCTGTAAAGATACATGTAATGCGTTATGTGACACTTCCCTGTAAAGATACATGCAATGCTTTATGTGACTCTTCCCTGTAAAGATGCATGTAATGCTTTATGTGACACTTCCCTGTAAAGATGCTTGTAATGCTTTATGTGACACTTCCCTGTAAAGATACATGTAATGCTTTATGTGACGCTTCCCTGTAAAGATACATGTAATGCGTTATGTGACACTTCCCTGTAAAGATACATGCAATGCTTTATGTGACTCTTCCCTGTAAAGATACATGTAATGCTTTATGTGACACTTCCCTGTAAAGATGCTTGTAATGCTTTATGTGACACTTCCCTGTAAAGATACATGTAATGCTTTATGTGATGCTTCCCTGTAAAGATACATGTAATGCTTTATGTGACGCTTCCCTGTAAAGATACATGTAATGCGTTATGTGACACTTCCCTGTAAAGGTACATGTAATGCTTTATGTGACACTTCCTTGTAAAGATACATGTAATGCGTTATGTGACATTTCCCTGTAAAGATACATGTAATGCGTTATGTGACACTTCCCTGTAAAGATACATGTAATGCTTTATGTGACACTTCCTTGTAAAGATACATGTAATGCGTTATGTGACACTTCCCTGTAAAGATACATGTAATGCGTTATGTGACATTTCCCTGTAAAGATACATGTAATGCTTTATGTGACACTTCCTTGTAAAGATACATGTAATGCGTTATGTGACATTTCCCTGTAAAGATACATGTAATGCTTTATGTGACACTTCCCTGTAAAGATACATGTAATGCTTTATGTGACACTTCCCTGTAAAGATACATGTAATGCTTTATGTGACACTTCCCTATAAAGATACATGCAATGCTTTATGTGACACTTCCCTGTAAAGGTACATGCAATGCTTTATGTGACACTTCCCTGTAAAGATACATGTAATGCTTTATTTGACACTCTGTAAAGATACATGTAATGCGTTATGTGACACTTCCCTGTAAAGATACATGTAATGCGTTATGCTTCACATGGTGTAAATGTTCATTCCTTGCAAAATTTTGACTGCCAAACAGTCAGTTTTAAACTGTGTAAAGGATTCAGAATCATGGAAATATGTATTAATACAAATGCTTTGGAAAACCCAAAAGCTTGTAAAATTTACATAAGAAGGTTTATTGTACCAAAAGTGTCGCAAGTAGTCCTACCAAAAATTTGTCAAAAAACAGAGACAGTGTCCTTGGTGCCCTTGTTATACGTAATGATGGTAATCTCTGATTAGATATCCATTGACCACTGTCCCGAGCTAAGCAGAGGCAACATGTAATGTCACTGTCTAGCTGGCAAATTAAAGATGTAATGTCTTGTTACATTTGGGAAACTATTTTAAAGCTCCTTTCTGAAATGATGTATAATTTGAGTAAACAATACATGAAAATGATATATGTGCCGTCAACATTTAAAACATTCAAAGATGTAACACAGGCAGTTTAACATGTATTTTAAATATTAATTGCAGTGAAAAATGGAATTTAATGGCAAATAACAAAATGATAGAAAAGAAGATTGTTCTTGATGTCCCTCTTTTTGGTTGCAGACTGAAATATGATGACTGTTTCTGTGTTGACTGTATGTTTATGTCAAGTGATTCAGTAAGTTGTTGTTTAACATTTACTGCATGGGTCCCTGTTCACCATATCATATTTCTTCTCCATTCTTGGTGGTTCTTATAGGGTCTTAATATCATAAACTTCTTTAGAGCATACATATTTGTGTCGGCTGTACAACTTAACTGAAAACATACAGAAAGAAAACTGGCACCTCAGAAGTCTTTATCAAATTTTGAGCTTGAGTTTTATTGAGTTATTTTCCCCCTTTTTGTAGAACTGTATAAATGCATGGCTACCTAGAGAAAATCAGATTTATAACACCTGAGTGGAGAGTGGGTTGTTTTTTGTGTTGTTTTTTTTGTTAGTTGCCTATGTATTACCTGATTTTTGAAATTGACAATGTCAGGATATCGTCCATAGCTGTAAAATGTTGATTGTGAAGATTTAAACTAATTACAGCAATTATCCACTGAGAATGAATAAAGTTCATGGAATGTTAATTATGTCGCAAAGGGGGAAGGCCTCCACAATTTTACAGTGCACTTAAGATGGTCAATGAATATCCCTGGGAGTCATGTAGAAGGAATTATGTCCACGTATTTCATAAATTTTGAACTTTAAAGTATGTAGTTACGCACCAAATTCATTTGCATTCAGTATTGAATGTGCCAATCTATTGTTTCAGAATTTAAAAATATACAGCATAGTTTTTAAAAAATAGTTTCATCCAGTTTTCCAGTGTTACTCTCAGAATACAAAGTCAGCTAAATGAACATGGAAATTACAAAGATCTTGCCTGATGTGTAATTTACATATTTGTTTACAAATTATACCTTATGATAAGCTCATAGGGTCAATTTTGTATTGTAACAGACTTGATAAATTGGTTAGATCAATCTTGATCAAATGATAATAAAAAAAATAAATATCTAGATCTGCTGACTATTGAAACGTTCAGTTAAACAAATCCTGTAGATCAGATAGAAATTTAAAATGGCAGTTTTTGAAGGAAGACCTCACAATGACTGAGTGTATCGGTGGTGTCATTTATGAGTTTTGAGGCTAGAGTTTCCCATAGGTAAATGGAATGTTACCTGAAATTGTTACTGTGATGTTTACTCAACCATGGAAATGTGCAGCAATTAAATTTCTCAAGCTGTATTCTCAGTGTTGACATTCTTTTATCAATGGGTAGAAAACTGAAGTTACGTGTATAGCACATATGTTAGAAATTTCTTTGGAGGAAGAAACCTTGGGTGGAGTAAGGCATTCAAAGGCCTCAGACAAACTCTCTTTGTCTGCTACAGGTCTCTTGCACAGCTGCTTCCAAAATCATAGTCAACAAACTTGAAAATTTTAATAAGAAAAATAAGCTGTAGTGTTGACTCATAATCTTTTAATATTGTGCACAGATAAATGCATAAATGCATGTATGAACACATACATGCTGTCACATAAACACATGTATATACACAAACATGCTGTCACAAAAACACATGTATAAACACAAACATGCTGTCACATAAACACATGTATAAACACAAACATGCTGTTGTCACATAAACACATGTATAAACACAAACATGCTGTTGTCACATAAACACATGTATAAACACAAACATGCTGTCACATAAACACACACACTGAACTGAAAACCTATGACTTAATATATGGCAGAGGTAAAAACTAGTTTCTTAGAACTGGACATTAAAAACTGAGGGAAAATGCATATTAATATGCTGTCATGTAGAAAACAAATGATAAAAGAAAGTGAATATGAAGAAAAAATGTAAATGTAAAGGTTGATTTTAATTTCATATTTAGTGTCTTATTTTTGTCTTTTCAGAGTGATGGCGTATCAGAGTGGTGTTGCCCCTAATTTGTCAAGGCAGGGGAGCCACCACTCGCTACAGGGACCCCCAGCCTTTGATCCATATGCCTCTCATCACCGACTCCATCCGACCAATCTCAGCCAGTCAGTTCGTCATGATCCACAAAGTCAGTCCCAGATTCTGGGACACATGGCAGGACAGACCCAGTCACAAAATCCCCACAAATATGTGTCTCAGCCAAATCTATCTCACAGTAACACAGACAGACAGCACTATGGTAGCCAACAGATTTCTCCTAAACCAATGTATCAGCCAATCAGATCACAGGAACAATCCAGTAAGCCAGCGTATCGACCAATCAGACCTGAGGATAGTCAGGTGAACGAATCACAGTTCAGCAGTCAACAAAACTTAGCATCACCAACCAATCAAAAGCCACATTATCAACCAATCAGACCAAAGAGTACTGAAGAATCAAACTTATCTAGACCAATCAGTCTCCAAAACTTGAGTCTAAACCAGCAGTGGAACTTAGTTCGTAGCGAGAGTCAAAGATCTGTGTCTGGTCAAAGGCCAAAAGTTCAAAACTATGCACAAAATCAATCCTCTCCATCCTCACCTCAAAGCCAAAGGTCACAGTATCCTGAGGAAGCTAGTCCACAATCACCACCCCTCAACTATCCACCCCATCAACCAATCATTAGACAAGAGGCTGAGGGCCCCCCACCTTATCAAAGGGAACCAGAACAAATGACAGCCTCCCACCATACCCCTGAGTACTCTCCACAACAGAATGGATATTCCACCCATGGCTCTAGGAGGTCATTAAAGTCACAGGCCTCGCCTTACCCTGCCAGGAAGGAGGCGACAAGTCCACCGCACACCACCCCCATGGTGTCTCGTAAGGGTAGCGAGTATTCACATGCGCAGCGCAGTACCCGCACTCAGCAGAGCACCCATAGTCAGATGTCCTTGTCCAGCTCAGGGAGTGGAGCTCACCCAATACCAGAAGGTAAGAGTCATTACTTCTCAGAAGCTAAGGCTAATGAGTTAAAAGTTCACATCACAGATTCTGTTTAACTGCTGAAGGGATATACAAGACAGACATATGTACAATGTTGAATGAGTGAGACAAGTTATCTGAGCAGACCAGTGATAAATGGCTGTCACAGATGTGGTGATTACACTCTGACCAAAGCCAGACAAGTATAACATTTTGTGAAATTTTACTGAAGCTGAAGATAACATATTTCTTAAAAAGTAAACTTCACAATAATGAATATTTTGGTATATTAATATTTATGCCAAAAGCTTTCTGTAAGGATATTTTTCTGGGTACAAAGTGTATATATATGTTAACGTATGTTGTTGAAATTAATACAGTGTACATTTGGAAGGTAAACATAATATGATTCAGAAAATATTTATAGTTGCAACATAATGTATATATTGATTTTCTAATGAACTCTATGTGCCAGCCAATTCCGGAATCTTAGCGTTGCCAGATAACAGAATGTTTGGTTCAGGATTTCTGTTGGATTCATTGCATATGTTAGACGAGTTTAAAGTAAACCCTGTCCAGTGGACAATTTACTGACTTAAGTCTGTCTTTTGTGAGACAGAGATTATCCTATTAATGTATTAAGGAGAAAGTTTTACAAATATGTGACCTAGATTTTTATGTACTTAAAGAATTAATTTGTTATTATTACTGTTGGTCAACATGTATATGTGTGTGATAAAAAATTTGAAGATTCACAAGCAGCACTTTCTCTCAGATTTTGTTATTGTGAATCAATCGGTATGCTAATGCATCATGTCTGCTATTTTTAGTATCAATTGTGAACATAAGTCAGAGCAAACAATGTTTACCATCACAATATTTACCTTTGACAAATTATGAATAAAAGTATAATTGTGAATTGAAAAAAAATTAGTTTCATGTACACAATTTTACTGGACCATTGTATGTGTATTTATTTAGGCAATGTTTACATTTTAATGTCTTTGCAATGAAACAAGAATATATGTTATGCTAGAATATGAGCATCTGTGTTTTACCATTGTCATATGATGAAAAAGTACTGATTATTATGATTATGTTAAACAATCAGCTTCAATACCCCAAATTTTAATATGCTAAAATACATTCACATACCATATATATGATATACATGAATAGACTACACAGATTAATTTTTACGTTTCTAATCCTTATGCCTTTGATATCTTTACAAATTGTAACGATAGCCATTTTCTCATGAATGCATCACAGTTTAAACAATGTGTATACAAGTCTTGATAAATATAGTGTGTCTATTTTAACGGGTTGGAATTCCAACAAAAATGAAAGCATGTCTTCATGATGTACGCTGGAGTGAAGCGTCACAGTTCATACCCTCATGTACTTTCATAAATGAAATTTCTTTCTTACCGACGAAGCTTAAGGGAATTATTAGTTTCCTCTTCATCTGTCCTTATGTCACAACGTAATTTTCCAGACCTTATCTCATCATGCTTTGATTTAGGAAGCTGAAATTAGGTGTGTGATTTGCTGATGTGTATCTGCAGATCAAGTTGAAGTTTCGTCACGATTGACTTATTTCTATAAGATTTATGGAACTATGTGTTGAATGTAGTTTTCTGAACTATTCTTTGGACAGTATACTTTCTTTTGAACCCTGAGATTTGATTTGTGGTTATCTAATGGGTATATACAGATGAAGTTTCACTTTCATCACGGTTGACTTATTCTAACAAAAATCATAAAACTTGGTTTCATGGTTGACTGAACCTTTTTAATTCATGTATTCTGTTGTTTAGTTCTCTGTATTTTCTTTGTGTGCGAGTTCAATACAGTTTACTGAATAAATCATAAAATTTTCTTTTCTTATGATTGTACATAACTGTTGACATAAGGTTATTCACAGAGAATGTTACGTGAATAACATTACTTTGGGCTGATAGGGGATATATATTGCTATGCAATGCTTACAGAATGCTTGTTGTCAATAAATGTGTAATAGGCTATATGATATAAAATTATTCTCTTGCTACATAAATTTGCTGTAATTTGTACGTATTATATGTAATATTTCATTGGAACTATAGCTTTAGATATCTCTGAGAAATGTTTTGCAACTATATTATAAGGATGTGTAATGGTCAGCATTATTTAGACGATTTGCACAGCCAAAAAAAAAACTATGTACATTCAGTTGAATATGTATAATTCTACACAATCCATTGCTATTTAGCTGAAAATCTCAAACCAGGAAGTTCATTTTGTGTCCAAGACTGTTAAATGATATGAATATTTATAACATTTACAGATTTTCATTATTGTAATTATTTATTTAATATTTAATTTTTTTTTTATTTGAAAGCTCGAGGAATGGAAGCATCTCACATCATTGAAATCCTCAAGAAACAAATTGTATACCTGACAGGTGTGTTCTGTATAGCTCTGAAATTTCGGGGAATTCATGCATATTATTAGGGTGATTAAACCCTGTAGATGTTTTGCATATTACTAGAAGGGCTATCTGTTTTAAACTGATATCTCTCTAGAGAATAATTAAGCTACAGATAATCTGTCACCTGAGCTACAGGCTTTGAATTATGTTATCCTAGATATTGAAAATTTGTAATTTGAATGCCACTGGAATTCCTGCTTGATGTAACCACAGCTGACCTTGACCTTATATTGTAGGAGGGAGGGACAGACAGGGAGGTCCAGTGCTCACATTTCCCCCTCATCCTGCCAAACCAAATTTCAACTCACATGACATCACCATCTGTCTCAAGTACCTGTCACAGATACCCAGGTAAAATAACAGGGTCAGAAGTCCATCAACCGAAATTAACACTGAGTGGTCAGTCAAGTGCTGGAGGGAAAATTTTCCCATTTTTTTCAGCTATTACAGTAAATTAACCGATAGGAATCTACATAATATATACACAATTTGTCTTGGTATGTTAGATAACCCTTAGTACTATCTCAGACTGTATGTTTAATGTTTTTCCTGTAGATTATTATGAGTTCTTATCTGTACTGTAAACATTTACCAGCCACAGGGCAGGGCAACTACCATTACAGACCTGATTGAACATTGTAAAAGTCACATTAAATGGGAATCATAAGGACATGGTTAGGTCGTTTTATCAACACCCACATGCATTGTAAATCTTTCCTTTTTATTGTTCAATTTATGTACTTGACACTGATTCTTGATTAGCTCCCTTTGCACATTTTACATCTCTTACTGGCTTAAAATTAAATTGTAGTGTACAGTAGAATATAATTTTATTAACATCCAGAATAGCACTGACATTTTATTTTCTTCATCATTAATGCCAAAAAAAAAATGAAACTGGTCAAACAGTTGTTGGAAAAAAGTCTATAAATGTTATTTGGTGTTGACATGTATTTTAAAATAGAGCATCTCAGTGTATGAAATGACCTAGCACAGACTCTTCTGTCATATTACATGCATGTGTGTTTGCTAGTGATGAAATTTTAGCTATGTATATACAATTTTTTTTTCAAATATAACAATGAATCCTTGTTGAAATTTATGGAATGGTAAATTTTAAAGTTTATTTGATACCTATATGCACACATTGTCTTCCTCCAAATTTTACTCATTTTGTGATCTGCAGATGAAATATAGTCTCTGGTACATGTTCTCATAATTAAATATCTGATTGCCAAGTCCTGGGTTCTTCTAAGTTGGGTAAATGTACTTGCATTGCAGAATAAAAACTTGTTTACATTTTGTTTTCAAAACGAGGTTATATTATTAGATAATATGTGCATAAAATATGAATCAGATTAGGTTTTGAGCCAGGCTGTAAGAAACAGAATGAATTTAAAGATTATATACAGGTTTTTATTCAAGAACAGTACTTTTTTTTTCATTACTGCAAATTCTTGTTGTCTTGCAAATGAAACATAAATTTTTTAAATTTTTAGTCCTCTCAAAATAATTGTTTTTAGCAATACTGTTCAGATATGGGTAAGTTGTTAGGGCAAACACTGAAAAATATCCAGAAGCTGGGTCACATATCGGTTCTTTGAATGCTGTAGATTTCACGGGAATTCAAGTTATGCTATTTTCACTGTTAGGCTAAATCCATGAAATTAAAACAGAAGTGAATATAACTAGCTTTTATATTTGTATAGAATAAATATGAAAACTATTGAATTTAAAGATTTGAGGCAATGCTAACAAACACACACATAAAAATGAACAACAAAAATGTGAAAATAACAGGAGTGAATTTAAAGCTGAATACATTCTCCATTGTTTTTCCTGTGTTGTGATTTATGGTTTTGAAATTTTCAGTGAGGAGTCCAAAAGACGTGGATTTACAGCCATCGTTGACAGCAGAGATGGGTCATGGCAGAACTTGGTCACAGTTCTGGGCTGTCTGAAAGTAAGGCATTGATCAGGGAAGAGAGATAAAAATAGATTAAGCAGTTTGTATCTGGAAGTAATAATTAAATCTAAAAAAAAAAATGCATTAGATTTTAAAAAGACTAAATCAACATTAAGTGATGTATAAATTAGACCTGAAATTGTTAAACGAAATGATTTATCGATCATTGATAGTCTCTGACAGCTTTTAAAATCAAAATAGAAAATTCATCTCTGTTTATTTTGTCCAACATTACACATTACATCCTGTAAATGTAGTAGTGTTTTTTGAAAGAGTTTTTTTTTTTTTGTTTTTTTTTTGTGAAGTTATTATTCTTTTTAGGATTTTTGTGATATTTTGTAAACTCATTAATTTTTTGGTATATTTCTAAATTTAAATCCTCCTTGAATGAAAGAAATTAGATCAGTTACTGAAAAGTTAAAACTTCTTAACTACAAAATCAAGTCTTCTTAAACCACAAAAATTTAACCCATGAAAATGAGAGATTTTATGGTATTTTTAACAGTTTATATAACTATGACATTTATTTTGTACAGCAATCACTTGGGGAGTATATGAAACAAGTTCTCGTTCTAAAAGCTGACCAACAGACAGACAGACGATCAAGTAGTAGTAGTTTCAGAAGAGACAGGAACAACCCGAACTTGGAGGTCAGTGTTATGTGAGATGTGGAGAAATTGGAAATAAATTACATTCATCAGAGAATTATCACCACTTTTGTATTGCCAAGTACATGTATGGTTTGGATCTAGGTAACTAGTTTTGAAATTGTTGCTAGATGGTTTATAAAAGGTGTTTTCTTCTTTTTTTTTCTGGTCATTGTTTAGCCTCAGTTTGTGAATCTACAAAGATTGTACACATACGTGGACAAAAATCAGCTGACCCAAAGCTATGGAGGAATGCTGTGGTATCACCATCATGAGTGGCTCCAGAACAGAATTGTAGGTTTATAGTGTTATGAAAATTGGCATGGTGTTTATGTTCAAATTTTGAGAAATTCTGCCTTTGAAAAGAAAACAGATACTATCAATAATAATAATAATAACAAAATAAAACCTATTCCCAAGGCTGTAAATATTGAAAACTATCACTGTCACAGTTACATGCACCATTTAAATGAATGCAAGTTGCAAAGTTTATGACTGTTTCTGTGTTGCAGGATCTGGAGAAATTCATTAGAGAGTCTCGAGCAGCTTCCTCTCACCTGGACGATTCTGAGACTCAGATCCACCAGGTGTATTCACAGAAGGACTTGCTGACCAGCCCACTCGAGTCACTCCGTCAACACAGGTTCTTCCAGGAGTCCATCATGAATGTGCCCACTCAGGTCATCCGAGACGGTATAAATCAGTTATTTATTTCGTAAAAGTTATCTGTCTTTTCCTTCTGTCATTTATCTTAAAATAGAATTTCAGGATTTGAACAATTTCATTCTCATTCATCTGGAAGTATTACACTATCTATTTTTACCAAGTCACATATTTTGGTTAAATCTGTTACAGATAGGTATATACATACCTTTCTCTATTTTGAGCTCTTAAAACTTTGTAAACTCTGTGGAGTTTTAAATTTCTGTAGAATGTATTTTATCGATCTTCATGTAATTTTCAGACAAATTTATTCCCATTCCCCAATTGGAAAAGCATGGTTTGTATTTGAGGAATGTATAACTTGGATTTATTTTTTTCTTTTTATCACACATTATTAATGTATATACTATATGGATGTCAGCATATGGGCAAATTGGTTTTCTTAGTTTAAAAATACACATGGAGACCCCCTAATTCCCCTAAAACTGGATGTTTGACCAATCCTTCATGTAAAGCAGACTGTAAAGGTCGTATCCTGAAGTCATAGCTCAAAAGGTTTACTTTGGTATTAAAAGACAATATGACCAGAATGTATTCAATTGATATGGATTTCTTGGAAAATGGAGATCATGGGAAGAATTAGAGGTGACTTATTTTAAGGATTCATCATATTTTCATCTTAAAAAGTTTTGCTGCAGCTGTCAGGTAAACCCTAAGTAAAATTACTATGGACAGATTCTAGAGGCCTGTGCAAGAGGACTCTGCTGTACGTGCATGGTCCAGTTTTACATCAATTTCAAAGACAACTAAATCCCCGATTTAGATAAATTATCTTGTTACGACTTAATCTGACAATGTAGAATTTATTTGGCAGTATATAACAAGGACAGTGTCAAATAACAATACTGGTGCAAGTCTGGACATTTTTTTTTAAATCTTACATTTACATTTTTTAGTATGATTGCATGAATATTTTGTTTCAATGATATTTAAATGACCAAAGAGTTAAAAGGTATTATTCACATAGTGTAAAGTACTTTTATTGATTAAGAATAATTGTGTCTTATATTATTTTTGTAGTCAGGAGGAAATAGAAGACTTGCATGCTTTTTGTCAAATATTTACTTCTTTATAATCATAATAATAAGAATTGCCTATCTATTACAAAGCTTTCATTGTCTCAGTCTGTAAATACAATAAATATCATTATCGCATTGTAAGTTGATTTATTACCTTGGTTATTATGTTTAGGTACAGTGTATACCAATTTTGTGTACAGC
Organism: Ostrea denselamellosa; assembly: GCA_024699665.1. Classification (NCBI taxonomy): domain Eukaryota; kingdom Metazoa; phylum Mollusca; class Bivalvia; order Ostreida; family Ostreidae; genus Ostrea; species Ostrea denselamellosa. Next base: position 4,403,245 of record JAMZEH010000042.1, read on the forward strand.
AGTGAAATTTTAAATTCCCCAAATTCTGGTACAATATTAGACAGCATATTTGTAAATCTTTGGTTTTACATCTAATTCATGTTTATTGGATATTTATAGGTCATGACCTTTTGACCCGTTTGAAGGGACCAGGAAACTCTGAGGAGGACACTGCAAGTACTTTAGATAATTTGGAGGACCAGAAACAAGTCAAACGGTTGATTACATACCTTGAGAACCGTGTGGATAAGTTACAGAATCTGCTAGAGGACAGAGACCGCTCACTTAGTCTCAATCTCGAGTACGAGGACTTTCAGAGAAATGTCAAACATGTAAGTCAAAACTCAACAGCTTGTCTCGAATCGTATCGTGATCTTAAAGTAAGTGCATCGTTCAGTTAGCTTGGCGTTAGATCATTTATTTTGCAGGTATATTTTTATAACACTGAATATCTGTGATCCAATAAGTTGTGAATTGGATCCAGATATATTTTTATAGAAAATTACTGTAAATGAATTTGATATGATAGGTTGTGACTTGGATCTTTTCTCCCTGAGTCAGATATATTTTCATATTACTGTAAATGTTTTTTTTATCTAATAGGATGTGACTTGGATCCTTGAAACAGAGTCGGATATATTTTTATATTACTGTAATTGGCTTTCATCTAATAGGTTGTAACTTGGATCCTTCGTCTCTGAGTCAGATATGTTTTTTATTACTGTAAATGTCCTTAATCCATTAGGTTGTGACTTGGATCCATGAATCGAAATCAGACATATTTTTATATTACTGTAAATGTCCTTAATCCAATAGGTTATGACTTGGATCCTTGAATCGAAGTTGGATGTATTTTTATATTACTGTAAATGTCATTGATTTGATAGGTTGTGACTTGAATCTTTGGTCCCTGAGTCAGACATATTTTTATATTACTGTAAATGGCTTTGATCTGATAGGTTGTGACTTGAATCTTTGGTCCCTGAGTCAGACATATTTTTATATTACTGTAAATGTCATTGATCTGATAGGTTGTCACTTGGATCCTTGGTCCTGGAGAGAAGTTACTGGCATCTCAGGTGGGCATTGGAGATTCCTACCAAGCAGCTGAGGAACTGAGGAAAAGACATGAGGAAATGGAGATTAAATGCACTGTATGATTTAACCTCATTATATATTTTATGTCTCTGAAATTTAGAATTTCTCTTGTAACAATTTTCTTCAGAATTAAAATTTATGATAAACATGCAGTAGTGCGTTTTTAATCTATGTGTAGCTTTTTAAATTTTGAAGGACACCTATGGACAGTATGCAGAACTGAGACACACAGCTGAGGAGTTGATTAATGAGGAACACACAGCAGCACCAGACATAAAATCCACAAGGGACTACATGGACACGGTGTGTCGAAGCTTCGCTAGTCGGCTGGAACGCCGTCGCACACTGTTGATCACATCCGTTAGATTCCACAGACTGGTTGAAGAGGTAAGTTGACAAATCCCCACCTCCCCCCCCCCAAAAAGAATGAACGATTGAAAATGAATGATGTCATAGACTGAATTAGAATGTACATTTTGGACTTCCTTTAGCATAACATATTTCCTGTAGTTCTCAGTAGAGAACTATTTAGCCTTTGAAGCAGTGGAGTTTATTACCTGTTTATAAAATATTTCTGTCTTCAAAACTTTAAGAATTTTTTTTTTTTAACTGTCACCAGTTTTCTGTGAAGTTGGATGACCTACTTGAGATGTTGTGCAGTGAGATTGAGGCTGAAGATGTGCCATCTGCCGAGGCTGCTATTCAGAATCTCATAGAAAAATGTGAAAATATAGGTAAAAACTTTATTTACTTACCAGGCTGTTATTGAGAATCTCATAGAAAAATTTACTGGAAATCAACCTTGAGAAATGAAACCAAAGAGAAATGGTGTATTGTTATCAATGTGTTAAAAGGTAGTTATTTATGAAAATAAATTCTTTAAACAATTCCTTAAAAGTAATCAAAGTAGTGGGAAGATGCATAGCATCTTATTTTTGCTGTAGTTTAATTTTCACTGTTGACCAAACACTTTGAAATTAAAACTGCAGCAAACATACTGTAGTTATAACATTTATTTAGAATGGACAGAAAACAAATTTGAACAAGAAAAAATAAAAAAAAAAAACCAGGAACAAATTTAAAATTGTAAACAGTGTGCAACGAAAATTTAATAATAAAGAATTTGTTATGCTCTACAGACAATTTGGCCCAGCGGACATTGAACGATGGACAGAGCTTGTTGGATGAAATGTCCCGCCCAGTTAAAAATGCTATGGGTACAGATATCACCCCAGACTATGCATCTCAGGTCAAACACATCCAGAAAAAACTGGAAGACCTGCAGGAGAGAAAATTACGCTGCGATGAACTTTCCGATGTCCGCAAAATCAAACTACAGCAGATCCTTCAACTACGCACTTGTGAAAGGGATGCTGACCAGGTATACTCTACAAAGATGTAACGTGTTGGAAATGTCATAAAATTGCTTATATTTAGGGGGGTGTAACTTTCCTTTGTTTTGTTGATATGGACGTATTTGTAAATTGAAATCCTCTCTATACAAAAGAAATTGAACTACAAAAAGAATAAGGATTTGTTTATTACAAAATCAGGTGCCCTTAAAGATTGTGAAAATTGCTGATCTTTCTCAAAACATGAAAATTTGACAGCACAGAAATAAGTGATTGTACAGTATATGGGAAATTGTTTTTCTGTTTAACCAAGTTTGTGCATGAGGAAAGCTATTGTTTGCTGTACTTAAAACTGGAGGGAAGGCAAAATGAAATATCTAATATAGTAAACATGAAGATTGTGTGGTGGAAATTTAGTGCAAGTGAAGTTTTAAATGCCCACCATACTAACCATTCCCAGTTTACAGTAGGTTAATGTCTTTGTATTTGTAGGCCATTGACTGGATTCTGGAACTGTGTGATGTCATGGCAGCCACTCACACCAGCATGGGAAGCACTCAGGAGGAGGCGGAGGACCTCCAGGCAGAGCACAGGAAGTTTGAGACGACTGCTTCTGTAAGTCTTCGTATACTCTGTTATAGTGAATAACTGCTTAGTAGGAATTCTCTTGTGTAAAGAAGGAACTCTCCTGTTCAAAGTAGAAACTCTCTTATTTAAAGTAGAAACTCTCCTGTTCAAAGTAGGACTCTCCTGTTTAAAGTAGGAACTATTGTTTTAGGAAGGATCCATATTGTTTAAGAAGAAACTCTCTTGTTTAAAGGAGGAACTCCCCTGTTTAAAGGAGAAACTCTATTGTTTAAAGTAGAAACTTTTGTGTTTAAAGTAGGAACTCTCCTGTTTAGATTAGGAACTCACTTGTTTAAAGAAACTCTCCTGTTTAAATTAGGAATTTTCTTGTTTAAAGAAGAAACTCTCCTGTTTACAGTAGGAATTTTACTGTTTAAATTAGGAACTCTCTTGTTTAAAGTAGAAACTCTCCTGTTTAAAGTAGGAACTCTCCTGTTTAAAGTTGGAACTTTCCAGTTTAAAGTAGAAACTCTCCTGTTTAAAGTAGGAACTCTCCTGTTTAAAGTTGGAACTTTCCAGTTTAAAGTAAAAACTCTCCTGTTTAAAGTAGGAACTCTCCTGTTTAAAGTAGGAACTGTCTTGTTTAATGTAGGAACTCTTTACTCTAAAATAGAAACTTTCCTTTAAAATAGGAGCTGTCTTTTTAAAGAAGGAGTTCTCCTGTTTTAGATGGAACTCTCCTGTTTGAAGTACATGAATATTTAATCTGTTAATACTTAAAAAGACACTACAGCTCATTTTCCACATTTTAATTGAGTGTTTTTTAAAACATGTATTGATAAAATAATAAAAATCAAACAATACTGACAATTTTGAACATTAGGAATGCATTAATTTGCTGTCAACTGCGCTTTAAAGATCATCTGGAATTCAATGGTTTCTTCATGCTAACTCAGACATTTTACATCATGTGTGTGATTCAGTATGACAATACACGTGTTGTGTAAAAACTTATCTAAATACCCCTTAAAGGGGTCCTCACTTGCTAGTCAAGTATTGAATTATTTCCTGCTTCTTATAATTAAGTAATTGTAAATCATTATTATAACAGAAAACCTTTGATGTCCATATTAAACAATAATGTTTTTTAAAAAACATACCATGTGTTTTGATAAAAACACGCCCTGTGTTTTGATTAAAATAGCACTTACTTTTAAAGCCCTGCATGTGTTTCATAGTAATATCCCCAAGCAAATTCTAGTTTGCGTATGAGTTGTATCTTGTTTTATTTTAACCTTTTTCTCACATAATCTTTAAAAATTATGGGTTCAGCCATTGTACAATTCCTCTCACTGGATTGTTTACTGTCTGTGCGCATGCGTCCAAAGACTGAAAGGAGAAGTCTCAATATTTTTAAAAATGGGCCTTCAAAAACTTAATTTTGCATTTAAACGAGAATTTTCATCTTTAGAAATGTGTTATTTTTGCAAAGTTTATACATTCAACTACGTAACAAAATTAGAGAATGTTCTGGGAAAATTGTCGTTTTACGATTTTTGAACAAAATGAGCTGTAGTGTCTCTTTAATTACATGATATTATCATGTCAAGTACTTATCACAGAGTAGTGAAAGAATTTAAGATGCTCAAATTGTGAAGTCGTACTTTTTGTATTTTCTCATTACTTTGAATTCAAGGCATTTGTGTATTCTATTATAGGGTACTTATGAGTATGGTAAGCAGTTACTACAGGCTGGCCTGGTTTTACGTCGGTCACTGCGATATGACCTAGTCCCAAATAACGAAAGGTCTCATCGGCTGGAGGAAGCTTGGAAGCGATTTTCACAGGGCACCAATGAACGAGCCAACAGACTCACTGTGTCAGCCATGTTTCTGGCTTCAGCTGACAAGGTACAGCTTGTTGTCATAAATCTGGATATCAATGTGTTTGAATATGATAAGATGTGCACTGTTTGGTCTTCAGGAGTTGAAAATTATTTCCTGTTAATATCAATATAAAATAGGTAAATTTTAAAACATGGTTCTTTATAATTGTACGTGTGTAAAATTTTTGTTTACTTTTTTTTATTGAGGGATATATTTTTTCCAATCAATTTTAAGCACATGTATAAACATTTCTTTAATGTCCATTTGAAGAAGTCTTGGTTTAAGTTTCCTTTAGAGATTTGGTGTTGCACAATCAATTTTAGATTTATGTGTGAACTTTTATTTGGTGTTGAACAGATTTTGAGTCGAGTGGATGACCTTTTGATCACAATCTCGTGGACGATGTCAGGGGAGGCCACTGTACCAGATGTCCTGAGTCAGTACACACCTGTCAAAGGCCAGGTAGAAAAAGACCACCAGGATACGGATCGCATGGGGCGGGCTCTGCTGGAGAGGCTGGCCATGCCTATCATACTGACAGAAGGGTAAGGATTACAGGCAATTTTGTCAAATCGTATTTTGGTCAGTTTGCAGAAAATTTTATGCAATGCTGAATTTCACCACATTCCAGCATCATGAGCTCTAGCTTATGATTGTTTGATATAGCAAAAAATACTTGTGGGTTGCAATTGCTCTGATTTCCTACAGTATTTATTGAATAATTTCGTATGAAATTTTGAACTGCAGGAAAGAGAAGACAATAAGCTTAGATGATCATGAGGCAGTTGAAGTCATTAGCAGCAAACTGAACAAAATGGATCAAAAGCTCCATGACCTCAGTCGATACTGGGCAGAAATGAAGAAGACCAAGATGCCACCATCGGTATTGCAATACGGAGAATCTCGCAAACGTCAGCCAAGCAGAACAAAAACTTTTTCAGGTTATGACATCAACAAAAACAAGTCACAGTCTTCTCAGAAAAGACAGCGTAGGTCTACATCAGACCTTGGCGGTCAACCTATTGAGCGGGAAAGGGCAACTAGGACTCGAGCCAAGCCCAAGCCACCAGAGCGATCTGGTTCCCTTTATCACAATGTTAAACCTCCTGTGAGGGAGGGGCTGGTAACCAGCAGCTACAGTCGACCTGTCAATGCTGGATCCCAGAGTCTGCCCCGGAATTTCAGACCTTCATCCCCAGACTCCCTCAAACAACAACTGGAAAAGGTAACTACAAACTTTAAAATCTGTGCTTTTTATTGTTTTTTTCACTACATTGTCTGGAGTTTTGAATTGTGGCATGGCATCAAAAACTAATGCAGTTGTCTGCTGCTCTTGATGAAAAAAAAAAATGCTCCTTATCACTTGATTTAACAAAAGAAACTGAGAGAATATTACTGTGTGTGCATAAGCAAATGATGGGATATCATTTTGTACTAGAACATGATCACATGCATGTTAGTCAGAAAGTGATTTAAAGCCCCTTCCAGTGATTATGTCTTCATTACACTAATGCTGTGGTATGTAGTGATTGGACAATCTGTCATCTGTCTATCACACTGTTAAGCTTGCAGTCTGTTTAGTTGAAATATTTTGGGAGTTTGTGATAACTTTCATCATCTTTGAAAAGTAAAGAGATTCAACATTTTATTTGGGGGAGGGGGGGGGGATAAGTGACTTTAATTGGGATTTGAGAATTTATTGGTTTCAGAATGCTTCCACTATTGTACAGGAAGTCACATGATACAAAATCCCTTATGATTTTTGAGGGAATATTTTTACTCGGAGAAAGTGTGCGTAATCTTAGTAAGAGTTGTCCAAATTTTTTTGGGATCTATTTTTATATGTTATTTTGATAGCGAAATTGGTTTAAGAATTTATAATATTATACATCAGTTGAAATACTCATTTTAAAACACAGTACTGGTATGTATGTATTTATTCTCATGTAGGTCTGCGTGATTTTATGCACCGATGACGCAACTTTTGCCTGTTTGGTAATATCAGTAGATGCATGTGGTTAATTAATAGATGAATGAGAGATTTTAATGGCGTACCATTGTACTGTATTCTCATTATTTACCCATTAGATGAGAGAAATGTTTCTCAAATTTACAAATTGGTGAATTATAAGGATCACATGATCTGAGTTTCGACTTAGCTGTTTTTATCTTGAATCAGTAATTGCCACAGTAATTAATGACGGTAATTGTTGATATATGCAAAACATGTGTAAGAGGAAGGGGGCAGTGGCTTGTTAGAGTAGCAGATGTCGACCAGTATATGTAGACTGTACTGAGACAGCATTCATGTGTATGATGTGGAATATGAGCATGTATTAAATCAACAAGTGTCGTAGAAAACTCTGGCACATGAACAAATCCTGCCCCAGAGTTGCCAGGATCCAGAAATTAACAGTGCATCTACAGTAAATGTCTTCATTCGATGCTTTATCACAGAGATGGGGGGAATCTTCTACAGAGTGCGTGGTTCTATGTGTAGCAGCAAAGGCACTATTTCCTGGTCCTTTTCATGTATGCTTTGGTTTAACTGTAATTTAAAGTAATTTTGCCTGCCATGAAGCAATTGCTGATTAATACACACTTAAGAAGTTGCACTACACCAAAAACTGCAACTTTGATTAAAAAGTTATTTATAGCATTATTTGATAATATCAGTTGATTTTCACTTTTGATTTTAAAGTTTTTTGTTTTACAAGAAGTTAAAAAAACTGAAAAGAAAATTAAAATGATAAGAATAGGTGGGGGTGGGGGGATGAGTAGCTATAAGATTCAAGTTAAACAGCTAAAAATGACATCATTGTGTCTCAATCATACTTTTATTATGGATATAAAGCTGCATGATGATGTCACACATCCTGAGGAATGTACAGCAGCTGTACTGAATTGAATAGAATGTTTATGAGTCATTACAATTCATTGAATTCTATAGCACTTTCATTTAGAGGCTCAGTGGAACTGAACTGGATATTTCAAACATTTTCCTATAGCTTCCTTCAGCAAAATGTCTAAAGACTTTCAGAAAATCAAATCAGAATAATCTTGGCATGAGATACCTGAGATTTCAGCGTACCATTTTAGCTGTATCTAAACGGAATATTTTGGCACAGGTTCTGATTTCGTAAAAATATTTGGTATTTATTAAAGATATTCATCAAAAAGCATATTTTATGCTAAAAGGTGCATTTGATTGATATTACATGTATATATTTTGCGTAAAATTTTTCTATTATAAGTGCATCATGTATAGAAAAAAGTGTATTCTCCAACTGATGAAAGTTTTAAGTTTTTTTTTTTTAAATGACTCAAGCTTGAGATACTGACAGAATGCAAGTTAATATTCTGACTTTCCATATCATGGTTTATGTGCATATTTGAGTAATTTTCAAACAGTATATTTAAAATTTTGTAAATTGGAGATAATTAGAAAACACCCAATGTGTAAAGTTTACAAAATTCAGCTCAAATTCTGTGTTGACATGTGATTTATGATGAGGGAGATAAATATATTACATAAGCCCTAGACAGAAAGCAAGCTCTGTTGGTTACCCCAAACTGTGTTTACATCAGGACCCACCTGCCTTATTTGGGGGATGGAATGTCATGTGACCTCCTGGGGAGAACCATATTTCTAATCAGGGGATTTCTTGGTGTTCTTGTGCATAGCTTCATATGAAATTAAAGGCTGATTATCTGATATGGGTCCTAGTAAATAAGTGTACAAATTAAGTTTTGTTGTCGAAATTTTTTGTCAAGGTATTAGGAGAAAGAGGATGTTCATGAGTTTGCAGTAAGCTGGTCTCCCCTCCAGAAGGCTGGAGATGAACTGGTCCAGTAGGCAATTGTATATAGTGATAGGTATTCTCTTGGAGAGGTTGAGAAGAGCAGAGACTGTGAAGTGATAAAGAGCCATTCCAGTCTTCTGCATGCATGCCTATTGTATGCTTGATGCCTAAAAAAAGATACAAAACGTTTGGACAAAGTGATTTAGTGAAACCCTTTTAAAAAGTGTTTTGCTGCTATTTTGCTACACATGTGCTTAATCATCCATTGACCAAACCATTATGTCAGACAGAAATTCGGATATTACCGATCTTTCGGAATTACCCCCATCAACTACGACAATAAGTACTGTGGCTGTCCAGTCGGGACGCTCCAAAGTTATTCTCGCCATTCTACGAGTAAGTAACTGTTCTAAAGTCGAGCAAGTGGATGACAAATTTTTTTTGGGGGGGGGGGTTGTTCCAATTTCCCCTGTCTCATCAGTTTATTAAAGAATTGGATGGAAAAATATATGTATGAATTTTAAAATAAAAAGTTTGAACTACACTGGTTATAATTTAGAATCTAAAATATTTGAAAATGTCACAATCAAGGTCCCTCTGGGTCAGGTGCCCATTAATTAATGTACCTGAGTATTTGACCTTCATAGTAATGTATTCATACCCCCATTCAAGACCTGTGATTAACCTGAACATTATTTCTGAAGTCTCTCTAGACATGTACATACTAAGGTGTGGTCCAGATGATTGCTATCTGTGTTTGAATGGGAGAAAACAAAATTTAACCAGGCTTACATGTTTAAAAGCCATCAAGCAAATTTCAGCTTATATGTACTGTAATCTTTAAAGTTACTCTCTTACAACAGTAAATGTATCGATAGTCAATATAAAGTCTGCTAGAAATATTGATCAGAAGAATTCTATTAAGATAATGTTTCTGAATGACAAACTTTCTGTCCACATGTACTTCAATTGTCGTAGTCAGTCCTAACAGATTTCAGATTCAGAGTCAGCTGATGCATTGAATATGTCTATATTATTATGAATGATTACATCGTCATAAAAGAAAATAAAGAGGTGTGGTTGTATCAGACCCTTTCAGTGAAGAAAGTTAAAAAGATACTTCCTAAATATACTACCATGTGAAGAGGCCCCTTGTCGTGATTCTGAGATTATGTAACAGTATTTCCTGTTTTGTGTTCAAAAATGAAGACTTTTTAAACGGCTTTCAAGAATCAACATCTGTGTTGGCTGCAAATGTGGTATAGAAATAGAAACAGTGAAGCTCCTAACATTGATGGTATCCAGTTATAAACATAATGTATACTGTTATATTGTCTGGGATGGGAACAGGATATTGTTCTGCCATGAAGATCAGAACTTAAAAAATTCTGGCATGAAATTCTTTGGAGGCAGATGAATATAGATACTGAGAGATACATGGGAGAGAAGATTTGAAAAGATATTACGTAAAATAAAATCTCCATCAAGATCTTGAGACATGTTGGGATGGTAGGGGAGGCTATGATGGCCGGGAGCCAATGTTGGAAACATTCCTGTAGAATGCCTCATCGTGATTTATCTCAGAGCTAAGGCTGAAGCTGCATACATACAGCAGCCAGTTTATCTGAACTGCCAGCAGATAAAAGCACAACTTTTTATCAGTTTGTCTGCAAATTGATTTTGAATATTGGCTCTTTTCACATCTGTGAATCATGAAAGTTTAGTGAAGGGACAAGGTTCAAGGTCACACAACTTAGTAATAAATAAATTTTGGTAGGGTAAGAGTTTACTTTGTGTACAGAGGATCTGAGACAGAGAAGAGAGATTATTGACCAGCAGGAGCTAATACACCTAAGAGTCTTGTATATTAAAAGACTTATCCTAAAAGAATCTACAGTCAGTTTTGATATTCTAAAGTTTTGTGAAAATGCTTAATAGTCTCAAATGATTTTAAAAATATATTATTAGTTCATAATAATGAGTTAATTTTCTTTTATAACAATATTGATATCATCACTTTATGGGGCTAATAGCATCTGGTAATGACAACTAGTTATAATGACTTATTCATCTTGTCATAGCATAAAAATTTATTGTAATATTTTTTGTTTGTTTGTTGTGTTACTTTACATTGGAGAATTTTTCTCTCCTGTAGACACATAACCAGCTTTAGGTGAAGTGCTACAAATTGTGTCCTCTGCCATGGCACTCAAGGTTGTAGTGGTGAGGGTTCTTTAAAATGTTATCAAAAATGGGTCCTTCTCTGTTTTTAAGATCGGAGACTTTCACTTTGTATGCTCTGTGCTCGGCAAGGGAATGGTCATTTCCTCTTTTAAATCATCTCAGGTGTGACACATATAAATCAGTGTCTCATATGATAATTTGATTATCCTGTTAGAATGTAGATATCTCGTTTTCACAACTTGACTATATCATTACAAGGAGTTGGTATCTGGTCATAAACTCAATTGTCTATCACATTGAGTTACATGTAATATCTCATTTGAACAATTTGGTTATCTCATTACAATAAGAAAGTTTCTCATAATAACAACTTAATTATCTCATTACAATGAGTTAGTACCTCTTTATAATAACTTAATTATCTCATTACAGTGAGTTGATATCTCATTATAAGAACAAAATTATCTCATTACAATGAGTTGATATCTCATTATAAGAACTAAGTTATCTCATTACAATGAGTTAATATTTCATGATAACAACTTACCTGTCTTATTACAGTGAATTAGTATCTTGTTATAACAACTAAATTATCTCATTACAATGAGTTAGTAATTAACTCCTTTTAACAACTTAGTTATATCATTACAATGAATAAGTGTCTTGTAATAACAATTTAGGTATCTCATTATAATGAGTTAGGATTTCGTGACAATATCTATAGTTATCTCATTACCATGAGTTAGTATCTCATTATTACAACTAAGAATCTTTTATGCAAAGTTAGGCAACAAGTTGATGGACAAATATGTATTCATACAAGTGTAAGTTTCACATAAACTAAAATAATCCTAACATGAATCTCTCATTATTTTCGTGATTAAGCTACACTTGTAAACAGAAATCTCCATAATCGAATTAAATCCAACTAGAAGACGAAATATTTTTCATAATTCTTTTTATAGCATGCATCTTTATAATTGGAAAATGCATGCTGTTAATATTTTGTATATTCAAAAGTTATGAAAAGTTATTTGTAAATTTTTACACAAGAAAAAACTTGATTTTTAACTGATGTTAATCCGTGTTCCTAAGATCAGATCTCAGCTAACCTGAACTACCTTAACCGAGACGAGGAAGCTTACACTTGGGATTCAGGTGTGAAATTTGAGGTCCTGTATGCTACTCAAGCAATTCTAGTTCCTTTACAAGGAGACAAACTAGTAACACTTCTTGTATGTGACATTTCTGGGGCAAAATTGACCAGAGATATCTCATTATAATGACATATTTTAAATTTTCTTGTGTCATGAGATTACCAAAATGATAAGTTGTTAAATTTTGCATTATTATGAAATAGATAAGATACTTAACCAGTTAGCGAAAACAATCCCTCATTGAAATAAGAAAACTAAGTTGTTAATATGATGATGTATACTAAGAGACTAAGTTTTTCTTGTAAAATAAAAAGATGCAAAAGATGTGACAATGAGATACTATCTTGTAATAAAATGGACTTTTTATGGCATCCCTGCAGCTATTGAATTGAAAATTCGTTCATGTACTTAAATCAGTGGGTTATAGATAATGTACATGCATGAGATTGGGCGTTCTTGACCTATTTTTGAAAGAGTTATGGACTTTGAACTTCGTAAATTTCAGGGATTTGACAATTTTCTCCCCACCCCCCCTTTTTTTTTTCTTTTTGGCTGCAGCAATTTATATATGAACTTAATAAGAATAGGTTACAGATCAAGTTTGAGTTTGGATTTTGTTGATTGATTTTTGAAAGAGTTATGGACCTTAAACTTGGCTAATAATTCCACAAAGAGGGCCCCTTTTTGATGCTTGTCATCACAATGATATCTCTAGTTTAGCTTGTGCAAGGGCCATACCACAAACCATGATTCAATTTGATCAAAACAAAATTTGTTAAGTAGCAGTTCGTCATAGTATATAATTTCTGTAATGCATGTTCTAGTACATGTAGTATTGGTCTTTTAAATGAAGGACATTGTGTAAAATAAAACACACGAGTACTAAAGTATTATGAATGAAATGGAAATGAGTTAAAAATCAGACTGAATGTTATATCTGTGAATCTTTTCATTTTTGATTAAAGTCCAGTGATATGGATTCTAATAGATAAAATGGTCAATCTTATTGAATGAAATATTAGATAATTTTTTAAAATTTAATTACAGTCATCAATCAAATAGTGTGGGTTTGGTTTTACAGGGAGCAGAATGGATTCGAGTACGAGTCCACCAAATGGAGCCCGATCTCACAGATGTGGGATCGACCCTGGAGGAGGCCCTACAACTCAGACAAGAACACAATGAAATGCTCGCTAAACTCAAGGTGAGTCTACTAAATATTACTCTACCAGGAATACAATTATATGCTCACTGAACTCGAGGTGAGTCTACTAAATATTACTCTAACAAGAACACACTGAAATGCTTGCTGAACTTAAGGTGAGTCTAATGAATAGCTTCTTGAACAAGAACACAATGAAATGCTCACTAAACTTAAGATGAGCCTACTGAGTACTTCTCTGACAAGAACACAATTAAATGCTCATTAAACTCAAGGTAAGTCTGCTGAATACTACTTAGAAGCAGAAGGAAATGCTCACAAAACTCGGTGATACCTATTGAATAAAGCTTAAACAGGAACACAATGAAATGCTCCTTAAACTTAAGGTGAGTATACTAAATACTACTCTGACAAGAATATAATGAAATGCTCACTAAACTCAGGTGAGTCTACTGACAAGAACACAGTGAAATGCTCGTTGAACTCAAGGTGAGTCTACTGACAAGAACACAATGAAATGCTCTTTGAACTCCAGGTGAGTCTACTGAATACTGCTCGGACATGAACACAATGAAATGCTCAATAAACTCGAGTTGAATCTACAGAATACTACTTGGATAAGAACACAATGAAATGCTGCATGAGTTCAGTATGAGTCTGAATTTGTGATTAACATGACACTTAACAAGAGTAAACTTAAATCAATACCAAATAATGAGTCAGACATGCATACTAACTGACACCAAGTCACAATGAGGTACGTGTGGAACTAGCTACAAAAGACACATATATAGGAATTGTATTCACATCAGTTATCTCTAGTAATGTCCAGTTTGAAACTCAGTCAAAGAGTGATTCAGTCACACAAGTAGCTTCTACCTTTCACTTGAAGATAATAATGTGACACAATTAAGGACATTACCTATCAGTTAACAATATTTTATGTTGAAATTTCATGTTTTAAAATATACCCATATATTTTATAACAACAATTAAAATACTGTAGATACTACTCATTATAATGATATAGATATTACACAATGTTGGGTATGGTTGGCTTTAAACCCATGGAAACGGTCAACAGAAATCAAACTTTACATCTCTGTAAGATTAAAAATATATTTTTAAGATAATGTAGCACCACTTTTAAAATGAAAGTAGAACAGTTTTAGATCTGATAATGTACTGGATTGTGACTGATGGGAGAAAAGGGTTTTGTGAATTGGGATGATTCTGCACATGTGTTTCTAATTCTGTAATCATGTTCTCAAGTGGCAGTGATCACAGAAGCCACATTCCAGCTATCTGTTAACCAATCCAGTGACAGACCTTTATCAGAATAGCATTTTGTGAGGTTATCTTTGACACATGGATATCTCGACATTAATCATACTCATATTTTCAAAAGCATCATTACCATGGACAATGTTTTTTTTTATTTTTGAAATGATTGAATTTATTTTAGAGAACATTTGAAAGTATCAACACAGATTTGAATTACGATTTTGTCTTAGGGTGGTGAGCTATTTCTCTCAAAACAATTTCAGAAAGTTTGAATATTAAGAGAAACAAGTTTTTTTTCTATGCCCCATTCTCAATGATAAGGATGTGCCAGCACAGAACTTCTAATGGTAGTATGGTGCTTCATCAGATAGATATTTCCATGGTAACACACTAAACACACAGGGGTGCAGAGTTTGCTGTGATATAGCTGTCAGGGAATGCTTGCCAAAAATATCTTGTCTGATTGAGAACTGTTTATACATGTAGAGATTAATTCTTGTGAAGTTCTCAGCTTCCTGACTATAAACACAGAAGTTAAATCCAAATTGTTGCTCTTGTGAAGCTAGTATTAAATTTAGTATTACACAGGCATCAATGTTAAGGTTGCAGAATATCTTAATTTTTGACATCAATTTTCAAACCAATACAGTCTAGCATTTTCACAGTTAACATGGCGATATTATACAAACATATCTTTTGATAGGTCATTTCCAAATTCTACAAATTCCAACAACAGCATTGATAATCATTTATATGTTTGATCATTTAAATGTGAACAAATTGATTTTAATTATTGTTTTCTCTGTGGCCATTGTATTACAAGTAACCATGATTACATTGAAAAATTCTAGAAATATGGAATTTTTTAGGTAAGTCTTTGTATTCATTTTCTGCTGGTATATCTGCCCCAGAATCTATAAAATATCATGGTTTATTTATACCAGAAGAGCTACTTTTTGCAATGTGAATTAATAAAAGCTAATTTCTATGTATTTTGAAGATTATTTGCACCCCTGAGAAAAAATATTCTTAGGCTGTTTGCTATTAGTGGCCATTTGTCATCCTTAATAATTTCATACATCCTGCATACTATAAATTGCCACAACTCAAAAATCAAACTGGTCAAAGCAGCTTTCTGACATTGATCAAAAGAGGGAGGTGTCTGGCCAACGTCCTGGATTTTCTAAATGTATGATACTGTAAAAGAAATAGTTATGATGTGTAAATTTTGTGATGGGGGGGGGGGGGGGGGGGGGGGGGGGAGGGGTTGACATGAGGATGGTTTTTTTTTTTTGGCAACTGTAATGTTTGGAAAATGCAAAAATAAAAGTTTCAATAATAAATAAAGAGAATAAATCATTGCGGTGGACACTGTACAGAAAAACCCTTAATGTTCCACTTAATTAATACATGAATTCAGGAGTACATTCTCAATTCACTTCTGTATTTTCTGTGTTTTTATTGAACATGTTAAAATACATTTTAAAATACATTTATGTGCATGTTCATTATAGGTAACAATTAAAAAAATAATAATCGCATTACAATTTATATGAAACACTTTTTTTGACTATCAAATGTTTTTTTGTTTTTTTTTTTTTTTTGGGGGGGGGGGGAGAACAAATCTTGAGTCCCTCACTATTTTGACTCTCACAGAATTTAATACAGTGTCCAAACCTATTTTGTGCGATTGAGCAGGTATGTGCACTTACTTCATTTATTTCATCTGAAATGAAAGCATTTGCTTTTATGACAATGCCTATATGAAATTTAAAATTTCTTCCAAACAGAAAACAACACAAATCCTATTAAAGTAATTATCTCATTTGTTTAAATCTTTAGAATTACCTTGATTATTGAGCCTACTACTGGCATTTCATGGTGATCTAAGATGATGACTAATTAATAGTTTCACTGATTATGTGTCTTTGGCAGTATATTAAAACAATGAAACAATTGAACAGTGGAAATTTGTCATTAAAATTGAGGATTCAAGTAACAAGAAAAATGTTCCTTACAAAACATGGATATGATAAAAGAGTCACAGGGTGATAATATATTTGTCAGTAAAAGCACTGACCCATCATTGAGATGAAAAACTCTATATAATCATACAAAAGAAACATGTGGAATACATAAAAATAAATATGAAAATAAATGCTTCTCTTGTTTTTTGTAAGATGGGGGATATAAACAGAATGGAGATGGGGGGTTTTTTTGAGGGGGGGGGGGGGGGGGGGGGCAGTGAAGACATGGGATGGGGGATAAGGGGTAATTCCCATATGATAGGCCACATTACCCCAATTGCTTTCATCATTTTCACACACCCATACTACATGCAACATAAGACATTTATTTCTTAAATGAAATTGATGAATATCTGAAATATTCCTTATTGTAATGAAAGTTTCAAACAATTTATTGAATTTTATTTTGCAGAGCAAGGAGGACGAAATCAAGAACATCCTGGCGAATGCTGATGCTTATGCTGTGGAAAACCGCTCACAAGCGGATGTGTACGCAGCAATGGCGGAGACTCTGAACGAGGCCTGGATGGAACTCAATATCAAACTCGACCACCGCTCAATGCTGTTGGACCAGAGCATTGCGTTCCACCAAAGTGCTCAGGATGTTAGTTATGATTTTATTGTCTTGCTTAAATAAGTAAATAGGGCGGAAATATCCCCAGATCAGTGTAAAACACCATACATATATGCAGTTAAATAACTCACTGAAATTACTGTTTATTTCTATATTTTGTTTTCATTAGAATTTTTACCTTTTTTCAATTAGAAGTGCAAATTTCTTGGTATTTTCAAATGGTTGAAATGTGTGCAAGTTTGGTTTTGTGAAAATCAACAATGACGTTATGCATAATCTTCATGCTTATGGTAAAAATGTTTTGTGTGTAATGAATTTAATCAATGTATCTTGTTTATTATTTGAGAAATAAAACTTGTTCTTTTAGTTTGCGTCCAAGATGGAGCAAGCTCAGGGTAAATTTACCAGCATGCTACCAACTCAGGATGTGAACTCCGCAAGACATCTGCTTCAACAGCACCAGGATATCAAAAAGAGTGAGTACAGTGATACTTTAATTTTACCTTTAGAATCAAACAAGATGGTTCTCTCTCTCTCTGTCTCACTCTCCCTATCTCTCCCTCTCTCTTATCAGATTCACATGCACTTGTTGAAGATATTTGTTAAAAATAGCAATTTTAAGACATTTATTTTTAAGATCAACAATGGATGTCTATTCTTACAAATTGTGTCTATTTCATGTAGGTATATTGGAATCATCCCAAAATACCTTGCAACAAGGTCATTCGCTTTTGGAGCGTATTCGTGAAATGGGTATGCATGCGGACCTACAGAACCGTCACGCAACAACAGCTGCATGTTACGGCATTGAACACCTACTGGAACTACTACAAGACCGAAGACGACGACTTGAAGAAATATGGGAACAGCGCAGATTCCGTCTAGAGCAGTGCCTACAATTGTGCCAGCTCGACCAGGAAACCAACAAGGTCTGATTTCATTATCATTTGTTTTAAGGAGTATATGATAAATATTAATTACTGGGTCATCATGTTTAATCTGGCAAAATTTGTACCAGTGACAGCATTGAAACTTTCTAGACAATGTTTTAAAAGGCCAAAAAACACATGCATATATAGATTCATAGTTATGTCATTCATATTAGAATTTTTTGTATAAATACCTAGAAACTTTTCATTCTCAAATACCAAGTAAACAGAATACGAGAAATTTACATAGTGTGAGATAAAATGCCTATCTGTTCACTGGTGTTTATGTGCAGGTGCTTGACTGGTATAGAACGACGGGGTCTGCCTACCTACATAGGACTGATCTGGGAGATTCTCACCACCACTCCCAACTCATACAGGAAGAACATTACAGATTCGAAACCCAAGCACGGGTAAGTCAATAAGCATGGATAATGCACCACTATTAGTCATGATTGGTTTAGTTTGTCTCTTTCTGGGGACATCATCAGAGTCAAAATAATAATAAACAAATTTTGAAGCTCTCAACTTAAAATCTTATTGCATTATGTATTGCAGCAAGTCCAAGAGAATGTTCTGCGGCTGGTCCGTAAAGCGGATCAACTTCTCCGCCGCACGAATTTGGATGCCGAGGGAGTAAGACAAAGACTACAGACTGTGGACCGTGAATGTGAAAACTTCATGGTCCGCCTAGACACCAAGAGAAAAAACATTTCGATGGCTCTATCCTTTTTCGATCTAGTTGAGAAGGCTCTTACGACACTTGACCAGATCGAGGTCCAGCTTAACACCATGGACCTCCCAAGAAACAGTGCGGAGCTTGCAGAACGTCATGCTCAGTTGTCTAACGTCATCGTGGAAGCCTCCACCCCAGCCCTCAGAGAGGGTCGTATCCTACTTGAAAGGGTCAGTAGGGACGACCCTGGGGCTGATGGCGTCAGACGCAAGGTAAATATAACATCATAGACAACATGACATACACATGTTATACTCAGATTTGTATTAGCTTCTGCTTAATTTCATATTTTGCACATGAGAAGATTTCTTTGTTTTGATGAAGGATTTTATTTCCATATTGTGTAAAAGAAGCTGTTGTTATGTTTACTGCAGTGACAATATTGAAAAATAAAACTGTGATAAAATGCAGGGGCAATATTGAAAAATAGAACTGTGATAAAATGCAGGGGCAATATTGAAAAATAGAACTGTGATAAAATGTAGTGAAAACAGTGAAAAATGAAACTGATTTAGTGATAATCAAAACTGCATAAAATTGCAATGAAAATGAAACTGTACATCGTGACAAAAACTGCTGAGACATTGCTGTTATTTTTATTTGATTTTGTTTGTGGAAAACATTGACGATTTTTTTTTTTATCAGATAGCTCTAAATGTCTTTCTTGTTTGTTTTAGATGACTCAGCTGCAGGACCGCTGCTCAGGACTAGAGTCCCTGTGTAAGGCACGGCGAGCAGAGGCCTGGGAAAGGAGCCAGACTTATCTCATCTTCCAAGAAAAATACACAGAAGTAAATCTTGTCTTGTCACTTAATCTGAGCAAATATCACTAACCAGAGATTTCCGTGCTCATTTCATCACAGCATTATTTACTGCGATCCTGCTACAGCAGAACAGTTTGTGTCATATGTCGATCGTGTTATTCTTATATGTGACTATTTTGACAGGTTCACACATGGGTGACTAAGATTTGTCAGGCAACCCTAGCCAAGCACAATTCAATGGGAACCAGCCTTACCAATGCAGAGGACTTTCTTGAAGTACATGAACAATTGGAACAAGACATACGAGTGAGACATTCTTTCAGTGCACACTTTGGACAAGCACATGACAACCATTACTCTAAGATAAGAAATTTAATCTTGCTTAGTTATGCATATTTTATAAATTTGATCTACTTTCAGGATAAGAATGCGGATGTAGAGAGTTTGTCGGAGGCAGGGGTAAACCTAGTCAAGTCAGGGGACCAGGAAGCCCAGTCTGCCGCCGAGAAGGTCGACACCCTATGTAAACAGATTCAGCGTCTGCACCACATAGTGGAAGTCCGCATTCAAATCTCCATCCTATATGTCACATTTCACAAGCTTGTGCAACAGGTAAGGGACATAACTCTGTAAAATGGATTGTATTATCGTAATGTACAGGTATATATGATATGTAAGAGGATATCATATAAAAGATTTTATTGACATTAAAGACATAAAGTATTGCTTTAGATGAATTTTTTTAATGTTTTACTGCATGTGTTTTACTTTCAGCTTACCAACAACATGAATGGGTTGGAACATATCATAAAATCAGAAACGGAGAATTTACAAGACTTGACAGAAGATGCAGTGAGACACACAGAGGAAATGTGGACTAAAGTCACAGAAACATACAATCAACTGCAGGACAGAGGACAAGACTTTCTACAGAGCTCGTCCACCGTATGTGTTTATAGTATTATGGTGTATAATGGTGGTATTGTACTGTGCCAGAGTTTGGGAATGTCAAGTTTAGATACATACATGTAATATTTACACTGCCAATTTATTTTTCAGGATAAGTGAGTCCAGTTGTTTCATAATAGTTATGACTCATAAAATTTGAATTCTCTAAATTGCTCCAGTTTACATACACTGAAAGTAAACCAATCAAAGATTATAGGAATTACTTTGTCAATGTGAGAGATACACTGTACATGTACATAACATATGTCATTAGAAATGATTGATTTGGTGTTTCTACCTGTTAGATTCAGGATGACTCTACTATTGACATCAGAAGCTCCGCAAACACAGTGGAGCTAATCACGTCAGAATACACAGAGAGGATGACCATTCTAAGCACGACTTATGAGTCATGGACCACTCATGTCAACTCAAGTCGCCAATTCAAGACCCAGTGGCATCAGTTTGTCCAAGATGCCAGAAAGGTCAGTGAGCATGCCCATTAGATATTGTTTGATTTTCATTTCAACATGCCTTTCATGTCATAATCTCTGTATAACATGACTGTCACTGTCTGTCTTTTGATTTCTACTTGTAATATTGTATCTGTAAAATCGACAGTGTTTTTGAAAATTGCATGCTATTGAAGTCCTTTTGTTGTGATGATCTTCAAGTGAAAAGGAGGGGGAAAGACTTGTTCTCAATTTTCAACAAAACCAACAGTCATGCAATTTTCAAAAACAGTCCGGTAGTTAGATTTATTGACGTAAAATCAGTTAAACACTTCACGGGAGTGTGTGTATGTATTTTACAGACAATTGATATGGTCATGAAAATTGAGAACGACTTTTTCCCAGTCATTGCTGGTGATTTGGGTAGCTCTGTGGAAACAGCTAACCGATACCAGACCCAGCTTGAGGAGTTCACACCTATGTTCAAGGTTGGTTTGATTTCTTGTAGACAATTGACTGGGTCATGAAGATAGAACGGGAATTTTTCTATCCTAATTTGGCTGGGTACTTGGGTAACACTACACAAAATGTTGAGGAAATGCAGAAAAAAGTTGACCTTTTTATTCCTCTCTACAAGGTAAAAAAAAAATCCAGCAATTGAAATTGAGTCTGGCATTTGACACAGCTGCAGCATATTTATCTCATATTTCAAGAATCTTGAAATCATTGTTTAAAAACTAATTTGAATATTATGCATGTTTAAACTCTATATATATATATATATATATATATATATATATATATATATAATTTGTTTCAATAGAGTTAGAACACATGTACAGTGTTTATTTCTTTAACAGAGAGCTCAAGAAGAAATTGAGCGCCACTTGAGCACAGCAGAGTTACTGTCCTTGAAGGGAAACACCAAAGGACAGAAGGACCAGATCATTAATGAGTTGATCAAGGTTCGACAGCGCTTCACAGCTCGAATCCACGAGTACCAAATACTACTGAAGATGACTATACAGTTCTTCAGAAATCTCGATCAGGTAAGAGTGATCTTCATGAAGATGATCATGAAACAGCAGTTCACATGGCTAAGCACCTGCTTTTGAGAGAAAAAATAAAAGTTAAAATAAATTTTTATTTCTTTCTCTAGTTTGACAAAAATAATACCTTTATAGTTTTTCAACGATGCAAAACCAGATAAAGAAAATTTGATTTTTTTTTCAGCTTGACCGTCTGATTGAGAGGACAGAGAAAGAATACATGGAGTCTGATTTGCCATCAGAACTTTCGCAGGCGGAGAGCCTTCTAGAGGAGCACAAACGCAAAAAGCAGGAGGTCTCCAGCCTGATCAACTACACTGCCGACGAAGGCGAGAAAATCGTAGTGCGCGTCCGACAAACGGTAGGACCTTTGTTTGAGTGCAAGAAAATAAACGTACCAGTAATATTTGTTCACCCTTTAGCCTTGCAGATATATATGTAGAGAAAACTCTTGATGGAAATGTTTAACTTTGAGACCTTTCTTATTAGAGGTCACTAGCCACTGTTGATAGATATGTTCAGCATCTTCTGAAGGAGGGAGAGGTATAGGAATTCAGTTACAAGGACATTAATTATTGTATATCTCAAATATACATGGCAGATGTATAGTTTTTCCTTTGCACTATGCTTTGATACATTATTATAAATGTATATATATTCACCACAGCATCAACCAAAGCACTGACGAAGACCAGTATATGGAGTCACAATTTGCTTTGAAAGGAAAACATTTTTTATTAGATAAAGATAAAGAATTTAATACTCTGACTTCCTTATTCCTAATGATAGGATGCAGAAGCTGCCGCCCAAGATGACGTAGAACGCGTGCTGAAGGTGACGGCAGAGTACAA
Organism: Ostrea denselamellosa; assembly: GCA_024699665.1. Lineage (NCBI taxonomy): Eukaryota > Metazoa > Mollusca > Bivalvia > Ostreida > Ostreidae > Ostrea > Ostrea denselamellosa. The sequence goes on from JAMZEH010000042.1 coordinate 4,426,047, forward strand.
ACAGAGATGGAATCAGGCGTGGGAAGAACAGGAGAAACGCCTGAAGCAGAATCTACAGATCTGTCAGTTCAACTACGACCTCCGACAGGTAAATAATTGTATAGTCTACCCATATGCCAGTTATAACCCTAAAATTGTGTCTCTCAGTTCAACTATTTTGATGGAGTTTTAATTACAAATAGTAAGAATACTGACTGATGATGGCTGATATACAAAATTTTTAATTTTCAGATCCATTCAGAAATAGATGAGCTACACCAACACTTACAGGCTCGGCGAGGTAGCTATGGCAACTCATTGCCAGCGGCTAGGATGAACTCGCAAGCCTTCAAACAGTTTGAAATGACTGTTGAGGTAGGAGAAAATTTCTAAGAATTGAGAATGAATGTGGTTAAACTTTCTGAAAAATGGGCAAATTTGTAGTAAAGACTTTTTGATTTGTTAAGATTTTTGTTAGGTTAGGTAATATAATTGAAGAATATCAACATTTTGTGATTTTAGTTGATTGAAAAGAAAATCCAAAATTTCACAAGCACAGCTGAGCTGATGGTTCAGGAACGCCATGATGATGCAGTTCACATTGACCGTGAACTGGATCTGCTAAAAACAAAATGGACAACATTTCATACCAGTGTTAGCAATTACCGTCAGCTTCTAGAATGCTCTGTGGAATATTTCAATCTCTATGAGGAGGTAAGTTGTCAAGGTCATAGACCATAAAGTCTTCATGGATGTGAAATTACTTATCTAATTAGAATTAGTGAATGTAAATGATTAAACACATGCTATGAATTTATCATTGCATAATTTAGTGAGAAGCACCACTCCTGAAATAGAATTAAACTTCATTTATTTTTATATTGCTGAAAAATGTGTAAAAACTCTTGATCAACAGTCCATTTGCAAATTCATATACTTGTGATTTGTTGTCTATGAGTGATTTTGTGACAGTAAGTGCTGACATAAAATAAGAAATCTACAGTACAGTAAAAAGGAGAAAATTCACAAAAAAAGAATTTTTTACTTAATTCTACCTCATACATGTACCAGCTTTTTATTTGTATTTTCATAATAACACACATGTACAGGTCATCATTTGAATGTATATATACATATAATTAAGAAACCATATAAATATCTATATTGATATCAATTTTCTAAAATTGCAGTCCGAAACTTGGATAAAAGAAGGACACCGATTGTTGATGGAAATTCAGCGGCATATAAAGGAGTTCCGCTCTTCCAGAGATGCAGAGCATCTCATGTCTACTTTGAATAAATTCATAGAAAATGGGCGTCCGATGCAGGAATCCAGACTACAGAGGATGTCCGAATTAGTCATAGAATTATATGGTAAGATCGATCATAGAACATGTACACGTATCTTTAAAAGGATTATCTACAGCTGCTTGCAATATACACAGATTTGAATTGTTCCCAGTCAGCAAATATCTCTTCCGAGTAAATTTAAAGTTTTACACCGAACTTAACGTAAATATCATTCCATTTTATTCTATTTTCAAGGTTTATATACACGTTTTTTAAATGAAATTTGTTTACGCTGTTGTATGGTTTATTAATTTTATTACGGTTTTTGTTTCGAAAATTTATCTCAAAGCAAACAGGTAAAAATTTAATGGTAGAAAAAATAAGGTAAAATACAGTGTACTGTAATCATGGCAAGATAGATACACGGAGCTCATACAATTGTTTTCTGTTTTAGGTGAAGAGGGACCCAGTCGTTTACATAACTTATTTGTACAAAATCAGGAAATGATGCAATCATTCCAACAAGCCGAAAATCACATTTCACAAGTCAAAGCACAGCTGAAGGACAGAGAGGTAGGGAAATAAAATCGAACAACACAGTACTGGCTAAGTTAATGTAATATATAGGTTATTATGTATTGTGTTGATTTTTGTTAAGTAATGCACCTTCTTTTTTATTTAGATGGGTCAGCCAGTGGTTGAAGAAATTCAGCCAATGGAAGTCACTGTCACTGCCTCAATGCCCAAAGCCACACCTCCTAAAATCATCATGCCACTCAAAGATGCAGAAGTTATGGAAGGGGAAAAGTAAGAATATTTCTTTGCAACATTTATATTTATGTAAAGAATTCTGTAAATGTAAGTATGTGAATCACCGGGCAGTAAAAAAAGTTGTTGCACTGAGACAACTTAACAAAATGTGTCTCTGTTGCAGAGTGACTTTGGAGTGTCACATTGACTCGGCCACCCAGCCTGAGGTCATGTGGTGCAAAGACAACCTACCTCTGAACAGCCCAGATTATGAGACGCAGTACAATCGAGGGGTGGCTACCCTTACCATTGAAGAGACATTCTCCGAGGATACAGCGAGGTACACAATCCACGTGACTAATGAAGCTGGGACAGCAGAATCATCTGCTTACCTACATGTCAGAGGTCAGTAACACCACAGGTTACAGAGCAAGATTTCAACACTAATGGGTATTTTAAAACATTATTCATAGATACTCTAGAATTACTGTAGAGAAAATATTTGGCAGTGGATAGGTCAAATTATTAATTTGCAGCTTCAGTCAAATTTTAACATTTTTTTAGCTATTAAAACTACTGTATCTACATTTAGTTGATGGCAATAGTTTTAATTTTGAAATGTATAAAATTGGTGTATGGTGATGGTAGTTATTAACAATTCCTTTCAGAAACACATCAGCAAATTTTGCCCCCAGATTTTACAAAAAATCTCAAGTCTGTTGACGTTTTGGAAAATTCTCCCCTGTCTATGGAATGTCATGTCACTGGGATTCCGTCCCCAACCATTTCTTGGTACCGCGATGATCTGAGCATCGACAGCTCCCCAGAATATATCATCACAAAAATTAACGGCACTTGTTGCCTCAAAATACGGCAAGCAGCACGCCACCACAGTGCTCGGTACACATGCCGTGCTAATAATCCCGGAGGTGAAGCGGCTTCCTCCGCCAGGATCACAGTAGTCCGTAAGGAAATGTTACCTTCTAGGCTTGATTCTAACCCAGGAATGTCTCGATATTGTGTTCCCTGTGCACTGTTTTTTTGTGGATAATGCATGAAATGAAGAAAATTATGAGCATCACTCGTAATAATTAACATGGGTGGGATTATTGACATGGGAAGGGAATCAGGTCCCAGCAATCTCAAAAATGGGTGCATGAATTCTAAAACTATAAAATGAATTAAGATATAGAAGTAATGATGTGTGTTTACAACTACTAATAAACTGTGTTCATATATATTAATGTTTCATTGAACCATAGTTTTTATCATACATCTAAGAAGTATTTTTTTGGTTCATTTAGAACCCTTCATAATTTTTGTTGCAATGACAAATCATGTGTTATCTCCCTTAGAGCTCTGTCGATGTGCACTTGCATTAAGAGTGTGATATTCTGTATATCATATGTACTGAATCATCACTAGAATGTGTATACCTTAACATTGCATCTATCCAGGAGGGTATTGCTGTAAGAAATGTCAGCCCAAAGAATTCCTGCATCATAGCATGACTTCAACCAAGTGATCTGAGTCTAGGTAGATCACAGCTTATACTCATTAGAAACTCCAAAGAAATTGACACTGCTGTCAGTTGCACACTCTGCTCTGTACATTGTTCTAACATGTCCTGGCACTGAGCCAAATGATACAGATGGGTTTGAAGCCTTGTACAGGAAAAAGACAGAAAGAACAGATCTGTGGAGCTGTGCAGATTACAGAGACTTTGAGAATGGAGAAATGTGTTTTTTCTGCATGAATTGTTGGGAAATTCATCTTTTGTCTGAAAATTGAAACTTTATGAAGACAAATTTTTGTTGTGATAGTAAAACTTTTGACTTTGGTGGAAAATATTTTAGATTTTACATTTTTGTGAGGATTTGCATCTTAATTGATTACAGCCATGGAGAAACCAATTATTCACAAAATGACAGAGGATGTTAGTATCCCAGAGGGTAAAGGGGTTAGACTAGAGATCCACTTCACAGGATCACCAACCCCTGATGTCACCTGGTTCAGAGGTCAGAACAGAATCATACCATCAGCTGTTTACAAGGTAAAGTAGAAAACACACATACATGTATAGAAACAACTGTAAAGAGATTTGTTCCAGGATTTTGTTATGTTTTTCAGTTTGCATTACAATTGCATGTAATATAATTTCTTTTTCTGACTTAGTGTAAGAATATTGATCACGATTTGTTTGAAATTTTGCTTTTATTTTTGTTAGATAACAATTGATATCAACCGATGCACACTAGAAATTAAGGAGGCATATCCTGAAGACTCTGGAACATACACAGTGGTTTTGCAGAATGCAGCAGGAGAAATTAGAAGGTCGTGTCACGTCACTGTGGAGAGTTTCTACTCCAGCACTGCGTAAGTAATGAAAAGGTCATAGCCAAGGTCAAGCCAATTATTTATCAAGTAAAGCATTAGGTCTTATAATAGGTGAAAAGTTAAAGGATATGATATAAAGTGTATGCAAGTAATGCATGTAATATTGTCCAGGAATTCTTTCTGTTAATTTTTTTTTTCACGCTGTGTTGCAGTGAGTCAGCTTCCTTGGCCTCGACAGAAATCGAGGCAGCCAAGCCTAACTTTATCCAGCATTTGTCCCCAGCCAAAGAAGCTATGGAGGGATCAAGAGTGCGACTGGACTGCATTCTGGTCGGTCACCCAGAACCAGAGGTCATCTGGTACAAGAACGACAAACCAGTGAAAGAGTCTAAAGACATCCAGCTTCTGTTTGAGGGAGACCGTTGCACATTGTGTATCAGAGAAGCCTACTTGGAGGACTCGGGTACCTACAGAATCATTGCCAATAATATTCACGGCCAAGCTGAAAGTCTCTGTAAACTGCATGTAGAACGTAAGTAGTGTTCAGTTGAATGTCTAGAAAAATTTATATTAATTTCAAAAACTGAGCAACAGTCTAATCATACTTAATACTGTATGTGAATAAGAATAGAGTGCTATTTCTGGGTAACAAAGAATTTGTACACTGAAGTACTGTAATTTCATGTGTATTGGATAATTGTTGATATTTTGAAACACAAAAGTACATTGAATGTCAGTAGGATTGTTTCAAGTTAACTGTTTGACTTTCCAGCTCTAAGTGAATTGAGCGACGCCTCTATTGGAGAGATGTCATCGCCACGTTTCTCCCAACCACTGCGGGATTTCAGTGTCCAATCAGGACACAGGGTGTGTCTGCAATGTAGGATAACCGGACACCCCATTCCAGAAGCCAAGTGGTACAAAGACAACAAGCCCATTGACAACAGCCCAGACTACGAGGTAAAGGTCAATCTTATGCAGCAAGATTTCATTCTGACAGAGTTATGTACACTGAAAGTACAGGCAAATTAACTGCTACTAGCTTTAACTTCTATATTTTTGGTTGAAAAGTTAACTAATTTCTGTTAACCTGAAAAGCAAGTGCTTAACAAATTACAACATTTTCTTGTGAGGGAAGAGCACAAAAGCATTACCTATCAACGAAACTGTATATATGACAAATCCACAAAATTTGATGGTCACGTAAATTGATGAAATTTCAGTATTTCATAAATGATTGTATCCAGATAACAGGAAAGACATGGCAGTAAAATCTGTGCCTACATATAATTTGATATTTCATTTTATAGATCACAGCTTTCGCTGATGTCCACAACTTGACAATCCCAGAAGCCTTTGAAGAAGACAGCGGTACCTACATGGTGAGAGCCCTCAACTTGGCAGGAGAAGCCAAGTGTTATTGTAAACTGACTGTCAAATCTGTCTCAGAACCTATGGAACAGGAGGAGGTTATGAGAATGAAACGTGTGGTGGAAACCAAGGAGACTAATGTCAAAGTTCGCCGTGAGGATGTTGAGCATTCTCCACCGGAATTTCAGAGACTGTTCCAAGACCTCAGTGTTAACGCTGGGGACTCTGTTACCCTGGAATGCAGCATCACTGGGACACCAAAGCCAAAGGTGGGTAGTCTTTGTTGGTCCAGAATGTGGGTCAGATGTCTGGATTTGGAAAATGGATCATACATGTAGGGCCGGAAAAGGGATCAGAAATCTGGAAAATGGATCAGATGTTTAGTTAATGTTTCTCCCTTGGATGTGTTTTAACAAATGGGATTAGATCATTCTTTATGTGTTTATAGTATATCAACAGTGTAGAGATATCTTTTCTTAAATCACAGGTGACCTGGTTCTTCAATGGACAACCTGTTGTCTCCAGAGACTACCAGATCACCATGGAAGGCAACATTCATCGGTTACACATCCCAGAAGTGTTTGACGAGGATGCTGGTCGATTCTCCATCACAGCTGAGAATCCATCAGGAAAAGCCACTTGTTCCGCAGTACTCAATGTGGACGAGGAACCAGCTCCCAGAACTAGGATATTTGGATCTACTGAATAGTAAGGGTTCTTGTTAGTTTGGCTAGAGTGAAGCATCTTTGCAAGATGAATAGATATTACACTGTATGTTTTTATTATATATTTGAGACACATCTAACTGCTTATTGAAACCCCAGATAGAGAAGTGGAGAAATGGTGATGTTTGATAGTAAGGAGTTTCTCATCTGTCTGAGAACATCCATTATTTCTTTTGTAGCACCAGCAGAAGAGTTTCGCACACAGAAACAGTCACATCAACAGAGACAAGGATGAGTCGTACCATCATGACTGCTCAGAAAGAACAACGTGCGTACATACCATCCACCGAGCAGCATGCCACCACCATCATCACTGATGTAAAACCGCAGTATGAGATGCCACAACTCACTGCTCAGGAACACTTTGCCACCACAATTACTACTGATCTACAGCCTAAGTATCAGCCAGTTGACCTTACCATTGCAGTTCCAGTACCACCTAAGTTTGTCCAGATGTTGAAAAACATCCAGGCCATGGAAGGATCAAAGGTCACCTTTGAAGGAGTTGTTACTGGTGAGTTCTGCTTCAGTTGAAAATCAAGTTTTTCTGTATACATCATGCATTTCAGGTGTTAAAAATGTTGTAATATGATCTTGAATGTGTAGCAAGTTTCAATGATTTCATTCTCCTGCAGGCAAACCAGAGCCCACCATCAAATGGTTCCGAGAAAACCGTGAATTGACAGATCAAGCTGACTTTGAAATTTCTTATAAAGATGGCCGTGTGAGTCTGACCATTCCAGAAGTCTTCCAGGAGGATGCTGGGCAGTTCACCTGCACAGCCAAGAATTTGGCAGGAAGTGCCACCAGCTCAGCAGAACTCATCATCAGAGGTAAGCAACAATGTTGTGGACTTGGGAGAAGGTGTGTCTAATTTAGACAGTGATTTGAAAGGGCTTAGTGATGGGTATTTATATGAAAAACTGTTCAGATGAAATTCCAGTCAAAAACAGCTGTAATATTACAATGTATTATACTTGCTCAACTTAATAAAAAAAAAAATGGAGTATGTGTAAATCAGATTAGAGATTGACCTGTTGCCCTCTGTACTGGACAAGTGACTGACTGGAAATAGTAATTTCTATCTGGCGTGATGTACACACCAGTTAAAATTAATAAAGCAAGAGGATTGTAGCTTTAATCCCTATTAATTTTCAAATGACTGATGCTTTTGTGTAAATTAAATTGTTAAATCTATGATAATCTGTTAATCTGGGGAAGTACACTTCCTTTGGAGAGAATTTAGTCTGGTTTATGAGATTATGGCTGCTCGTGTGTGGATGTATTTGTTGTGTGACTGGAATATAGAATATGAAGAAACCATTGAATTGCATTGATATTCATAGACACTTCCCAATACTCTTGAGCAGAGAATGAGCATGCGTAACTCTTTTGTGAGCAGGAAATACAAAGGTCTTTTAGCTCATCAGCTGATTCACATCTGGAATAACAATGATCTAGGTAAAGTTGTAAATGGTAAGCCTTTAACGGGAAGTGAACACTGGCTGTTTATGCCGAGTAAGCACAAAATCTACACAAGGGCATTGCCCTATTTAGAGCCATCTGACCACTGCCAAAACTGTGAAAAATATCCTTTCTACTACTGTTCAGCCTGGTAAGCTTAAAGGGACTGGTTCATGTTTTTTGACTTCTTCTTTTTTATTTTGTGGTTGAACATTATAAATATAACTAAGATAAAGTTGACAACGAGAATTTGGACTTTAATGCAAGGATGAGAGCATTATTTCACCCTTAACTTAATGTTATGTAAACAAGACTTGAGGCTTGTTTATGTTTACAAACTAATTTTATAATTTAAAGCAACTTAATTTTGCACAGACACAAATCTAAGTTTAAAATGGTACATGTCGCCTAAAGTGATATATATCATAAACTTAGACCGATAATGGTACATTTTTAAAACTTTGTAAACAATAACATTCTTCAATCTTTGTTTACTTGACAAATAATAAAATCTCTTTAATGAGCCTCTTTCGTAACGTATAACCGTAATTTTTTTGTGAAACCTTTTAAACACATCAGACATTAGATTTTGATCATTAAAAGTAAAAAACAAGATTTTATTGAAAGTTGTGAATCAGTCCCTCTAAAGGATAGGTTAAGACGTGTGTGGATATCTCTATTTACGTGTACTACACGTAAAACAATGACAAGGTTTATGCTGATTGTGTGGTTGGCAGTATTTGTGAAGATTAGGTCTGTGTTTTATGTGTCTACAACTTTGACATAATTCTCTGATTTATTATACAAGAAAGAGACTTTATATTTTACTTAGTTGAGGAGTCATGACTGAGTAGTCAGAGTAGAATTCCACTGTGTTGGGGGCTCAGCATGCACTAAATATGCTTTACAAACACATGTTGTTAGCAGATCTAGTCTGACGCTTAATCTTTCTATTGTTTTACTGATAGAAGCTAGACTAGGGTGTGTGGCTTTAATTCATGATAAGTTATTAGTTTCCTAGTCACTAGTTTTAAGTTTAAGGTTTAAGTTTAAGGTTATTATTACTAATCAATAGAGTGATATTTGTGAAATATTGGTTTCAATTACAACTGGGTGAACTGTTTTTATTAAGATTCAAGTTGCAACTAGGGAAGTGGTTGCTGTTGATTTTTATTTCAAAATTTCTCAAAATAATTTCCTTATTTTTTTAACAGCTTCTGTTATTCCACCATCATTCACCCAGAAACTACAGAGGCAGGATGTTGGCGAAGGAGCACCTGTCCGGTTCACCATCAGAGTAGCTGGTCAGCCTGCCCCACAGGTCACCTGGTACAAGGATGGCACCAAACTGACCAGTTCAAGAGACTTTGAGATAGTACAGGATGGAGACATTCACTCCCTGTACATACCAGAAGTGTTCTATGAAGATGCAGGCAAATTTTCAGTCACTGCCCAAAATCCTGCTGGCAAGACCCAGTGTGAAGCTGAACTCAGAATTCAAGCACCAATGGAAGATGTCATCTCTCCGGTGCAAAAACCAAAAATACAGATGCCTTATGGAGAACCAACTGCATCGCCAAAGTTACAACGGCCATCAGAATTCATGAAGAAAGACATGTCTCCCAAGACTCGTGCCCCTGCAGAGCCCCAAAAGTTCACAGAACAGATGGAAATGGAAGTTGCAGGGGATAGGAAACTACCAATGTTTGAACAGAGGTTTAAACTTTTCCAGAAACCTGAAGAGACAGCTCCACCAAAACAGGTGTCTGAGGTGTCGTACAAACCATCAATAACTCCCAAACAACCACCCAAATTTACAAAGGTCTGTTGAATGCTTGTTCATTAATTGTTACATCATTAATGATTTTGGGAAAAATTTATTCTAATTAGTATACTTGAACTGGATGTATTGCCGCTCTAAAGTCGTATGATTGTAATAGACTCAGAAAAAGATTTGAAATGTAGAGTATAATCAGTCTGGACAATTCTATGTTCTAGATGTACACATGTCACTACATTATATGTAATATCATAATTAAGAAACTGCCATACAGTTTATGTTTCTTATCCAGAAATTACTGGACAAGACAATCAAGGAGGGAGAAAGATTAATCTTGGAGGTTCATGTGGAATACAAAGGACCAGAGCCCATCGTGAAGTGGTACCGTGAGGGGCTAATCATCAGAAACTCCCCAGACTACCAGATCACATTTGAAAATGGCCGATCCCAGCTGTCAGTGGCTGAGGTCTTCCCAGAAGACACTGGGATGTATAAGTGTGTGGCCACCAATGCTGATGGCTCTGACTCCACAGAAGCCATGCTCCGAGTCATTGGTATGTCTTCTACTCTAGCTTTAGTCCTATTTTTCCTTTGCAATTCGTTGAGAAAGGAGATATAGTAATGGGACCATTCAAGTGTGGATGAGAGTGTGATTGTGTAACACTGGGCTTCCAGACACTTTAGAGGCTGCAGTTTGATTTGATACTTTACATACAGCTTTGCTATCAAGAGAGGAAAAAACTCGATTGATTTTGGGGTCAAAAAGTCTAAGATCAAGGTCATTAGGGGACTTGATAGAAAGATACTAATATTCACTGACTGCCTATTTGTTGAGGGGATTCCCTACCTTGCAGAGCTCTTATTTCGATTGCTTAGATATTTTTCTGAGTTATATTGCAAACTTACTTGTAGTCTGCCATGAAAGTAGCAATCACAAAATGACATAGAGAAATTGGGAGACTTATGACTACATCTCAGATCTACATTTAGATACTTCCAACTGAATGAAAGCATACATTGTTTATCTTTTTTCTTACGTCAGCACCCTCCCCATCTCAGTATGAGAAGATGCCAGTTGATGAGAGACCAGATGTTGCTACACATGTACCAATGGAGGAGGGAAGAGTTCCGTCTCCTGTAGAGCCTCATCCGCCAGTGTTCCTGGAAACTCCCCAGGACTTCAGACTGGTGGAGGGAACCAACGCCATCTTTGAATGCCGCATTTCTGGCAGACCATTCCCAGAAATCACATGGAGAAAGCGAGGATTCCCCATTAGAAATGATGCAAGGTAGCTGTCAGTTTGGAACAATTTATGTTTAGATGTGCTTTGTACAAGGTTTAGCCATTCGTTTTGTCAGTGCAGTAAAGAGGGACATTTTTTTTTTTCAGACACAGAATTAGCATTGATGAGTATAATGGCCGCTGCTCTCTAGTCATTTCTAACTGTAAACCAGATGATGCTGGTGATTACACTTGTACAACCATCAACTTTGCTGGAGAGACCAACTCTACTGCTGTGCTTTTGCCTGCTGAGGGTACAAACATTTTGTTACTCCATTTAAGTGCGAAAATGTCAGAATCATAATTACTCTAATTGAATGACAAATCAGAAATGTTTACTAAAGAAAGAGCAGATTTGTTGGACATTTTGAAGATAATTTAGATTTCATCAACATTGTAATTTCTGTTGAATTTGATTTTTTAGTAAAACCACCACCTCCACCGCCAGCTCCCGAACTTCCAAAGACCCAACCACCATCGTGGCAACAGAAACCATGGCAACAGAGGACAGAGCCACCAGCCAAGAAACCATGGCAACAGAAGGAGACCCAGCCTTCCTGGGCTGCTGTAACAGATCAGTTTACCCATGGAGAGGTCCCCCATAGGTCAGAAAAAGGATTTGTCACCACCAGATCGGAGAGAATTTTAGAGAGTAACTTGGAGTACAGAAGATCACAGGAACCCGAAGAACGACCAGTTACTTCAACAGCAGTAAGTCATTGGATAATTTGTATAAGTTGTACTACAGTGAACATATGTGTTGACTGTTGGTGTAAATGGAATTTTTAGCAAGACACATATTTAGCTTAGCATAAAAAATGGATATACACTGTACACATATGTATTTATTTAGCAACTTTACAATTCCAAGAAAGATAAGTATTACCTATGCTATTAAATAAATTGTTGTTGATATTCAATTTTAGTGATCTCAACATTCTCACTAATAATAACAAATTGAAATCCTCTAAAAATTCTTCTTAAATGGTATGTGAAATTTTTATTAAATTAGCAAAAGTGACAATAGGTGTATCTTGTCAGATGTGATTGCATTATGAATGAGGTTGTATAATTTTTAGGACTTCCAGCCTGCTGGTTTTGAGGACAGACTCAGACAACAGAACTACATCAAGGATGGAAGGATCAAATTTTCTAGCGAGACTGAAACATCTCAGTCTGAATATGAGTCAGAAATTGACCGCTCACCAGTGACTCAGCCGAGTCCACCCCAGATTACTCAGAGGCTTAAAGACTTCCGCCTCATGGAGGGATCTGATGCGACCTTTGTTTGCCGAATCTCAGGACGACCGAGGCCAAAGGTTTGTGAAAACAAGTCTCTTATTCAATTTGAGAAAATTTCCCATCATTTTTTTTCTGATGATAAACAAGCTGTGTTACCTCAAATTTTGGTTTCAATCAACATATAGTTTTGTATATGGAATCTTATTTAAGTTTGTCATTGCTCAATTATTTCTACTTACTAATCAAAGATATAGATAAACAGACTAAATATTTATTGACCTTTACTGCTATTAGGTTGCCTGGTACTTGAATGGACATAGAATCAAGAGATCAAACCGATATGAAATGAAATTCACCAAAGACGGGTACTGTACTCTTCGTATCCGCATGGCCCTGCCTGAGGATGCCGGACATTACACCATACTGGCGGTCAATAACCTTGGGAAGGACACCTGTTCCAGCAAACTTTATGTGGACAGACTTGGGAACATTGATGCCACTTCATTTGTGGCTCCAGAAACCCTGGACAAAATACTCAACAAGTAAGAAATGATAAATGCAGAAACTTAAAATTATTATTTAAATTTAATTTGATTATCTAAATTTAAGTATTATTGAATTTTTATAGCAGTTGCGCCATAGAAATACAATTTACAAAAGCCATACTGTTGAGAATTCAAGTTATTGACTGAATGCATGTCTTTCAATGAATTTGCAGTGACAAAAAGGAGACAGCACCAGAGGATGAGGGAGGTATCCTTGAGGCTCTCTCACGCCCCGTGTTCAAGAAGGCACCGGAAGACAGAGAGGTGCATGAGGGGAACACTGTGCGTCTGGACACGCTTGTGACTGGGCGCCCAGTACCGGAACTCTCTTGGTTCCTTAATGGTCGGCCAGTTCACAATGATGACCACCACAAGGTATCATTCTGCCAATTTCTTCAATGAAACTTTTTAATGAAAATGATATGATTTAACTTGCCTGATTTTATGCATCAAAAGGAAAATTGTACAGACGACTCTGTGATATTGGTGTAAAAAAGATGTGTAAATTAACTTTGACCTTGCAGATTGTGGTGAATGAAGATGGCGTAAATTCCTTGATCATTTTGGGAGCATCACGAAATGACACTGGAACATACAAATGTGTTGCCAAGAACAAAGCTGGAGAAAACAATTTCTCTGTGAAACTCAAGGTTATGGGTAAGTGAGAGGATAATTAAAAAATGCCCTGTGTATAGCTTTGTTGGATAACCTTCATGCAGACTTTTCCTCATGTGTTTTTTAAAAACTTTTTTCCAGAGAAAGAGCAAATGCAGCCTCCTAAATTTGTGGAGAGAATGCAGAACTTCACTGTTAATGAAGGCCAGCCAATGACCTTGACCTGCCAAGTAACTGGGGTACCTGTCCCCATGATCAGCTGGCAGAAGGATGGCAAGATGTTGACCCCCAACAGTCCATACCAGTATGTTTGATAATTCTTTATTGAAGTGAAATTCACAGAATTCAAAATATTCTCTCAGTGGTTGGATTGTCTTAAGTCTAAAGATGTCATACTCAGAGTCAAAGGTCAAATACAAACTTCTATTGGAATTTAGGGCTGGCTAGGAGTATTATAACACAAAATATACACCACTTGTACAATGTGCCTTGTTCAATATAAAATCTTTTTACACAGGATCCATACGGAGGGAGGTCGAAGCAGCCTTACCATCCCTGCAGTCCACATGACAGATGCTGCTTGGTTCCAATGTTCAGCAACTAATATTGCTGGCACCGCCACCACACGAGCCAAGCTTAATGTACAGGCCCAACCAAAGAAAGTGGAACCACCAAAGAAGAAAATTAGCATTACTAAAGCACCCAAAAAAGTACCCTCACCACCGACAGTTCCTCAGATGGAGCCATTTGTCTCCAGAACTAATTCACCACCGTAAGTATCAGATCAAAGAATTTAAGGGATGGATCCCAGTGGATCTGGATTTTCAATGAAAAATATTAAAACACTAATGTTGTTTTACCCCCCATTGGTAAAGCCCACTGTGATTTGTTGGTTAGTAAAGGTTTTTCTCCTTTTAGTCACTATGAGATACAACCAGAAGGTCTGGTTCAGCAGATCTCGTACTCAACTGAGCGTGAGAGTGGAATCTTGAGATTTGTCAAAGAGGAGGACATTTCCAGGTTAATGTTTGTTTTAGCATGGTTGTCTCTCCTTTGGCATGGTTATGTTTCATACATCTATCTGTATTTGTTATGACGTTTTTACATATATACATGTATTTCTATTGGAACATTGATAATATGAATTTGTTATGTGAAACCTGTTTGATTTTTATTTTAGTGAGATTAACAGGTGTTATTGATTGAATAACTTCGGAATACACTAGATTTTTTTGTTCAGTTGTATGAGTATGTTTAAGCTGTATGATTTTACCCTTGCAGCATGTAATTTACTGATTACTAACTTTATGAGAATCTTTTTTATGTGCCTGAAATTAAAGATGATGCCATGTGATTGTTAATCATCAAGGTCAAGGTCAAATTTACCACACCTGAATGTGTTTCACAAACACATCTTGTTTTAATCTGACATTGAACTGGCAACAGTCATAATGTTTGGCAGATACTTGGAATTTTCCATACTTTGGATAAAATTAATGCATGACTATACTAACATTAAAGTAGTCTTGGACCTTTAGAAATTCCTTACCAAGTCCTTGTCGATATCTTCTACTAATGAAGGACACTAGTGCAGAAGCAGTCTCTGAGTCAGAAGCTTATTATTCCACTGTGACATTACAGTAGATGTTGTAACAACTGGCATCTTGTGAAATAAACTTTCCACAAAATGAAAAAGAATAATGATGGACTTTACATCAATTCAATAATTGTAAACAAAAGATATTAGCTGAGAAAATCTTCATTGTACCTGACAAATTTTGATGAACTAAAGAAAAGAAATCGGAAATGTCATTTTTATGCTACTCAAAATGAAAACATTGTAAGAGACAATGTGCTTGATACACTAGTTACAAGCCTTATGGACTGGAGTCCCCAGAGGGAGTGCCTAAGACACAGCCCACCCCTCGAGTCCCCCCACCCACCCCTGTATCCACCTCGGTTGAATCCTCCCCCATACCAAAACGAAGAAGGTTAGAATCTTACCTGTTACTGTTGAATTGTATGAATTTGATTTGTAATGGTTTATGAAGTTTGATTGATATTGAAATGATTTTGTCTTTGGATGTGCATGTGTGATCTTATTTTTTTTCTGTAAGTAAAATATTATCAGTTAGAACAATTGTATGTTGAAATTACAAATGAAATTCATGATATATATATTCAATTACTGTATATATACAACTTAAAGACTTGGACAAAGACCTATTGATCAAGCAACATCCAGAAAGACAATGACCCCACAAGTACCTGCTGTTCAGCCATTGGTAGAACCCACAAAGGAACAGCTAATGGAAGTCGAGGAGGAGGTTCTTCCTCAATCTGTAGCCGAGGCCAAGGCCAGATTTGAACAAGAGGAAGAAATCCCACAAGCCAAGCAACCTAAACACAAGAAACCAACAAAACCAGCTCAACCAGCTGCACCGGTTTACAAACCAGTGGCACAACCTTTGGAGATGAGACCAACAACGGAGGTGTCAACATACAAACATGTACCAGCACCTGTTGAGGCTCCTAAACCTGTGGCACCTCCTCAGGAACAGCCTAAACATGTGGCTCCTGTTGCAGCCCCAGTGGTTCCCCCCGTGCCTTCACCATCTGTGGTACCTAAAGTACAGTCTAAGAAGAAGGTCCAAATTTCTGACAGGACTAGAGTCAAGCCACCATCACCTCCAGGGTATGATGTGTGCTTCAATATGCTGCATGTGTTTAAAACTACACGGATACCTGTTCATAATGCCAAGATCATTCTTCTGCATGCATACAGTACAATCAGAAAATAGTCTTATCTGTTTATTAGTGTCTGGTCAGTCAAGAATGAAGTTTAAGAAATCTTAAAATGAATGGTGGCATGGAAAATATTCTAGAAGGAAATGCTCTTTCGAGAAAAAATAATTATTTGTACATTTTGAAAATGAAATTTGCATGCCAGTTTTGAGAGATCTCAATAGTGGAAATAAATATCCCTTTTTTACTGACTAGCTACGACATACAAAGTGAGGGATTTGTACAGCAGATTAGCTATGCATCTGACACAGAGACAGGGTATCTCCGCTTGGTGTCGGAGGATGAACTGGACACACCAAGGTTTGTTTGCATGGTGACTCAGTGCCTGTAATAAGTAGACAACGTAAATGATTTGATGGTAATGTCAAAGATGACGGCATATAATAAATACCGGGTATCCTTCTCTGAACAGACGTGAACCGTTGGAGAGGACAGAACCTCCAGTGAAACCAGAGGAGGATGACAGGTTTTAATTTTATATCAGGAATGATTATTGTAATAGCTAGATCCAGAAAAGTAATGCTGCTGATCAGTGAATGGTTGTCATATATGTTATAGCAGATTGAAATACTGATAACAATGTTTGATAGTGGAATGACAGCATAGTGTTTTGTATGTTTGTATTTAAGACATACCATAGCAAGCAAGGAGAAAATTGGAATGAGGCAGGGCATGGTGACTCCAGTACTGTAAAGTGCTGTCATAGCAGATGTACATAGACTACACATTACTGATATTAGCTGCTTTAACTCTTATCATTGTCATCATTATTTCTGTAGCATGACATTAGTTGTCCATGTTGTTTGCTATTTCAGAGCATCGCCAGCACGCAAAGTGCCTCCATCAGTTCTACCAAAACCTTCTAAGGAGGCATCTCCTTCCCCAGAGCAGGCCCCTAGAATGGCCTCTCCTTCTCCAGTTCGTGTGACCTCACATGTGTCTGCCCCTGTTTGGCAGCCAAGGAGCACTTCTCCTTCACCAGTGAGGCCCCAAAAAGGGGTATCTCCATCTCCTGTAAGATTTGTGCCAAAATTGACATCACCTTCACCGCTGAGGTCCCCCCAGAGGGTGTCAGTGTCTCCCTCTCCAAGGTCCATCTCACCATCTCCAGTACGTTTTATACCTAGAGTGGCCTCGCCAGCACCTCTCGCTATATGGCGGCCACCATCGAGGACGTCAACATCACCTTCACCTGCAAGGTCACTGAAGGGGATGTCCCCTTCACCTGTACGCTTTGTCTCGAAAGTTGCCCCCTCTCCACCACCGGCACCACCTCTGTCTGTATCACTGACCTCAAAATCTAAAGTGACCACACATAAACGTGTGACAATTAAACCACCAAGTCCAGTCTATGAGAGGCAGGAGATTGAATTCAATATTACGGGCTTTGAATCAGCCCCAGAAAGGTGCGTGCAGAGTGAACACCTTTAAACCTAACATCTGAGTGAAACCCTAACTTTTGGCAAAAACTTTTCCTCCCCTTTTCTATTGACTTTTATTTCCTCATCTTACCCTCTTATATAAGAAGTGTTTCTCCAATGTATTCCCAGCGTTTCCCATTAAGACTATATTGCTGTTCCATTGTTGCATATTTGTACAGTGCTTTTCCCATTGATGAAGTAAATTCTATATCTGTGTTTCCAGCAACCAACATTTCTTTTAGTTCCCCTTTCAAAATGCTGCCTGTATATGCAGTAAAAGAATTATTCTTGCATGGTGTCAGATAAGCATGCAAACCTTTACTTGAAGTTTAAAAAGTTTTCAAATTAGATTTGATGCAAAGTGATAATCTATGATCATGATTAGAAAGTTAAAAGTGATGTATATCTTATCAATTAATAAATGTACAATATATCAGAGGGGAGAGTTTTACTTTTTATTACTTACATAGTATTTTAGTATTTTTAATTCTTCTCTAATACAAATGTATATAAATAACTGATGGAACCCCATATTTACAGCCATTATGAGATTCGTGAGGTTGGACCTGTACAGGAAATACATTATGTCTCTGATACAGAGGCAGCAACATTGAGACTTGTGGGATACTCCACAGAGGAAGAACCTGACAGGTACAGGCATGATGTGTGATGCATGCTGGAAAAATATGAAGGATTGTGGGGGAAGGGGAAAATTGAAAGAAGCATGCTGGGAAAAATAATGACATCTGTATAATGATCTCTATACACTGCGATAGTGATGGTGATATTTTGCATTTTAGCAGAGTGGAACAACCTTACGGGCAGCCAGAAATTTCTCTTGCTCAACAAGTGAAGCACCAACAATACAGGTGACTAAAATGGAGCATGCAAAGAGCAAATAGATAGCAGCAGTATGGACAATGCAGCATGTCCAACAAGCTCAATCAGATTAATTTTAACACAGGAGTTAACCATGCAAATCACTTGGAGTCTGTCAATTCACAAAGACTGCTAACATTTCAGTAATCATAGAGAATTATGAATTAACCATTCCAAATATTACATACTGTATTTTTTTTTTCTTAATTTTTTAATACATGTATTTGTAGCAGTTTAACATTTTTGAAGACATGTTAACTGTAGGTATTCAAGCTGTTGATAACCATTTAACGTAGGTCTGTAAAACCTCCCTCGCCAAGGGAGCGTAAGAAGATAAAAAAGCAGAAAACACCATCCCCACCAAAAGAGACATTCAAACCAGCGCCATATGCACCAGCATTTGCACCACAGCCTGCACCAAAACCAGAGAAGCAGGCTCCACCATCACTGCCTCAGAACATGAAAGTGAAAGCCCCAGGAGTATTCAAGCCAAGGTGTGGATCAGTAACATGGGCTTCTCCCAGCACATGCTGCAGTTTTACTGAATTTGTAGAAAAGTAGAGATTTAACTGTAGTTTAAATGTAACATTAATACTTTTAGTTTTATTTCTTTTGTACAATGTATATGCTTGGTTGTGTTTTTTGACAGTCTTAATACCTATTTGTTGGAAAACTATCTGACCTAACCCTATTAACTTTAATTATAGTAAACCAGAAATTCTTCCAAAACCATCCCCCAAACCTACCATTTCTAAATTGGATACTACTGTGGTACCTAAACCTGGCTCTGATTTTATAAGTACTGAGGCCAAATTCTTTCAAAAGAAGCCAGTGGAAGTTGACATTGATATTCAGGAATCCAACCTTAAGCCTTCAGAAATAGCCAGATATCAGAAGTTTGGAGACCAACCTAAAGAATCTAAAGATGAGACAGATTTCAGACAGAAGGGCATTGTTGTTACAAAAACTAGCTTGATACAAGAACCATTTGATGTAGATCAAAAGAGAGACGGTATTACACAATACACAAAAAAGACTACTACCCAGATTTCAAGACGATACCAAGCGGACATTGAAGGAAGGGTTTTACCAGAGTTTCAACCAGACTATATTTCAGCTGATTTCAAGCCTGTAGAGGAACAACCTGTTGAAGTAGACCTGGCAGTTTATGGTCTTGAGCCATCTCAGCTCACAAAGAAAACTTCAACTGAAGTATCCAAGAAATATCTAACTAGAGTTATGGAAGGAATGCAAGCCACCCAACAACCGGACTTCATTTCATCACAGTACCAACCGGGACAGCCCATGTTAGTAGAATTTGATGTGAATCAGTCTGGTTTAGAACCATCTGATGTCACCAAGAAGACATTTAGTCAGGTGTCCCAAAAATTTCAAACTGGGGTCTCTAAAGATGTTGCCCCCTCACAAAAGCCAGTGTTTAGATCAGTGGAATTCAGACCCACACCACAGAAACCTATTGATGTGGATTTAGGAAAGCCTCAACAAATGATGGGAATTCAGAAATCAACAAAAGAAGGAGTGGAAGAACCTGAGTTGAAACCCACTGAGATCACCAGGAAAACTTTCAGTCAGGTGTCCAAAAAATTTCAAACTGGAGTTGCTGAAGAGTTACCTTCCTCACAACAGCCTGTGTACAGATCAGTGGAATTCAAACCCACACCGCAGAAACCTATTGATGTTGATTTAGGAAAGCCTCAACAAATGACAGTAACCCAAAAGACAACAACAGATGTTAGCAAGAAGTATGCAACTGAAATTAGTGAGAGAGTAGATTTTGCTAAAAAACCAGATTATGTGTGTGCTGAAGCCAAGTTTTTCCAGAGAGGGCCTGGATCTTTAGACATTGAAATTGAAGAGGAAGCAAATCTAAAACCATCAGAAATTGCTCAACTGAGAAAACAGCAAACTCTTGCTAAACGTTATCCTCCAGTAGTACCTCCAAAACCAAAAGTAGGTAGGCCAGAGGATGCTGGAAAACCTGCAAAGAAAGTGGAATATTACACAGCTGTTACTTCTCCAACTAAAGCTCAGACATTCCAGGATACTTTCAAGTTCCTTGCTAAACCTACAGGATTTGCTTCTGTCAAACCCCCTGTACCAGAACAGAAGACTTCTCCTTTAGAGAAGACAGTTTATTTTCCAGATGAGAAGTTGTCTGTCACATCTGTGACATTAGACACAAAACCACAACCACCAACACCTGTGATAAAATCAAAACCACCAGCACCTCCAGCAAAGCCAAAGAAACCAACTGAACCAAAGAAATCAGAAGCCAAACTCCAGTTAACATCTTACAAACCAAAAGATGTGAGACCAGAAAAACCTAAACCAAAACTTTCACCTAAAACAAAGAGAGTGGAACACAAGATGAAAACTGAACAAAAGATTACATTTTCATCAGATGAAGGACCCCGAATCAAGTACAGATCAGAGTCAGATTCAATCTTCACAGAGTCTGATTCAGAGGCTCCAAAATGGGCTTATGTAGGTCCAAAAATTCGCAAAAAGAAACCTGGAGACAAGCCCAAGAGACTTGTGATAGACATTGAGCCACTAAGATTGCAGCCTGAATTGGTGGACTCATGGGAACCAGTTCGGGCTCCGGAACACCCCAAACCACAAGTTGTTGATACAGATTCAGAGGAGGTCACACACTGGGCCCCAGACCACAGTATTATACCCCAAGTGGCCTCTGATATTGAAAAACGAGAAGAAGCTCTCAGGTTAGCCTGTGTGGGAATTTGTTGAGTGGCAATATCAATCGGGTGATTGCTTCTGGCAGTTTTCTTTCTTAATTTTAGTGCTATTTTACATCAAAGTGGATATTACTTATTTCTATTCATTAAGAGTCTATGCTTTCTGGCTGGAGTTTTGCATACTAGTATAATTGATGGCATCTGTCTGAATGTTGCAAGACTTTATGTGATTGTCCTAAAATAACTGCTTTCAGATTTGCTGTATGATTTTTCTGGATTCTTTCATTGCTTCTATTCAAATTTTGTCTTTTACTTGAAATACATTGTATCCTGTGGTGTGGTGTTTTTTTTCAGAGTTGAATCCCCAGCCTTTCTCATGACTTGATGATTACTGAATTATATGTTTACTTAATAATTTGAATGCATGTTACATCATGTAAATGTTGTTGGTAAAATTGTTTCTGCATGATTGAGTGAGATTAATATGTGCAAAAGTTTTTGTTGTTGTAAAAAGCAGTTTTCATTGAAATTTGATACATTTGTTGATGACATTTTTTCACAGACCATATGTATTGTATACGGCACCATTGGATGTTTTAGCCATGCCAAAGCAAGATATAAAGTGAGAGAAGTGATTGCATGATGGTTTGACCTCGTGCAGATACAATGTACCTGTCCAGTTTTGTGCCCATTCTCTTTAATTATCACAATTGGACCATTCCCAACAAACCAGTTTTCCATATTACATTTAACATGTGTGTCAAGATTATTCTGTAATTACCATATTTTATTTTTTATACCATCCATTTGAATTTTTCCCTCGAATAAATGTCATGTAAAGAAAGTGTTTGTTATACACCAGATAAGGATGTGTCAATTCATTCCTTCTGTGTCCTTGGATTGTTTCAGTTAAAATTTGGAGTAAAGTTGAAAAATTGTCTAGTGGTGTGAAAATTTTCAAACTTTTCACTATGGGATGTCAAGGATTTCTTTCACAGTTTTAGCAAATAAAACCTGATTAATTATTCCAAACTCACCATTATTCTAGGGACCTGTACCGTGAGTCTGCTGTGCGTGAATTCATTCGCAGAGAGGGACAGGCGCCAGCTGAGGAGGATCTATACCACAAGGACAAACAACGCCCACCCAAATTCAGGACACAAATCAAGAACTTGACTAATCTAAAGGAGAATGACTCCGCCCACTTTGAGTGTAAACTGATGCCATATGGTGATCCTACCATGAAAGTGGAGTGGTACAAGGACAACCAACCACTTCATCATGGTACGTACTGTAATTATACACTTTATGTGTTATATGTAGCTTTATGTCAGTAATCTGTATATTCACTGTAGATATTTGACTTTACATGCAGTATATTCATATGCAAGTGTGTGCAGTAGATTCCTAAATGCATATATTTATGGTTTTACTGTTGGGATTACATGTATGTTGAAAAATGTGCCAATTTAAGCATATTTACAGTATTACACAGGAAAGAGATATTTGCTTTGAATCTGTGATTCATAAAATAATTTCTCATGACTTCAATTAGTTTGTGTGAATTTTCTTTTCTGTTGTTGCAAATTAAAAATATTATCTCCCCCTGTTTCAGGGCACCGATTCAAGCCAATGTTTGAGTTTGGCTTTGTGACGCTGGACATTCTGTACACATACCCAGAAGATTCGGGAGTGTATGAGTGTAGGGCCACTAATGCTCACGGAACAGATGTCACTCAGGCCACCATCAGATGTAAAGGGCAACAGGCCATCATTGCTGAGACACAACTACCAGGAGAAGGGGCGCTTCGGCTACAGGAAATGGAAGAAAACTGGAGAAGGTAAAAATTATGTGAACATGGTCTGTTTAAATGTTTCCAATTCATTGATTGTGGAAATGAACAATACTGTAAAAATCTTTTAATATTTTACAAGATTCTTTGTCCATGATTTAGCCTTGTTAGAATTTTTAGTGAGACATGATTTTCTTAAATTTGCTCTCTTCTATGTATATATACAAAATTATTTATGAGAACTATATCACTGATGCAAAAGTAATTTTTTTCTTGTAAATAA
Source organism: Ostrea denselamellosa (assembly GCA_024699665.1). NCBI lineage: Eukaryota > Metazoa > Mollusca > Bivalvia > Ostreida > Ostreidae > Ostrea > Ostrea denselamellosa. The sequence goes on from JAMZEH010000042.1 coordinate 4,449,325, forward strand.
AATGGTTTTCAGTATTAAATGAATGCCTTATATTGGACAGACCTGCCCATCTGGATGAGAAAGCATTAGAAGAACCAAAGATGAAATATCCACCATCTATTGACATGAAGCCAGAACCAGCAGAGGTTGCTGAAGGAGAACCAGCCAAGTTCATGGTCAAAGTCAGTGGCTATCCACGACCCAGGGTCACCTGGTGGGTCAATGGAACAATGATTATGACTGTAAGTACTTTAAAGCTTCATTTTAATATAAAAATGTACTACAGAGTGCTTCATTTTCTCTTCCATTCTTCAAACAGATAAATAAGGTATCTTGAAGGTTTTAGAGTAGTGTATTGTAAATTCATTCAATAATGCATGTAGATAAGATTATTTCAATTGAAACATTTGGTTGATCTACAGAGTAGCCGATTTAAGATCCGTTATGATGGCATGATGAACTACATGGACATCCCAAGAGTCCGGGAATATGACAGTGGACAAATTCGAGTAGTGGCCAAAAACTCTGAGGGTGAGGCTGAGGCCAGCACGGTCCTCAATGTCCTACCTAAAGAAGACTGGCGATCTCAGCTCAGACAAGCTCCAAAGGGCGAACTAGAGATTGAGCTAGACAGAAAGCGCAAGATCGAGCTCAAGAATGTGGAATTCAAACGTCCATTTGAGATTCCCAAAGCTGCTGACTATGAGATAAAACAAATTGAAAGAGGTAAGGAATGCTAGAATCGGGTGCTTTGTTGCTTCCATTTAAAATGGCAGTACTTCTTGAATTAAGTAGGAAGATTTTATATATATGACATAATTAGTCAGTATTACAATGTTTATGGTATTATTTATACATCACATACTGTACTATCTCTTTATAGCACATGAAACTAGAATCAAGATGAAACAGGAGAAAGAACAGTTCATGAAAGCTGATTCTAAATTCCTGGCTCATCCTAAACATGAGCAGCCTGCTCGAGTAGTCAGACCAGACAGGCCAGAGATCCAGATGGAGATCCAGAAAGCTCGAATGGTTCCAGTCATTCCAGAACAGGTGATTCCAGCTGAGGATAACAAAATCTCAGAGACACAAATAATGTTAGAGAGACGGGAGCCTCCTGTGTTCATCAAACCACTCAGACCTCTGAGGGTCACGGAGGGAACACCCATCACGTATGTTTATTTGTGGAATAAGATGGTGACATCCACTATTTCACTGCTTGTCTAAAATAGATTTTAGTAAATTTCTAGGTTGTGTAAATGTTTTAATGTTTACATATGTATTTATTTGAATTTTTTTAAAATCAGTGTGAATATATGGCGTACAACTTTTTGATCATTTTTTATGGGAATACTGACTTGTTCTCATCATTTTTAGCATTGAGGTTCAGTTCAAAGGATATCCCCCACCTATCATCTCCTGGTACAGGGATAATTTTGAGATCCACCCATCTCATGATTTCCAGGTAATGAACAGTTAGTTGTATTACATCACTTATCACCATTAAATCTTGTATAAAGTAATACATACCCGACAATCATACACCCTGACAGTCATACATACCCCACAATCGTACATACCTGACAGTCGTACATACCCCACAATCGTACATACCTGACAGTCGTACATACCCCACAATCGTACATACCCCACAATCGTACATACCTAACAGTCGTACATACCTGTATTACATCACTCATCACCATTAAATCTTGTATACAGTAATACACACCCGGCAATCGTACATACTCGACAGTCGTACATACCCCACAACCAAACATACCCGACAATCGTACACACCTGACAATCGTACGTAAACCACAGTCATACATACCTGTATTACATCACTCATCACCATTAAATCTTGTATACAGTAAAACATGCTTATGAAGTTACAGGGACTGTCAATTTTTGCTTCACTATGAGTATAAGAAGTTGTTTCATTGATTTATAAATTATTTTTCTAGCCACAAGATTCACTTCTTTATATGCATGAATTCATTATATGCATATTCACTGTAAATGTGTTTTACTGTATAACAAATAATACGGTAAATATTTCATTTTGATATTCATTTCATTGAGGTCATTTGATTAAAAATGTCATCGTATTTCATGTTTTGTAATCCCCTGATCTACTTGTAGGCATATTTGTTATTTCCTAACTTTTCTCCCAAGGTAAATGGGGACCACATTTTTAAACATTGTTTATTTTCATTTATTATATCACAATGCTTTAAATTAATTCTCCTTAATAATTGTATACTCTGACAACATCCTAAACATATACATGTATATGATATACAGTATTACCAGGTATTTGTCATCCTGTAGAAGGCTAACATTTCAATTTAACTTGATAACTCTTTTTTCAACAAATTTCTCTTTTTTTAATTTCACAGTTGAAAGTAAGTATATTAGTAATACTCAGTTGTCCATTCGTATCGTAGTTAATCACCCACAAAATGTCACACCTGGCAGAATAACGGAGGATGTTTTGTAGCCATTACATTTCATAGAAATTCTGTTTTGTATTACACTGTAACCATGGTAACGTACATGTACAATCACAAAAATTTTAATAAAATTTAGCCCAGAGATATGGTAAGATTGAAATGAAAATTATGCTTCCGCTTAAATGAAGGATTTTATTCGTTTAATAATTTTCAATAATCAAAAACAAAATTAAAATAATATGTTGGCAATGCTTTTTCTGCTTTTAAATTATTAGATACATGGAATTATAAAGCAAACTGCACAGATTTATTGATGCTAAAACTCTGCACTGTCAAATCTGTTCTGCACAGTTGATGTATATTATATATTTATTTATATACATTTGATGTGTACACTTACCTATATCTGGCATGCTCTGTTTCAAAAGTTTCAGCATAGTATATCATATAAACAAAACCTCTGGAAAGTCTATTTTGGGTTATCAAGCACTGCTTTGAGTGGTTTTGTTTTGACCATGGATATATTAAAGAAAATAAAACACTTCGTAACTTTTAAAGAAGTGATAATAAAAAGTGAAAGTATGAACTTTTTTCAGTTTAATATTTGATATTCTTAACATTATGATGCTTATTGCAATTTTGTACTTTAGATCAATACCACAGAGTCCATCAGCACACTCCACATCCCAGAAGTTTTCCCCGAGGATACAGGGATGTTTATGGTCAAGGCTTACAACATGTATGGTACTGTCCAGTGTAAGGCCAAACTGACCGTTGTGGAGGAGGAAGAGACCACAGAAAGGGTCAACTCTCCTGAGTTCCGCAACCTGATCCACGACATCAACACCATACAGGGAGAACCAGCTACATTTGACTGTCAGTTGACGGGCCGGCCCAAACCTAAAGTACAGTGGAAGAAGGTCAGTAAGAAAGACTCCAGATAGATAAGCTGATCCATCACTCTTTATAAAAATATGGTTTTCTTTAATCATAAACACTTGATCAAAACTATTTTATAAAAAAAAATTTACCCAGTGGTGGATCTAAGAGAGAAGGAGTATTACAGATGTTGCATCCCACTTTTGGTCAGAAAAATTTATTAAAAGATCATCATTTATACCATTATGCAATTGAGAGCTGTAATGTTCCTTTTTCCAGCAGAAAAATACCTTATGGATGCAACCATCTTTTTGAATTTTTTTAAAATCTACCTCTGGTTTCACATGTGGAAAGCCTATTTTTTTTTTATTTTTCAAATGCAATTTAATCTTGACATTTTCAGGATGGTAAGTTACTGGAAGAATCTCCTCGCTGGAAGTTCATCGAGGAGGAGGACAATTATACCCTACTGATCTATGAGGTCCAGCCTGAAGACGCCGGTCAATATGACTGTGTGGCCCTCAACAATGTGGGCAAGGCCACCTGTACTGCCAAACTTAACATCGAAAGTAAGTGAGATACTATACCTCTTATGAATAAGCTGTCCATAACATTTATGGTCAGAGGTGTTCTATATATATCTGTATGTCATTCTTTGATTTTCGTGTGAACCACTAAAGTGTCTTTGATTTAAAAAGAGTCAAGTTTGTTCAAGTAAAGGGTGATTAATTGTAAATCAAAATATTCTTTAGATTCACTGCATTAGCAAAAGGCTCCCATATGTAGTTTACATCAGTTTTGTTCAAATTTTGGCCAGAGTGGTGTCACCTAAATATATACACTATGTTTTGTTCATACTGAAATTCATGTGGAAAGGAATTATACAGTTTTAAATTATTCATCTGAAGATTTTTTTTTCTGAAAAAGGCTACTGATTTTCAAAGATAATAATTCTATTATGGTTCTGTAAATCAATATGCAAATATCCTCCAAAGTTGGATACTAGTTTTGTCTTGGTTGTAACTTTATGATTCAGTGATGTGAAAGGACTTAATCATTTAACACAAAGTTTTGTCATAAACCTAAACCAACTTATGTGCATTTGGTCCCCAAACAAGTGTGATTGTTTTAAATTTATGATCATCTTACATTATTTCTACAGTCCCTGTGAGGTCACCTGAGCCAATGGAACCACCCACAGAGATCCCAGATGAGGCCCCAACTGTTGCCACAGAACCTCAAAATCTGATTGTAGATGAGGGTGAACCAGCCACCTTTACATGCAAAATCAAAGGATCGCCAGGTACATGGATAACTAACATGATCTTTGTGTATAGAAAAACAACAGTGAATTGTACGATCATAGAATAGAATTTGCATTGTTTCAAATGTAGAAAGATAAATAGGATTTTCAGTTGGTATTCCTGGCATTTATGAAATGTATCGTCATTTTGTCCTAGCTCCCATTGTAAGTTGGTACAGAAACAACCAGTTAATCAAACCGTCCAAGTACTTCAGAATGGAGTCGTCACCGGACGGTACACACAGCCTCAGTATTCTGGAAGCATTCCCAGAGGACAGCGGCAACTACCGCTGTGTGGCCCGTAACAAGGCAGGGGAAACCACATGTGGTGCTCTACTCAAAGTTCAAGGTTAGTGAATCTTCGATGATTGGTTAAGATACAATCCTGTTTATAAACAATATATCAGAGTAAGAAAGTGGTCTGTGTGCAAATAGTGATGAATGGTTCATTCATATTTACATTTACTATACATGTGCTTATCCATTTTCTGTTCAGCATGCTGAAGGATGTAAGAGCTTTTGTGAGATAAATGCATGTGTTTAATATTTACAGGACTGGAGAGTGATGCTGAATCACCTGCCATTGAGTCAAGGACTCAGCCTCCTAGTTTCAACCAACCTGTCACCAACACTCTTGTTGTGGAGGGAAGCACTGCCCGATTTGAAGCCAGATTCTCAGGTGTACCACCACCAGAGATCACCTGGTTGAGAAATGGTCTACAGGTCATACAGAACTCTAAGAACTACCAGGTACCGGACAGTTTTATTGCATCATGTGTTTTATTCTCAATTGTAGTGGACAAAAATATGTCTTCTATAAGATAATGAGGGTGAATACTGTGGAGTCATTTATTTGTAGGGGCTAATTTTCATAGATTTTATAGATTTGTTGGGATGTAATTTCGTGGATATGGTTTCTGTGCATTGAAACATTATATAAATCATATGCATTGTATTTCATTATGGTTTGGAATTCATGGTATAAAAATGATTGAAAATTGAGCCCCCATGAAATCTAATGATACAGACCAAACCTTGCATGTAAATATTTTGTTTTTAGTATCTCTGCTTTGGTGTTAATGAGGCTAAAAAAAATTTGATTTCTATAGATTGAGAAAAATCCTACATCCACTGTACTGACCATCAAACAAGCCTTCCCAGAGGACAGTGGACTCATCACTTGCCGAATTAAGAACATTTCTGGTACTACCGAGTGCTCCGCTGAACTCTACGTCCAAGGTAAGTGTAATATCCTCATTTTGATGTTAAACGACAAAAGACTGTGCAAGGTAAGACAGTTACGACAGCTGTTTCCATGACAACAGAGTGGGATGCTGATGTAGTTGGTAAGAGCTTTGTTGAAATCTTTGAAAGCATGATTTTTACCTGTTTCTGAAGAGATGTTACAGTATATTATGAAATGTAAAGAGATTGCGAATGGCATGAAGTACATTTACGTTTTATGTGCAAATGCTGTGTTTTTCAGATTTCATTTGGAGGCATGCAAGGAATCAACGTCTACATAATAATGATTTGTTATAATGTTATTGCAATGATGGCAAACAAAAATAAGATTTTCTTGTGGAGATCTTATTTCGGTTTGTATGTTTGATAAAATGTAATAATAGCATGACAGTTACTTCTACAATGACAATGTTTCCTTCACAGGACATGCTCATATGATATTATATAGTGTTAGCGTGACAGATACTTTAACAAAGATTTCTTTACAGGAGATGCTCAGTGTTTGTTGTGTAATTCTGCTAAACATTTTATGTCAAGTTTTTTTTCAGCATGATTTTGATATTAGTTATCTATACTAACGTATTACCACTATGAATTGTATTGAATATTTTAAAAGACGTTGCCTTGGGACATTTTGAGCAGAAAATGTTTCAAGTATATATTCCTAATTAATTAACTAACAAGTGCAATGACTTGGATAAAAAACCAGAGTGCCAAGCAGTTTAGATAGATCTGTGCATGAAGAATAAGCATCGATTGCATGATGAGAGAATTTTACATGACCTTAGAGGGAATAGCCTAGCAGAGCATCATCAAAGGTATGCAAAAAACAATCAGTGTATATTACAGATTGAATTACTGTGTAAATAATGTGTATGTTGATAATTAAAGCCAATTCACAAGGTGTGTGGGTAATTTACAGAACAGTAGAATCACAGGTTTTAATTTTGATTTTTCTAGACTCAGAGGAAGCCAGACTTTTGGAAGAAAAATATATCACAACAATTAGAACAAATCCACCAGAATTTATCAAAGCCTTAACTCCAGTGAAAGACACGAGACCAGGTGATGATGTACGCTTGGAGGCCCAAATCTTGGCCTATCCCCCACCAAGGTACAATTGGTACTTTAGCGGTAAGGAGATCATACCTTCAGATCGACGAACAATTGAGCAGGATAAAGACACCCTTGTCTTAATCATCAGACAGGCCCAGCCTGAGGATGAAGGGGATTACACACTGAAAGTACAGAATGAGATGGGTGAGATCACCTGTCGCACAACACTGACTATTCAAGGTAGGTCAATTTTTTTAACCATAGATCAACATGGGTTATAGATGATCCACAGTATTTGTTATTATTCATATAGTTGGTCACATCAGAATACATATTTGTGGGATTTGGTATTGAAGGTGGATTTGAACAAGGGTTGTTTCCCCTTAATTTGCTGTAATCATGTAATTTTAGTCTTTGATGTAATTTTAGTCTTTGATGAGACAAATACTGGTGGGTTTTTTTTTTAGGAAAAGAGAAAGTGGTATCTTTGCCTTTCACAGATACCAGACAACAGACAATGACAGTTACACAGACTACAACTACTATTACCAGAGAGGAACACACTGTGTCCCAGATGGTCAAACCAATGTTTACAGAACCTCTAGAACCGGAGATCTATGTCAGAGAAAGGGGCATTGCCAGGTAAGAGAAGCTGTATGGATCAAAGCCTGACTATTCATATAACCAGTCCCTATTTTGATCATTTCTGTTAATAATTATTCATGTTGCATTTCTGCAGATTGGAGTGCAAGTTGGATGCCTACCCACCACCTCTGGTGACCTGGTTCATCAATGGTATGGAGGTCCATCCTTCTCCTCACTATGAGGTCCTTTATGAAGATGGTAAATCTGTGCTTCTGATTATTGAAGTTGGACCTGAAGATGTTGGCGAGTATACATGTAAGGCTGTCTCAGAGCTAGGTGAAACTGTGTCAAGCACCACTTTGTATGTACAAGGTAAGATATATTATTATGGAGGGCATTTTCGGATGATATTGTAGTCTGCTGTACAGAACTGTTGATATAAAGATATATATTTTTTGTACAGAACCAGCCACAGAAGAGATGCCTCAAGTGCCTCAGCGACCTGAGGACACAGTCTATCTACAGCCTTCTCCTTCAACCTCAGTACAGCCTCCACGTTTCACTGAACCACTGCAGAGCATTGAAGTTGTGGATGGTGAAGAGCTGAATGTACCCTGCAAGGTCACAGGAAAACCACCTCCTCAAATTTCCTTCTTTCATAATGGCAAAAATATTGACCAGGATGAAGAGTATGTTATTACCTACAATCCCGACACAGGGGAGATCACTCTGCTAATTGTCGAGGTTTTCCCAGAAGACGAGGGAGAGTATGTGTGTGTGGCCCACAACCCAGTTGGAGAGGCTAGCACCAGGATGTATCTCAGTGTTCTAGACTCTGGTCCTGCAGAAGAGGAGATCTATGAAGAGGCTCCAATGGATGTAGAACAAACTGAAGTGAAATTCAGCATTCAGCTACCTGAAGAGAAGATGGAGATCACAGAAGAGGACCTAGTACCACAGGTACAATAATTAGTTATTCATATTTTTGAAAATAATACATGTATTTCTATATTGTTTAAATTTGCTTAAAATATATCTACTTTTAAGATTGTTTGTAGTATTGAAACTCACATATGTAACTGATTACAGACTATTGAGAGACCCAAAGTTGTACCATTACAAGAGGAGGTCCCTAGATCCCCATCTCCTGATGTTGTGTACCAAGCCACTGTTCAAGTTCCCAAAGCTCCTGAAGAAGCAATGGAAGAAGTTCAGGAGGAGGTTCTAGAACAGGAAGTCAAACCCAATGTCATCAAGAGACCTAAACAGAAACCACTTGTAGAGGAAAAGGCACCAGAGGAATCACCAGAAAGAGAGGTTATCACTATGGTTCCTGAAACCAGAAAACCAGCACCAGAAGAGGCCAAACCGGAGGTGTCTGAAGAATCAGTTATACCACAAATTGTGACAAAGAAAATTAAATTACCAGGAGAAAAACCTATTGATGAAAGACTTGGCAAACAGGACTCTGTACCTGGAGAAGAACCACCAAAGACAAAACCAGAAGTGGTGGCTCAGTTTGAAACAGTTCTTGTGCCAGAGACCACAGAAGAAGTACCACCAGAATTTGTTGAGGTGCTTCAACCACAGATCTTACCTGATGGAGAGGAGGTAACCATGACTTGCCGAGTCGTTGGGAGTCCCATTCCTGTGGTGAGGTGGTACAAGGATGGTCAGGAATTAGTGCCAAGCACTGACTTCCATATCCATTATGATGAGAATACTGGAGTCTCTACACTAACTATACCGGAGGTCTTCCCAGAAGATGCAGGTGAATACTCCTGCACAGCAGAGAACATGTTTGGAGATGCCACAACCACAGCTAGCCTTGTTGTTGACAGTAAGTATTGTTCATATTATCAGAAGAAAAAAATCTTATGGGTCATTGAAATCATTTACACAGTACTTAGTGAGATACTTTGATTTTGTAGCCATGCCAGATGAGGAGGTTCACAGGAGGACCCAGGTAGACACCAGTATTTCAGAGACTTTCACACTAACACAGGATTTCACTGATTCAGCTGTGTTAGAGACTCAGGAACAGTACAAAACTACACTGGACATCCCACCTCAATTCATGAAACCACTGGATACTGAAATCACAGCCAAAGAGGGAGGAAGCACAACGTATGTTTAGGATCATATACAAGTTTTGTCTTAAGTAATCTGCTTCAGATTCTACACACAATAGGCTAAAGTTCATAGAAATATGGAGTACCTTGTACACTGTCAAGGATGAAATAATTGAAACTCGTAGATGTATCATTTTTATATTTAATTGTGTAACCTTGAATTGCAGACTTGAGGTTGTAGTAGCAGGAGAACCACAACCAAAGGTCACATGGTACAAAAATGAGGTGCAGATTCTCCCAGATAACAGAACGCTGATTGTTCCAGAGAAAAATGTCACCAAACTTATTATTGATCACCTTCGTCCAGAGGATGAGGCCGAATACATCTGTGTAGCAGAGAATGATAGGGGAGTGGTCACATGCAAGACCAAGCTCCATATTATTCGTAAGTAAACATTCTCACCTGTGTAATTGATAAATACATAGGAATCGTGGTGTCCATCTTTCTGCCCCAGTTTGTGATGCACAAACATTATATGGTCATGACCTTAGGATATGTCATGAAGTCATTCCAATGAGGGCAAGGTAACATCAAGTTTTAGTGGTGTCTCAGTTAGGTATAAGTCCCACTAAGATAGTTCTTATTGTAGCTTATCTGTATATTTCTTCTCATGAATAATCTGTAGAAATAATGCAGTGACATTTATTATTTTATAGCAACTAGAAGAGTGGAGTTTGAAATCCCGGAAGATAAACCAGAAAGAGTGAGAGATACAACTATTCCAAAGTATGCTGTATCTGAAGATGAGACTGCTCCTAGTGCAAGTGAGGACGAGTTACCAGAGGACAAAATCATACCTCCTGAATTCACTAAGCTTCTCCAACCAGTCACAATTCGTGATGGAGAACGTATTGAACTAACGGTCAGATTCCGAGGGTTCCCTGCACCACGAATCCGGTGGTACCACGAAGGCAAAGAGATCATGAACAGTGCCGACTTTCAGATTACTGTTGACTTCAACAAAGGGGAGAGTACTCTTGTAATTGTAGAAGTGTTCCCTGAAGACCAAGGTGAATACACTTGCACAGCCAAGAACAAATATGGGGAGACCATCACCACATGCCGACTTAATGTCATTTGTAAGTACTTCTGATGTATGCTGTTCAGTTTGGTGGTTTACATTATATACTATTATCAGTGAGAATCTTTTTTATCACTTAGTTTCTTCCTATTATTTTGATTTTGAATAGAAATCTTATTCTTCTTTTAGACTATAGCCATTAGAATATGCATTCTTTCATAATGCATAAAGTTCTTTCCTCCTTGCATACTAGTATAGTTTATTCTGGCACATCTTTTGTGTGAGTTTTGTGCATATTCTCAAGCCCAACACCAAAAGGGAATTGCCTGCTCATTATAAAATACTCTGAATATGGGCCAGGTTTCAGAAATTGGCAGTAAATACTAGAATTTCTATTTTCTATGAATTGAAAAGTCCACATACTTGCATCTGTGAACAAAAAAGTATTTATAAAACAATTGAAATAAACCAGTTTTAAATTATTTGAAGTCATTTGGAAACTTTAAAAAAAAGTTTGAAATAAATGGTTGAATCTACAACTATAGATGTAAATAGAGCTCATGGTACTCTCACATAGTCTCTCCTTTAGCACTCTAAAGCACTGTATCACTCTCAAGCTTGCTGCATAATCACTATCCTTACACTCCCATCCTTCTTTTCAGCACCTGAAGAAGATATCCCCACCAAAGAATTCACTAGAACACATATTGAAGTTCAAAAAATGACCCAACCCAAACCTGTTCATGAAATCCATACCTCTCAAATGAGAATTACAGAGCTCACAGATGAAGAGATTCCTGAGATCCCAGAAACCACAAAATACAGTGAGATGATTGAGGTGGACCATAAACCAAAGGTCACTGAATCATTTGGGATTATTCCTATACAACAGGAGAGACCACCACAAGGCCCAGTTCAGGTGGAAATCCAGCTAGGAGTTCCTAGAACCAGTCCTCAGACTACCACCTCAGTTCTAACTGAGACTACGACATACACACAAGTCATGTCAGAGTTAAAGGAAGAACCAGATATGTACCCAGAAATCAAGGAAGGAGATGGAGTGCACAAAACAACAGTCACCATGAAAAAGGAGGAAGCATATGGACCAATGGAGTTTAAATTGAAATTGCCTGAGCAAGAAAAAACTGAAGTAATCACCAGTACTCATCAACTTGTCACAGAGGAGCGTAAAGTCACAGAATTAAGAGAATCACCGGCTGAGAGGCACGCAGAGACCATAGAAATTGTTCAAGATCAAGCTCCTCAAGAAGTAGAATTCCAGGTTGTGTTACCAACAAAAGAAACAACAAAAACTGAAACAACAACAGTAGTGGAAAGACGGCAGTCTGTTCAGAAAATGGAGGTGGAAATCAAAGAGACTTTCATGAAACAGAAACCGAAGCAGACAGAATTTGTCATTCCTCTCCAAGAACAATCAGTTGATGTTACTGAAGTAAGAGACATGCCACGACCAACTGAAGAACAGATAGAGGAAGTTAGACCAACTATTGAAAAGGTTGACAAAGAGCAAAAGGTCCCATCTGAAGTTTCAGAATTTGTAGTTGAGGAAACTCCAGTTACAGAAACTGAAATGCAAACTACAGATACAACTGATGCATCCTTCACAATGGTGATTGGTGATGTTCAGACTCCAGAGGTTGCCCAACCAGGTGACAGTAAAACGGAAGAAATGACTATTGATTTCACTCCCCAGGTAACTGAAGAAACAGAGATGACATTTACTTTACAACCCAGTGCAGTTGTAAGTGAAGATGTACCAGAATCTTCAGCTGAAAAACCTGAGGAAACTCCGGTGTCAGAGACCCAAGCACCAGTAGATGAAATTCATATAAGTGAACGGGACACAATTGAAATTGTTAAAGAACCCGAGGAAAGCGAGGGCATTGAAATTGAAATTGACATCTCTGATAGGCTTCCAGAGGTTACTGAAGTTAAATCTGTGGAGAAAGTGACAGAAACTGTGACTCAAGAAACCACACTTCAACTGCCAGAATCTCATGAAACATACAAAGATGAAGTCACTCTTGATGTGCAAGGAAGACCTATAGAAGAAATGCAAATCGACATTCAGTTACAAAAATCAGATAGGCAAGTGCCTGTCCAGCAGAAGATAACAGATATTGAAACTGTTAAAACAACTGAGAAGGAAGCAGTTGTTCTGCCAGAGACATCAGAAACACACCTCAAGGAAATAGTTATTGAGACTGAAGAAAAACCACAAGAGGACACATCTCTTAACATTCAGTTAGATGAAAGAACGATAACTGAGACAACAGATCAAAAAACAATGGAGACTGTGGAATCTGTTGAAGGTTCTTTCACATTTGAGATTCCTCAAACAGAGGAAATACATATAGATAAAGTAACATATGAGACAGAAGAGAGGCCATCAGAGGCTGTAGAAATGACCTTTCAAATACCACGAGATGAGACTTTGGCTGAAAAAGAAACAACAGTGTACACTGAACAGGTGTCCAAAGAGGAACAAGAAATTGTAGAAGTACCTGAGACAGAGAAAGTGGAATCAGAAGAGATTGTGATTGATGTTCATCCTAGACCAGCAGAGGCTGTACAAATGACAGTTCAGTTAGACTCTGAACAAACTGTTCCAGTCACATCAGACACAACCTATACAGAGCAAGTTACAAGAACCATTACAGAAGAAGTGGTTCCAGAGGTATTGGATACATTCACAGATGAGATCACTGTACAAGTTACTCCAGAAAAGCCCACTGAGCCTGTAGAAATGACAATTCAATTTGACACAGCTTTAAGTGTACCAACTCAGGAGGATACCACTATTACAGAAGAAACAATGACAATATCAGAGGAAGCTACAGAAACACCCGAGATTTCTCAGACCTATTCAGATGAAGTCACTGTTCCAATCACTTCAGAAATAACACAAAAAGAACAGGTCACAAAAACAGTTACAGAAGAGACCATGCTTCCAGAAGTGTCGGATACATACACAGACGAGGTCACTTTGCAGATTACTCAGGATAAACCGACTGAGCCTGTAGAAATGACTTTTCAGTTTGACACTGCTTTAAGTGCACCAGTTCAGGAGGATGCCACTGTCACAGAAGAAACTATGACAATAACAGAGGAAGCTACAGAAAAGCCTGAGATTTCCCAGATCTATTCAGATGAACTTTCATTGGAGATCAAGGGACAGCCCACAGAATCTGCAGAAATGACAATAAAACTTGAACCAGAGAAAGATACACAGATACAGAGAGAAACTGTAGAACTACCAATCAGTATTGGAACATCAAGAGAAGAATTTACCATTGCTGTTGAAAATCAACCAGATGAAGGAGCTGAATTTACTTTTCAACTTCAAGAAAGGCAGGTTCCAGAAATGATGCAGACTTTCATGATTGACCAACAAGATGAAATAGATACTGGTGATCAAAGAGTACCAGATTCTGCTAAAGAGGAAGTGGTAACATATCAGATTGGTGAACAACCTTCAGAAGAACTTGAAATGACCTTCCAGATAGGTGAGGATGAACAATATGCAACACCAGATGACAGTTCAACAACGACTGTAGAGACAATTAAGGAGTCATTTACTTTCCAAGTTCCTGAAGCAGAGGATATGCAGATGGAAGAGATGACATTCCAACTGCCTGAACAGTCAGAAATTGAAGGAAGTGTTAGAGAAGTGGAGACAACCACAACACAAGAAACTGTGTCTGATTCTTTCACATTCCAAGTCCCAGAATCCGAGGATCAACAGACTGAAGAGACAACCTTCCAGCTGGCAGAGGAACCTTTGAATGAGTTGAAATCATTAGATGAAACCAGCACAACAACAAAAGTTGAAAGAATAATGGAATCTTTCACTTTCCAAGTTCCAGAAGCAGAAATTGAGACCACCGAACTTGAAGTGCAGCCATCTCAGGATTCTGAAATGACAATTCAAATTGATGCTGAGGAAATTTCTCCAGAAGATGTTGAAATGAAAGAAACAACCACTAGCACAACAAAGAATATCACAGAAGAAATTTTCTTTGATGCACCGGAGACACAAATGGAGGAAATAACCCTTGAAATAGAAGGGAAACCTCAAAAAGAAGTTAAGCTGACGTTGAAAATGCCAGAAAGTGATAAACAGATCATTGTCACTGAGGAGCAAACTACTTTGAAAGAAAGCTTTACAACTAGAGAAATCTTTGATGTAGAAATTCCACAAGGTCACAGTGCTCCCATGTTTACTTGGGGCCTGACCTCACTCAAGGTCATGGATGGAGAGGAGGCAAAGTTCAGATGTGAGGTCACTGCTGAACCAATGCCTGAAATATCCTGGTTCCATGATGACAAACAGTTAGCAGAAACTCAGGATTTCAAACTAACTTTTGACAATGAGAGTGGAGCCTGCACACTGTTAATTGTAGAAGTATTTCCCCAAGATGCAGGAGAATATCGCTGTGAAGCAATAAATCCTTATGGCAAAGCAATCACAAGAGGATTCTTGGAGGTGGAAGGTAAGACAACGTCTGCAATGTGGCTTTGTTCTGACTCATGAGCTCTCATCATACACTGACCTGCTAGTACATCTCATCTTTTTCATTTGGTCTGCATGCACTGTCCTTGTCTGCTTTATTCATTTTGTGCTTGTACATGTATACATTTGTGCTATAAAAAGTCACAAATTCTTATTCAATAAATAAAATTAAGAGAAAATGATTAAAACATGTTTTAGAATATTGTGTATATAATCTATTTTCTTTAAAAGATTTTATGTGAAATGTCACCAGTAATATGTACTGTAAATAAACTATTTTTTGTAGCTTATGAATATGTACCAGACACTGAGGAAGCATCAGATTCGTTGATGTCCTCACTGGACACTGCATCTCCTAGACCACTAACTGAATCTGACTCGGAGATGTCAACATTGCCAAAGGAAATTTTGGAGGAAATGAGAAAAATGCAGGAGAAGATGGAAATAGATATTGATGAGGTATCAACAAAAAAGCTAGAAGTTGTAATGCACTCATTTTTGCTTTGTACATGTGGTTACGTTGGTTATTGATAGATTGATTGTATATTGTTTTACGTCCCACTTGAGAATTTTTCACTCATATGGAGACGTCACCATTGCCGGTGAAGGGCTGCAAAATTTATGCCTTTGCTTTGTGCTTAGGACCTATCAGCAGGAAGGGATCTTTATCATACCACACCTACTTTGACATGGGACATTGGTTTTTGCAGTTTCATTTGAAGGACCGTCCCATTAAGTCGCATCTTACGACAAGCAATGGGTACTGAGGACCTATTCTAAACAGGGTCCCCAGGGGGCGGTTAGGTTGGTGAGGTAGTAGACATTGGTTAGTTGGTAAGCAGGATGTCTATACTGATACATTAAATTTGATGGGTAGATTGGTCTTGGAGGCCACTTGTATTGATTTTCAGGTCAGAGGTCATGAGCATTTCCTTCTCTTTGTAGACCAAGTATAAATAGATATGTAATCACAGATATTGGAAATGTAGAAAATAATTTACCATTATTTTTTAGATCAAATCTCAAGAATTTCCTTCCACTGGAAATACCTGTTATACAGTATTTCATAATGTGCAGCAGATGAATTGTATTTATTTTCAGATGAAAAAACGATGAGGCCCTCTATTATGCATATGATAGATATGAAACTAATTTTTGACAAATGTCTAGAGAGCACAGTACATGATGGCAGCTATAAAACTTCATTGATTGTTTGATTATGAGTAGCAAATGATCCTTATCAAAGGCAAAGGTCAAATGTTTTACTTTTGTGATTTCATTTGGGAGAGGGGGAGGCTATAACTTTCACAAACATACATGTTTCTTTTTACAATATGTATGTATCATTGTTACAGGAGGAAGCTGGAGAATTAACTCCAACCGAGACTGAAACTGAGTTTGCTCAACTTGCTGAAACTGAGTTAAATCTTCAGAAGCCAGGCATTAAGGCATCCGAGTTCAAATCCCAACCTCTTACAGAAACCACACTAGAAACAACACCAACAGAAATTTCAGATGTTTCAAAAGAAATGGCATTGCTGACTTATGTTTCAGAAGATAAAACACAACCTGAGACTTCTGCAGCTAAAGAATCCTTAGCTCCACAATTTGAATTGCTAGGCGATAAGATTCCAGTTTCAGAAATTATATCTGAAGCTCCAGAAAAGACAGATGAGAAAATTGTTGAAATGGAAGAAGTTCAACCAAAGAAGGAAATCCTGCTTGTTAGAACTGATGAACTCATGGCAAAGGAAGGTAAAGATGAGGTTTCAGAGATTGATACACCTGAAAGTAAAGAATCAGCTGTATCAGAGGTTGAAATTGACATGGAAAAGATTACAAAAGAGACAACAGAATCTCAGACCAAACCTATTTCAAAAGATCTTGCAGAAACAACAGATGAAGTACCTTCAATAGTAACAAAACAGACAGAAGAAACTGAATTTGAAACTGAACTTGAAAAGCCTTCTAAAGAGTCTGTAGCAACAAAAACAGATGTTGTTTCTGAAAGGGTAGAAGAATCAGAGGTGTCAGCTGTTACAGGTGTGAAAAGTGATCTAGTTGAATCTTCTGAGGTTCCAGATGAACTACAAATCACAGAGTCCAAGAAGCCTTTGGAATCTAAGGTTGAAGTGGAAGCAACAGAAACTGGTCCCACACTTACTGATGTTGCTGAAGTTCAACCAGCCGAGACAAAGGTAACAGAAGAAATTGTCGTGGAGGTAAAGAAGCCGGAGGAACAGGTAACAGAAGTAAAAGAAGCCCCAACATCAGAAACCCCAGAGGAAGCATCACAAGAAACGAAACCGGCAGAGACTTCAAAGGAAGAAATTACAATC
This sequence comes from Ostrea denselamellosa, assembly GCA_024699665.1. Taxonomy (NCBI): domain Eukaryota; kingdom Metazoa; phylum Mollusca; class Bivalvia; order Ostreida; family Ostreidae; genus Ostrea; species Ostrea denselamellosa. The sequence goes on from JAMZEH010000042.1 coordinate 4,466,858, forward strand.
ACAGTTACTCCAGTAGAAGGAAAAGAAACACCAATTTTTGTATCAGCAGCTGAACATGAAGCACCAAGATTCTTGCTACCTTTAACAGACATTACAGTCATGGAGAACACTACACTTAGACTTGAAGTGACATTTACTGGCTCAGCAGAGATCACTGTGAAATGGTACCTAGATGGAGAGGAAATTGTACCATCAGAGGACATTGATATAACGACGGAGAGCTACAGAAGTGTGATGGTCATCCACCAGGTCTTTCCAGAGGATGAGGGTGAATACTGGGTAGAATGCACCAATGAAGAGGGAAAGGCAAAATCCACATCATACCTCACTGTTCTCCGTAAGTATTTTGTTTTGTTTTTTTAAATATATAGCTACATTATGATGTGGTAAAATAAATATTCATTCCGAGATAATTAGTGAAAAAAGAGGAATTTACTGATGTGTTTTATGAAAGAAAAGTGAAATAATTGCCTTATCCTGTGATTTGCTGTTGCAATGCATTAGTTTTTCAAATTTCCTTCCACCAATTGTGCTCCTTTTTCCAAAGATTTTAGCACACAATTTCCTCCCTAGAAATTCCCATCTCTATACCCATGGCAGAATACATCTTGAGCATCAATTTAGTATAGTACTGTGTAGTTTAAATCTTAAATTTTAGAATACGACAAATATTTTCACAAGTAAACTGTGTCTGATTAATTATTTTAAAGTAGACTTGAATTAATTAGACCATCAACAATTTCAGATGATAGTTGTTAATTTTTTTAGACTGTCATCAGAAACACTTTAAAGAAAATGGTTTGTTTGTATGATAAATGTATCACAGGTTGATTTGATTGTTTTGAATTATATGTCCAAGCAAGAATCTTTCACTTATAAGGATATATCAACTGCTATGAATGATGTGACAATTCTAACTTGTGATAGGTGCTTTAGAGGCATTTAGTAGTGAGGGTTTTTTATCATTTCAACACTGACTATAATTTGGAATCCAATTTTTTAAAAAGTCCCACACTTTCACTTCTAATGTCAAATGCGTTATGAGGGAATCATTATCTTGTTTAATTACTTAGGTCCATCACTGATTGAAGGGGAGGTGTTAGAGGGGGAAGTCAACATGATTTAAAACATTTTAATATTGAATTCACAATTTTAAGATAAAGACTGTATGATTTACACTTTACCATTCCCATGCACGCCTATACCATGCATTGTGATACCTCCCATTTTAGCACTGAGTGCACCATCTAGCGCTGTTCCTTCTGATGATGAATCTGCCAGGGAAGCACAACATCAGCCCTCTGAAATTGAAAAAGAGGTTCCAGCTCCCAGAGATGAAAAAAAGGTGACATTTAGAGAAACAGTGGAAGTTTGTGAAACATACATGGATGAATTTTCTACAACAGAAGAAGAATCTGTAATGGAAGAGGTTTCATCAGAAGAGGAGCCTTTCCCAGAGCAAGAAGAGTGGTATAAAGAAAGTTCTTCAGAATTATTACCAGAGAAAGTACAAGAGACTGTATCTGAAATAACTGCTCCAAAGGATGAAGCAATGATTGAAGAAAGAGATGTAATTGAAAAAGCACCAGAAACTACCACTGTATCCAAAACCATCTTGGAAACTGAAGAAGCAAAAGTCAAAGAAACAGAAGTCTTTGATAAATCTAAACCTGAAGACAAAGAGATATGTCCAGAAAATGTATTACCTCAGGAAGAAACAAAACCTTCATCAGTGAAGACAGCAAAGACTATTCAAATATCATCAGAAACTGCCCCAGTCTCAGTGAATATTGATGTCTCAGAAAGCAAAGAATTCACAGATGTTCCCAACCTAGAAACAAGTGTTGAGGAAAATGTTGATACTGAAAAGATCTTTGAAGAGGTTGAAGAAGATACTACTTGTCCTGAAAGACAAAGACCAAAAAAGATTCTGCCTGAAGAGGCATCTCCTGTAGAGATTGCTGCACCTGAGGAAGAAACTGTTACAGAAGAAAGAGAAACAATAGAGATAATGGCAGAAGTAATGAGTTCAGAAGATGCTGTTGATGAAAGAAAGCAAACAACAGAGAAGGAAACACAAGATATTCCACAAGAGGAAAGCAAACCTACAGAAGTTGTTTATACCGAAACTATGGAAATTCCACCAAAGGAAGAGGATGCACCATTTGAAGAGAAGACCACAAAGACCATTGAAATAAAGCCTGAAGCTGGTCCAGTATCTCTGGATATTGATATTTCACTGGGGAAAGAAAAAACAGAAATCTCAAAACTGGAAACTACTGTTGTAGAAGAAGTTGTGGATACAGAAGAAATCATTGAAGATATCCCAGACCAAGATAGTGACATAAAATCCACAGAAACCTACAAAGAATCTGTGGAAATTATACCAGAAGAGAAACCTGCTGAAGTGTTGTTAGAACCTACGGAAGAATCTCCCATTGAAGAAACCATTGAAGAAGATCAAAAGAAGGAGCAGGAAGATGAAACATTTGCAGAAACAGTTGAAATACTACCAAAGGATATTGTAAAGACAGAAGAAGTGAAAACATCTCCAGAACTGAGTTCTGTCTCTCTGGAAATCGATATTTCCGAGCAACCCTCAGATTCACTTCCACAAATTGATAAGGTGGCAGATGAGATCCCTGCATCAGAGGTTGCTGCACCAACAGAGGACACAATAACCAAGGAAAGAGAGACAATCCAAAAGTCAGAAATAGTTACTTCATTAGAAACCACTGATCAACCACTGGAGACAACAGCAAAAGATGTGGAACAATCTGAGGAAGATAAACATAAAGAAGAGATTTTTGCTGAAAGTATAGAAATTTCACCTAAGACGGAGGAATTGCCAACTTCAGGGAAAACAGAAAAAGTTGTTCAAATATTGCCAGAAGCTGGGCCAGTCACATTAGATGTTGATATCTCGGTGAAGAAAGAAAAAACAGAAATTAGCAAACTTGAAACAATTGTTGTGGAAGAAGTTGACACTGAACAGATCACAGAAGAGGTTGAAGAACAAGAAGAGACAAAAGTAACAGAAACCTTCAAACAATCTGTTACAATTAAACCAGAAAAACAAACATCAGAAAAGATTCTGCCTGAAGAAGCATCTCCTGTAGAGATTGCTGCACCTGAGGAAGAAACTGTTACAGAAGAAAGAGAAACAATAGAGATAATGGCAGAAGTAATGAGTTCAGAAGATGCTGTTGATGAAAGAAAGCAAACAACAGAGAAGGAAACACAAGATATTCCACAAGAGGAAAGCAAACCTACAGAAGTTGTTTATACCGAAACTATGGAAATTTCACCAAAGGAAGAGGATGCACCATTTGAAGAGAAGACCACAAAGACCATTGAAATAAAGCCTGAAGCTGGTCCAGTATCTCTGGATATTGATATTTCACTGGGGAAAGAAAAAACACAAATCTCAAAACTGGAAACTACTGTTGTAGAAGAAGTTGTGGATACAGAAGAAATCATTGAAGATATCCCAGACCAAGATAGTGACATAAAATCCACAGAAACCTACAAAGAATCTGTGGAAATTATACCAGAAGGGAAACCTGCTGAAGTGTTGTTAGAAACTACAGAAGAATCTCCCATTGAAGAAACCATTGAAGAAGATCAAAAGAAGGAGCAGGAAGATGAAACATTTGCAGAAACAGTTGAAATACAACCAAAGGATATTGTAAAGACAGAAGAAGTGAAAACATCTCCAGAACTGAGTTCTGTCTTTCTGGAAATCGATATTTCCGAGCAACCCTCAGATTCATTTCCACAAATTGATAAGGTGGCAGAAGAGATCCCTGCATCAGAGGTCGCTGCACCAACAGAGGACACAATAACTGAGGAAAGAGAGACAATCCAAAAGTCAGAAATAGTTACTTCATTAGAAACCATTGATCAACCACTGGAGACAACAGCAAAAGATGTGGAACAATCTGAGGAAGAGAAACATAAAGAAGAGATTGCTGCACCTGAGGAAGAAACTATTACAGAAGAAAGAGAGACAATAGAGATAATGGCAGAAGTAATGAGTTCAGAAGATGCTGTTGATGGAAGGAAACAACCAACAGAGAAGGAAACACAAGATATTCCTCAAGAGGAAAGCAAACCTACAGAAGTTGTTTTTACAGAAACTATGGAAATTTCACCAAAGGAAGAGGGTGCACCAGTTGAAGAGAAGACCACAAAGACCATTGAAATAAAGCCTGAAGCTGGTCCAGTATCTCTGGATATTGATATTTCACTGGGGAAAGAAAAAACACAAATCTCAAAACTGGAAACTACTGTTGTAGAAGAAGTTGTGGATACAGAAGAAATCATTGAAGATATCCCAGACCAAGATAGTGACATAAAATCCACAGAAACCTACAAAGAATCTGTGGAAATTATACCAGAAGGGAAACCTGCTGAAGTGTTGTTAGAACCTACAGAAGAATCTCCCATTGAAGAAACCATTGAAGAAGATCAAAAGAAGGAGCAGGAAGATGAAACATTTGCAGAAACAGTTGAAATACTACCAAAGGATATTGTAAAGACGGAAGAAGTGAAAACATCTCCAGAACTGAGTTCTGTCTCTCTGGAAATCGATATTTCTATGCAACCCTCAGATTCACTTCCACAAATTGATAAGGTGGCAGAAGAGATCCCTGCATCAGAGGTTGCTGCACCAACAGAGGACACAATAACTGAGGAAAGAGAGACAATCCAAAAGTCAGAAATAGTTACTTCATTAGAAACCACTGATCAACCACTGGAGACAACAGCAAAAGATGTGGAACAATCTGAGGAAGATAAACATAAAGAAGAGATTTTTGCTGAAAGTATAGAAATTTCACCTAAGACAGAGGAATTGCCAACTTCAGAAAAAACAGAAAAAGTTGTTCAAATATTGCCAGAAGCTGGGCCAGTCACATTAGATGTTGATATCTCGGTGAAGAAAGAAAAAACAGAAATTAGCAAACTTGAAACAATTGTTGTGGAAGAAGTTGACACTGAACAGATCACAGAAGAGGTTGAAGAACAAGAAGAGACAAAAGTAACAGAAACCTACAAACAATCTGTTACAATTAAACCAGAAAAACAAACATCAGAAAAGATTCTGCCTGAAGAAGCATCTCCTGTAGAGATTGCTGCACCTGAGGAAGAAACTGTTACAGAAGAAAGAGAAACAATAGAGATAATGGCAGAAGTAATGAGTTCAGAAGATGCTGTTGATGAAAGAAAGCAAACAACAGAGAAGGAAACACAAGATATTCCACAAGAGGAAAGCAAACCTACAGAAGTTGTTTATACAGAAACTATGGAAATTTCACCAAAGGAAGAGGATGCACCATTTGAAGAGAAGACCACAAAGACCATTGAAATAAAACCTGAAGCTGGTCCAGTATCTCTGGATATTGATATTTCACTGGGGAAAGAAAAAACAGAAATCTCAAAACTGGAAACTACTGTTGTAGAAGAAGTTGTGGATACAGAAGAAATCATTGAAGATATCCCAGACCAAGATAGTGACATAAAATCCACAGAAACCTACAAAGAATCTGTGGAAATTATACCAGAAGGGAAACCTACTGAAGTGTCGTTAGAAACTACAGAAGAATCTCCCATTGAAGAAGATCAAAAGAAGGAGCAAGAAGATGAAACATTTGCAGAAACAGTTGAAATACTACCAAAGGATATTGTAAAGACAGAAGAAGTGAAAACTTCTCCAGAACTGAGTTCTGTCTCTCTGGAAATCGATATTTCTGAGCAACCCTTCGATTCACTTCCACAAATTGATAAGGTGGCAGATGAGATCCCTGCATCAGAGGTTGCTGCACCAACAGAGGACACAGTAACCGAGGAAAGAGAGACAATTCAAAAGTCAGAAATAGTTACTTCATTAGAAACCACTGATCAACCACTGGAGACAACAGCAAAAGATGTGGAACAATCTGAGGAAGATAAACATAAAGAAGAGATTTTTGCTGAAAGTATAGAAATTTCACCTAAGACGGAGGAATTGCCAACTTCAGAGAAAACAGAAAAAGTTGTTCAAATATTGCCAGAAGCTGGGCCAGTCACATTAGATGTTGATATCTCGGTGAAGAAAGAAAAAACAGAAATTAGCAAACTTGAAACAATTGTTGTGGAAGAAGTTGACACTGAACAGATCACAGAAGAGGTTGAAGAACAAGAAGAGACAAAAGTAACAGAAACCTACAAACAATCTGTTACAATTAAACCAGAAAAACAAACATCAGAAAAGATTCTGCCTGAAGAAGCATCTCCTGTAGAGATTGCTGCACCTGAGGATGAAACTATTACAGAAGAAAGAGAGACAATAGAGATAATGGCAGAAGTAATGAGTTCAGAAGATGCTGTTGATGAAAGAAAGCAAACAACAGAGAAGGAAACACAAGATATTCCACAAGAGGAAAGCAAACCTGCAGAAGTTGTTTATACAGAAACTATGGAAATTTCACCAAAGGAAGAGGGTGCACCAGTTGAAGAGAAGACCACAAAGACCATTGAAATAAAGCCTGAAGCTGGTCCAGTATCTCTGGATATTGATATTTCACTGGGGAAAGAAAAAACACAAATCTCAAAACTGGAAACTACTGTTGTAGAAGAAGTTGTGGATACAGAAGAAATCATTGAAGATATCACAGACCAAGGTAGTGATATAGCTGAAATACCTGCACCACAGGAAGAATTAATAACAGAAGAAAAAACTGTAGAGAAATTACCAGAAAAGGTTATGACATCCATTGAAATCTCCAAAACTGATATTCAACAATCTGATGAAGCTAAAGAGGATGTTACAGAGATATCACAAGAAGTGACTGAACAACCACATATTCAAATGATTCATGACAATGCAGAAAGAGTGTCAACTGCTGATAAAGCACCTGCAATAGTAAATGAAAGCATACCACAAACAGAGGGAGAAATAAAGGAGATCAAGTCAGATATAGAAGTTGAGGCTCCAGAAGAAGAAATAACAATTGAAACACGAGCAACTGTTGCTGTGAATGATCAAGAGAAGACGTGTGCAACAGTGGACACCCCAGAGCAATTGACTGTGTTGTCAGAGGTTAAAGAAGACCAAAGGGAACATGTTGAAGTATCCATTAATAAAGAAATGCCACTCAAGGAAGTTAGTGTAAAATCAACACCTGCAGAGAGTGATGTTCAGTTCATGTCTGAGGAAGAGACAAAAGAACTTTTGCAAACATCACATGAAAAACCTACAATTTTACCAGAAGGAGAATCAACTGCCTCTGCTCTTGCACAGGAGAGTGAAGAGTCACTTGCACCAGAGAGCTTTGTAGAGAAACCATTGGATGAACAAGTGGAAAAAGTCAGAGAACAAGTTCAAGATGTAGTCAAAGAAGATAAAGCTTCAATACCAGTTGATAGTGCTTTTGTTGAAGATGTTACGGAGAGTTTCTCTCAGCCAAGTGATGAGCAATTAACTGAACTTTGCACAAAGGATATTCCCACTGCTACACTTGAAGAAACTACTTCTGAAGTCATTCCGGAAATTGAAACAAAACCATCATTTAAGAAACCAGAAATGGATGTAGCAGAACTTGTTATAAAAAGTAGGGAGGAAACATTCGAGGAAGAGTCATGGGAAGTAGAAGAGGAGAGAATTGAGGGAATTATGGAGACCAAACCAGAAGATAAGACATCTATATCTGTTGCATCCACTACTCAGATAATTGAATCAAAAATGGATGATGTTGATAAAGTGAATTTGCTTGATAGTGTAACTATCCATACATTTGCTGAAAATTTTTCAAAAGATGTAATCAAGACTGTATTGATGCAAGAAAGCGAAATTTCAAAGGTCATGCCAGAGGAATCTGAACACGATGTAAGAGAATCTGATGTACAAGAACGAAAGACAACTGAAGTTATTGGAAGCAGTTTGGAAACAGAAGAACACTCAGACATGTTGCCAGAATATAAAGAGGAGACAACAACACCATCAACAATTCAAGGAACTGTTGAGGCCCCTCTCCTGGAACAAAATGTTACATTCGACTCTGTTAAGGAGACAGAGAGGAAAGAGGAAATTGAAATTGATGAACAAGTTTCAGAAGTTGATATAGTCAAAGTTGTAACTGAAGATAAGAAAGAAACTGAGGTTTCTCCAAATGAAACTGATGAAATTATTTCAGAGGTTGATATTTTAACTGAAAAACTTGAAGAAGAAGCCAAGCTTGAAGTGACAGAAAAAGATATTCAAATACCTGTGGATGAAACTGTCATTTCATGTGATACAGTTGAAGAAAAGGAAGAGAAGAAAGATACTGTCAGTGTAACTGAGCTAGAAGACATAGTGGAAAAGGGCTTGGTTGAAACACAGAAAGAATTTGAAATTCAGCCATCAGAAAGTATTGCACATCTTTCAGAATCTTCAAACATTGATATAAAAACATCTATCGCAGATATGGAAACAGTTGAACAAAGTCTTGAAACAGCAATATCAGAAGAGACTGCTCCTTTTGACACTTTGGGAAAAACACCAGATAAACAGGAATCATTAACTGTTGAAGAAACAATAGTTGCATCTACTAAAGATGAATTTAGTGAAAGTGCTAGCAAAGAAGCCCGAGTTGTTCCAGTTGAAGAGTCAACAAATGTAAATGAAGTAGAAGATCTTGATGATCAAATTTTATCTCAGGGTGCTCTTGATAAAACTAAACCAAGTTTGAAAATGCCAGTTACAGAAGTGAGTGTTCCTTTTGATTCGTTGAATGTTATTGGACTGGATGATAAAGCACTTACTGCAGAAGAAACAACAGAGAAAGAAGTGAAAGGAAAAATTGTTGAAGATGAGGAGAAAGAGTTCCAGTCCTCTCCATTGAAAGAAACACAAGATCTTGAAGAAATTGAAGTGGTTGATGAAAAAACGGAGATAAAAGCAGATACTGACACCATCAAACCAAATTTTACATCAGCAGTTTCTGAAGTCAGTACACAGTTTGATACATATGAGACGACGACAGATACAGACAAATTGACAAATGCAGATGAAATAACTGTAGCAAAATTGGAGGAGAAAACATCTGACATTAATAAAGAGGAGACAATGGTGATTATCACTCAAGAAACTACCGACTTGAAATTATCTGAGGATTTGGAGGCAGAGACAACCTCAGTTGCAACTACTGACATTGTACAACCTAGCATTGAGAGACCAGTTTCACAAGTAAGCATACCTTGTGACACAGTAGATGAAGTTTCAGAAGACGAAGTCACTTTAGCTAAAGAAACATCTGAAGAAGAAATAACAGAAACACCATCTGAGATTACTGAAATTGAATCCAAAGCTACTCCATCAGAAGAATTGAAGGTCTTTGAAGAATCAAGGGATCTCATTGAAAAAGATTTACTGGCAGCACAAAGTGAAACAGTGAAATCAGAATCAGCAGTTGCAGAAATTAGTATGCCATGTGAGATAGCAGAAGAGATTGAAGATCTACAACAACCGATTGCTGCTGATGCAACTATAGAAGATTCAGTCACATCAACTACAACTGGAAAACCAAGTTTGGAAACTCCGATATCTGAAATTAGTATCCCATCTGAAACAGCAAGGGAAAGTGAAGACAAGGAAAAATCACTTGTTGCAGAGGAATTGTTTGAGGAAACTGTAATGGAAAAGCCATCTGAAGAGGATGAGAAAGCAACCAAAGTTACTCCATCAGAAGATTTAACTGTGTTCAAAGATGTCATAGCAACTGATGAAAAGATGCCTGCCACAGCTGACACTGAAACTTCAGAGACTCTGCTCAAAATTGCAGAAAGTGAAATGAATTATTCTTTTGAAACATTAGAGATGAAAGCAGAGGAAATACCAGTTATGGCTGTTGAAACAAAACGGGAAGCAGCAGTACAAGAAGAAATCAAAGATTATGATAAACAAGAAAGCCTTGTTGTTCCCAGGAAGGAATCTACTGATATTCAAGAATCAAAAGTCATTGCAGAAAAACCTGTCTTGGAATCAAAGGAAGAAATTGTTGAAGCACCCACTGAAACAGCAATTACTGAAGTTACTGTTCCATTCGAAACAGTTGATGAAGTGAAAATTGAACAAGCATTGGCAACATCTGAAGAGAAAATAGAAAAAGAAACAAAAGAAAAATCTCAAGAAACCAAGGAGAAGTGTGAAGTTGTTCCAACAGAAGAATCTATGGAAGAAACAATTCTTGATATAGAGGAAAAGACTGCATCTGTAGCATCAACGGATATAGAAAAACCAAGTGCACAGTCTCCAGCCACAGAAATCCATATACCATGTGATACAACAGATAAAGTTGATCTGGAACAAACACCAGATATTGCTGAAGAGACTAAAGAGGAAGAAGTTACAATGTATACTAAAGAAAAAGAGGAGAAAGAATCACAAGTTACTGTAGAAAAAGAATTTGTAAACCTTAAAGAGTCTGAAAAGATTGCTGAAAAGCCTCTATCTCAGGCAGAATTGACTGTGACTTCTCCGTGCATTGAGGTACCTCTTAAGGAAGAGGATATCTCGCATGAAGCATTAGAAATGATACAAGAAATGGAACAACCTGGTACAGCTGATGAAGAAATGGTGAAAAATGTTGATGAAGAAGTAACAGAATTGATAACACAAGAATCTCAAGTTATTCCAACAGTAGACTCTTTACAGTTGGGAGATAGTACACCTCTTAAAGATGAAATACCTGTTTTAGAATCATCTGCTGATACAGTCATATCTAGTCTACACACAGCTGTCACAGAGGAGAATGTGCCCTGTGACTCAGTAGAGGTTAAAGAAAAGGAAAAACCACTTGCAGCAAAAGAGGAGGAAATCAAGGAGATGAAAGAAAATATCAACAAGGAAATGGAGGAGGAAACTCAAGCTACTTGTACAGAAGAGTCAGTGTCTCTTGAAGACTCTGAATCCATTAGTGAAAGTTTCACAACTAAGGCAGTCATTGATACAGAAAAACCCAGTCAGGAAACACCTGTTTCAGAAGTCACTGTTCCATGTGACACTGTTATTGATATCACAGATAAACAAGAAGGTATCAAAACTCAGGAAACCACTGAAGAAGAACAAGTAGTCAAACCTACAAAAGAAACCATGAAAGAATCCATGGTAATCCCCTCAGAGGAAGCTGTAGAAGAAAAAGATTCAGAATCAATAAGTGACAAATGCACGACTGAGGCAAATGTTGACACAGAGAAGCCCAGACTTGAAACAACTGTTAATGAAGTCAGTGTTCCTTTTGACACTCTAGAAATTGCTGAGGAGGATAAGGAAAAACTAAGTATTCTTGAACAAACTGAAAAACAAGTTTTAGATCATGTAGCTGCAAAGGACGAAGAAGAATCTTTTGTAACTCCTTTGGAAGAAAATGTTGAGGTCAAGGATTCTAGTTTAGTAGATGAGGTAACATGTACTGATGCAGAAGCTGTCAAAGAGGACAGGGAAGAAGATGCTCCATCAGAAACACCAATATCCAAAGAATCAGAAGCAAGCAAAGTACCCACACATGAAGAAATTATATCAGAGAATGTCACAACTCCACTGGAGGAGTACAGTAATGAAGAAGTAATTGAAAAACAGGAACAAGAAACAAAGGAGAAAATTGAAGTGAAACCTCAAGTTCTATCAGAGTCTGCTGTTGAAGAGGATGTCTTATCTGATGAAATACTAGAAAAAACAGATATGAATGAAATAAAGAAACTTGCAGAAAATTTTGTTGAGCAAATTTTCCTTGATGCTGTCAAAGAGTTAAATCAACCAACAAAAGTTACCGAAGGGACTCTTCAAGAGATGCCACATGATTTACAGGAGACAACATCAGAAGTGGTAGCAAGTGGAACAGAAATGACAGAAGAAGACAAGACTATTGAGAGTACACAGTTGCAGCTTGCTGAAAAAGAAGAAGTTTTAGAGCAAGAAGTCTCAGATGAAGTAGGAACTACCAGAGTAGAAGTTGTAAATGAGGAGGCAATAAAAGAATCTCCTGAAACTGATGAAAAGGAACAAGAGGTATCTGATATAATGCTTGAGGTTGATACCTTGAAAAAGAAGTATGTTGAAACAGTTGAAGTTCCATCACCTAGATTCACTAGTGTGCTGGAAGATGTCACTATCAAAGAAAGCTCTACATTGTCTCTACAAGTTGATTTTGAGCAAACATCAGATGTAACTGTTATGTGGTTCTTGGATGGAGCACCAATCAAAAGTTCAGAGGAAATCACAATAACAGTGGAAAACCATTCCACAACATTGACAATAGAGGATGTTCTGCCAGAGGACGAAGGAGAGTACAAGGTGGTTATAGAGAACTCAGCTGGTACATCTCAGACTTCCTGCTACATCACAGTGATTTGTAAGTATTACATACACATTCTTAAAATCTACATACTTAAAAGTAAAATAGAATTATTTCATTATTTGGAAATTTGTATATTTTATGTACAATATTTATTGAATTAATGACTTCAATTTTTTGTCTTTCAGATACTGTGCATTACAATTTTAATTGGTTGAAAGTGTGTTCTTTTTTCCCCATTCATGCACATTCACTTTATCCCTTATTTGTAATTGGTCCTCAAAACACGTCATGTTTTCCACAGTTCTTTGCACAGTCGTAAATAAAATGGTTTGATGATATATTGACTGTTTTGCATTTTATACTATAAACAGCCTTAGATGAGGAGAAACAAAAGCAAAAACCCAAACCTGAAGTAAGCAAAACAACCACAAAACCTGACGAAGTCAGTCAAGTCTCCATTGACGTTCAAGAGCAGCCTGAAAGTGTTGCACTTGAAATGGACATCTCTGAAATTTCGGAGACCACTGCAACTGAAGTTGTGCTTAAAAAGCAAGAGATAGTCAGTTCTGAGCAATCAGCCATTGAAATCACATTAGGCAGTACCCAGAAACCTGGTAAGAGATGGCGTATTTTTACCTCATTTTTAAAGTAAATCAACAAGAAGACTAATTTTGGAGAATGTGTTTTTTGAAATAATAACAATTTCTAAGATTTGGTAAAATTTATTGTAACTAACTGAATCCTTTATAATGAGTTCCAAGAGTGAGATTTGTAATGTACTTTATTATTATGTAAAAGGATGAAAATTCTGTAAATGTTTTTGTCAGAAGTGGAAACATTATCAACAGAAGAGATCCCAGCTGTAGAAACAGCTGAAATAGACACCACAGAGAAAGACAAGGGGGTGGCTGAAGCTCCCCGTTTCATAAAGACCCTCCATCGACAGTTTGAAGTTAATGAGGGATTGTCGATAACTCTTGAATGTGAAATTTCTGGAAAGGAGACACCTATTGTTACATGGTACCAGGTAAGACAGTTGATCTTGTTACAGTATTAAACTTTCAGAAGGTCCTCAGTAATCTTGATACCATTACAAAAGTTCAAGTGATCTTTTCCATCTTTCTGTGAACTTTTCATATTTTTCATCTTCTCAGTAACTACTAGGAAAATATCAATCATACATGACACTAGGATCTTTAAATTAAGGGGATGCAAGTTTGTTCCAATGCAGGACCAGGCCCTAGTGCAAGGGGAGATAATCCAAGAATCAAAATAGTTGATTTAAAAGTCTCCCCAGGAGCCATCAGAGTAGAAAGCCTATTCTGTTGTAAAAATTTTCTTATATAATATTATTTAACTATGCTGATTCTTTTCTATATAAAAGAAGATCATTAGGAATGGCTGATTTCATAAAATGATATCAAATTGACTAATTACAGTAAAAACCATACTTTAGTCCAGAGTTCTGAGTACCAGTCAAGTGATGATTAAGTCCCTCTGTGATGTGAATAATAAAAACATTAGAAAGGCAGGGTTTTATGAATCACTTCTCACCTCTTTTCAAGGTCAAATTCAACCATGACACCTGAGATTTAATTTCATGCAGTATGCTGATGTGAAGCATTGCAATTCATATGTTCATGTATCTTCAAAAATGAAATTTCTTAAGTGTAAAGAGTAAAGTGTAAGATTTAAGTTCACACTTACCTTATGAAATGTTCAACTTTTCAGAAACTAATTGACCATGTGTTATCAAAATTGATTTTAGCATCTTTGGGAGCAAGGGAAATAAAAAAAAATTTATGTCATAGTCATTTGAATAAAATATACCAACAACATCCATTTCTCGGTTTTGATGACCAACACTCAAAACTTGTAACGTTTTTCATTCTGTGATACCCAAGTAACCATCAAGACCGATGGGCCTCTTCTTTTCTGATAAGCATTAAAGTATGAAATAGAGGAGGACAAAATGAACATGCTTAGTCTTTTGTATTGAAGGATGAAGAGCCAATCACTCCTGATGAACACTTTGTTACCGAGTTTGAACAAGGTATATGCCGCCTGACGATTCACAATGTGTACCTTGAAGATGAAGCAGAGTACAAGTGTGAAGCTGTGACTAGTCATGGTGTCCTTAGTACAGTGACCGAACTTTTCGTGGAAAGTAAGAATCACGAGTTGATATGGCAACTTGCACTCCTGGAGTTGCTTTTAACCACTCTCACACAAATTAGAATGAGCAGTGTTGGATTCAGCATTCTTCCACAGGCATTAAATTGTCAAAATTATTAAAGAATAAAATCCAAAAGTAGTATTATAACAGTTATGGAATGTTTTCAAAGATTTGTTTTTGCAATATTGGATCTTATTTTCCTGTGATTGTTTTGCTGATCCAAATTTATTCAAATCTGACCTCACTTTGCACTTAACAAATTTTCCATGTGATTTACAAAGAAGATAAACATGAATTTTATAACCTTCCAATCCTGGAATTGCTCTGCTGAAAGTCTGTCAGATTTTTATGATAACCTGCTTTAGTTGCTTTGAGTAGTTAGACAGAGTTTCTACTTTGTAGTTTTAGTAAATGGCTTGCTTTGACCTTGAATTTTAGAAGTAAGACATCTTGAAATTCAAAACCCTGACATCAAAGCTCATGTCATTATCACTGTAGCTTTGAACGAGAAATATGTGCAATGAATGACAACATTTTATAAGTAAATGTACAGCCACATTGTCAAGAGTATCTTTCATTAGTTCTGGTTCTTTCATTAATTATGGTTAACTTTCTTTTTGATTATCTTATATCTTGTAGTTTACAATTCAGAGGTTAGTTTTGGAAAGCATTTAGAAATAAGCATTACGATTATATAAAGAATTGATAAAATGATTTGAATGTTAAATACAAATATGTTCTTTACAAACATATTTGACCTTGTTTCGTTAGTTCTCGGCTGTAACATCTTTAATCAAAGAGAAAATAAAGAAAGGGTAGACTAAAATTAATACTCTGCTGTACCTTGAAATGAGAACAAGAAAAAAAATTTATCCAAAAGGGAGTTCTGTCTTATTTCCCATATTTTATATTTGAATGGGAGCTTTTTTTGTATTTTAGTTATTTTTTTTTTAAATAAAATTATTTTGAAAAATCTTATTTGTTATTTTATTTTTGCATGGTGTGATGGAATGTCGATAATGAAGGGGTGTGCTATCTAATCTTTTTAACCGTTATTTCCAATGACAATGTGGCTTTAATTTAGTAATTTCTTCAATCCCAAAATCATGTCATTCGTTGCATTAATGTTATTTTCCTGACGACGGACAATTTTTCATTTGTTACTTTGCATGCAGTTTGATTTTTTACCTTAAATGTCATTTAATTTTGTCATTTAGAAGAAAAAAATTGAAAAGCGATTTGAAGAATGATAATTAGTTTTTTTTATGCAGTTATGCAATGAGAAAAAAAGTAATTGATTTATTTCAACTGATTTATTAAAATATGCCAAACCCATTCATATTACAGTAACAAATATTTCATATGAAATTTTTAAGATAATCCGAATTTACTCTGTTCCGTTTGTCTAGAGTCGAATGCTGGTGCTTGTGTCTTACTGCATGAGGAAGTCTACAAACTTGAAGTAAATGTCGAAATGCACTGGAAAAAAGTTCCAATCCGGACATTACCCAAACAGTGACCACTGCTTAGTTTTGTTTTGTTGACTGTTCTACTTAAAATGAGAAATTTCTCAGTTTGATTGTTTTAGATAAGTACTTGCAGCTGTTTGTTAAACCTTGTTGATCTCACAAACATATCAGCTAGAGAGATGCTACAATTTAATCTGATGTGGTTGTACTTGGTTGTAAGCTTTCGAGGAGAATTTGTATTTC
Organism: Ostrea denselamellosa; assembly: GCA_024699665.1. Lineage (NCBI taxonomy): Eukaryota > Metazoa > Mollusca > Bivalvia > Ostreida > Ostreidae > Ostrea > Ostrea denselamellosa. The sequence goes on from JAMZEH010000042.1 coordinate 4,483,063, forward strand.
AAGACAACCAATTTTTCAGCCATTTACAGAGGAAATTTTAGTTTAAAATTTTGGAATTTGGTTCTTTGTTGGTAGATGATCAAAACATGAAACAGTTAACCAAATGAAGATTTTGCACCCCCATTCGTCTGATTGATTAGATGACACTCCTAGCAGCATTAGACTTGAAATAATGCCAGAATAGTTGTAGAGAAAGTAGACTAGTATTGCACATATTATAGCAATCACTCCAGGATATTTGATGTAGAAATATGTAGTGCTGTTTTGTCTTAAATGTTCTGGTTTTAAAGAAGATAATTTTTTTTACAAAGATAATTTTTAAAATTTTAAAGAGATAGTTTCATGAGAAAAATTTTCATAAAAATGTTTTTAGAATAGTTTTTGTAGTATTGATTTTATACCATCTTCTATAAAGCAATAAATTATAATTTCCTTAAAAGTGTGAATTTTTTTTAGAAAAATATATTTCCCTTATAGAACCCCAGTCTGGTGCTGTGAGTGAGTCTGAACAATCAGATGCTTTATTACAAGATCATGTGACCTGTCCCACAGAAAGTGTCCCAGTGTTAGGTTGGCTACCACATTTACCAGAAGATGATAGCATGAACTTGCTGCTTTTAATATTCTTTTTTATTTTTATTCTTTGGAAAGTTGCAAATTGGATACACAGTTTTGGTAGCTGTTTCTTATTTTGTATTTTCTTTAGTTTTGGTCATTAATTTAGCAAATGAAACAAATATTTCATTTAAAAAGAAGCACAATGTTGTACAATGAATTTTGTAATCTCCAGGTCTTGAATTTGAATGAGCAGTTAAGTTGGAGAAATGATCAGTAGATTGTATTTTGCATGATCAGCTGATATATCACAAACTTGAATAATTATGTTATTTTCCCCTTGTTTTATTTTGTTTGTGCATTTTAATTTATTTTTGTAAACAATTGTTTTACAAGCAAGTTCTGTGAATTTGAAATTTGAGACATGCAGGCCAAAGATTAAGGTTAGGTGAGCACAATTTCTCTATTCACCTCAGGAAAATCTCAGGGAACAAAATGAATGTCATAGAATGATCTTGCTTTTAAAACATTTGTGATTCGTAATGCAGGTGAGCTTATTTAATAAGCACACAAATATATGTATCATCTGTTTTAATGAATCCTGATTCTGGATAGTGCAGTTAGTTAAAAACAAACAAATTCAAAATTTGTAAAACGTCATCCATTAGCATTGAATCTACCTGTAAAGGACCAAATAAAATTATCTCTATGAAAGCAAATGTCTCGTCTAATTTCTTGTGCATGTTCTTGTGAATCCCTTTGTTGTAAAACCTTGTCAGCTTTCTGCATGATCCAGAATCTTTGATGCGCTTATCAAAATGCAATGTTTGTTGTACACTTGGTCTACACCGATAAAGAAAAAAAAAATCACCTTTGTTGTCACTCTCTGAAATAAATCTAGAATATTCAGTTTCGTAAACGATCAGAATGGATATAGTATTTAATATGAACTCTGCTCACCTGCATTCAGAAGTGTATTACTGTAGTTATGTTTCAGGTCACTGTCTCTAGTTTTGTTTCAGGTTTGCATATTTTACTATTTCATGCTCTATTAATATTTCACATCTTGATTTTTAACTGGTAATACACATATACGTGCTGTGTCATTTTTGTTTTTTATAGAAGTAGAAAGTAAATCTTGCTCGCCATGCCATTTCTCCTTTACTGGCAAAATATGATGAATTATGTGTATTGCCAGCAAAAAGCCATTCTTTTCAATTTCAAGCTTTGTAGATGTGTATGTGCAGCTATAGAAACTTTAACAGACACTGATTGTCAGTAACTGTCATGTGATGATTTTAATATGAAAGGAATTCAGGAACAATGGTCTTGCCATTTTCTGTAAATTTGTTCCGTGTGCGGACTTTAAAGTTTTACAACTAAATCCACAGAAGTGTCCTGAATTCCTTGTTAAGTGCTAATGCATGTTTTGAGTTTTGTAGACAATATCCATCCTTGCATGCCTCTGGAATGAAAAATGGAAATGTCGCAGCTCTGCAGAATTCCAACTATGGTGTATTGACCATGATGCATTATAAATGTGATCGGGGACTCCTTTAGCTGTCAGATGTACTTTCAGACTTTCAAACTTCACATAAGAATTATTTGAACTAATGTCATCGACTGAGTCTGTTTTTGATATACTTGGGAATGGTAATGGCAGTTTTATTTGGTGATGACAATTGTTCAAGAATAATTCTGATTTTTTTATGTATGTGTTGTCCGTGAAGCTTGAGTAATAAAGTACTTTTGACAGAGGGAGTTTAAAAGGTAATCGAGAAGAAAAAGATCGTTGAATACAGATTTGAATAATTATTGGTTTGTTGAAAAGTGTCAGAATAAGGACCGGTTTGTAAAAAAAGTGTTCTGATAATGGCTAATGTATAGAAAAGTGTCTGAATAATTACCAGTTTGTAAAAAGTGTCTAAATTATTACAAGTTTGTACTAAAGTGTGTAAATAAGAATCATGTTGTAGGAAAGTGTGTAAATAATGACTAATTTGTAGAAAAATGTGTAAATAATCACCAGTTTGTAGAAAAGTGTGTAGATAACAACCAGTTTTTAGAAACGTACGTGAATAATTACCAGATTGTGGAAAAATATCTAAATAAGAACCAGTTTGTAGAAAAGTGTCTGAAGAATGACCAGTTCATAGAAATATTTCTAGATAATGACCACTTTGTAGATTAGTATGTAAGTAATGACCAGTTTGTAGATTAGTATGTAAATAATGACAAATTTGTAGATTAGTATGTAAATAATGACAAATTTGTAGATTAGTATGTAAATAATGACCATTTTGTAGATTAGTATGTAAATAATGATCAGTTTGTGGAAAAATGACTAAATAAGAACCAATTTGTAGAAAAGTACCTAAATAAGGTCCAGTCTGTATAAGAGTTCTGAATAATGACAAGTTTGTAGAAATCCGTCGAAATAATGACTAGTTTGTAGAAATGTGTCTAAATAATGACCAGTTTATAAGAATCAGTTTGTAGAAGAGTTTCTGAATAGTGACAAGTTTGTAGGAAAGTGTCTAAGTAAAAATCTGTTTGTAGAAAAGTGCCAAAATAATGAGCAATTTGTAGAAAAATGAGTAAATAATAATCAGTTTGTGGAAAAGTTTCTCAGTAATAAGCAATTTGTAGAAAAGTATCTAATTAATAAAAGTGTGTAGATAATTACCAGTTGTAAAAAAAAACCCACCAAAATGTCTAAATTCATAGTTTGTAGAAAGGTGTGTGAATAATGACCAGTTTGTAGACATGTGTAAAAATAAAGACCAGCTTGTAGAAAAGTGTCTAAATAAGAATCATTTTGTAAAAGTGTCTGAATAATGAGCAATTCATAGAAAAGTGTCTAAATAAAAAGTTTGTGAATAATTACCTGTTTGTAGAAAAGTGTCTAAATAAAAAGTTTGTGAATAATTACCTGTTTGTAGAAAAGTGTCTAAATAAAAAGTTTGTGAATAATTACCTGTTTGTAGGAAAGTGTCTAAATAAGAACCATTTTATAGAAAAATGTCTGAATAATGACCAGTTTGTAGAAAAGTGTCTAAATAAGAACCTGTTTGTAGAAAAATGACTAAATAAGAACCAGTTTATAGAACAATGTCTAAAGAAAGATCAGTTTATAGAACAATGTCTAAAGAATGACCAGTTTATAGAACAATGTCTAAAGAATGACCAGTTTATAGAACAATGTCTAAAGAATGACCAATTTATAGAACAATGTCTAAAGAATGACCAGTTTATAGAACAATGTCTAAAGAATGACCAATTTATAGAACAATGTCTAAAGAATGACCAATTTATAGAACAATGTCTAAAGAATGACTAGTTAGTAGAAAAAAGTGAAAATAAGGACCAATTTGTAGAAAAATGACTAAATAAGAACCAGTTTATAGAAAAGTACCTGAAGAGGATCATGAATTCCATGAAGTGTCACTTCAATTGACATGTAGATTTTCGATTTTATTTCTGCATAGTAGAGTTATGGAAGCTTTTAAATGACATTTCAAATTTTATTTGGCTGTCTGTTTAATAGTGTAGTTTTGCTACCAATAGGAAATACGGTGATTTAGTTGGAATAATTGGTTAAGATTTCTTGTGGAAATAATATTCAAAAAGATGTATCAACACATTCTTTAGATTCATTTGCAAATAAAGTGATATCTTTTATTTAACAGAATGCTAAAAATTATGCTCTATCTTGTATGCAACTATTTTGATTTAAGAGGAAAGGTAAATGATTTAAAATAATGAAGTTGTCTTTGTTCTTTTGTCCTGACTAAAAAAATTGTATAAATTATACTTGGAGTAATTTCTTAATATTTTCTTGATAATTTTTAATTGTAATATTCTCTTAGAGTGATTGCATCATAGGACAATTTCTAAGCTTTTCACAGAAAATGTGTACATAAAATATAATGGTTTCACATTTTTTTAATTAACTGTATAAAGGAAGTTTTACCAGGTGCATCCTAACTGATATAAGTTGAAAAATATAAATTTTAAAAAAACAACAACTGCAGAATGGTCAGTGAGGAGCTTCCTGAAACACATTTTATCTTGTTAGAAATGATTGTGGGTTTCCAGAAGGAATAGCTCACACTTTTCTCTAAAACTCTAGGTATAGTATGGAAATTGTTTGAAAAGAATCATTTATTTATCCTATTGGTTTACACTTTCTCAATGACCACTTATACGTGTTCAAATAAGAAAAATGAGAATAATAAAATAATACGGTGATTTTCATTTCTAATATAATGGTAACGTTACAACACAGAACCTGTGGTAAACTCGCTTTCAATCATAGCTTTAAAAACATGGTATACCTGCCTGTGATATGCACATAGTTTTTTTCTTGCGTTACACTTCATCTTTTATGAATGTTTTTTATTGGAATTAATTTGAATTTAAAAAGTGATGTGATGGTGTGGGGGGGATTGTTTAATGATAGGAATAATGTAACAGTTTGAAATGTTTTGATGCAGTAATACACCCTGACATAACTTTTATTAATTTCAAACAGAAGAGCTTCCCAAAAGCGAAGAGGAAGCCCAGTCCTTGCCCGAGGTCAAGGACATACTTGATAGATTGGAGGGTCAAGATATTGAGGCCACTGAAAAGGTGGCTCCTGAAAAATCTGAAATTACACCAGTGGAATCCACAAGAAGTGACGATGTCACTTCTGAGACGGAGGAAGTTTCTTTCGAGATTGTGACTGCGGAGTCAACTCAAATTACTCCGTTGGAAATCACAGTTCAGACTGAGTCAGCTCATCCTGAAAAGACAGAAGTCCCTCTCAAGGCAGCAGTTCCAGAGGTCTCTGAGGTCGTTGCCAAGGAGACTGAGGAGTTGATCAGTGAGGATATGGATGAGGACAAATCTAGAGAGGAAGTTGTTACAGAGGAACTGCTCAAGCCAAAGGAGGAACTGACTGTATCACAAATTGTTCCCGAAAAGGAAGTGGATGAAAGTTTTGATGAAAAGGATGAAGCTGCACCTGAGATCCCCAAAGGGGAAGCACCAGTTTTTACTACAAATCTGAAAAAAATGGTTGTTCTGGAAGGAAAACCTGTTCAGTTCCAATGTGTTGTCACTGGAATTCCAAGACCAACAATTGTGTGGTTATTGGATGATGCAGTGATAGAAGATTCAACAACATACCAGGTACAATTTTTTTTTACATTTAAATATGTGACATTGGTAACACACAAAGACCTTAAGAAACCTACCACATGCTATCAGCCGTGATCAGTGTACATTTTGATATACACACAAAACAACACCTATCATACACTCTTGGCCATGATCAGCCTACAACTCGGTATACAAAGCACCAAGTACCACATGCTCTCAGTTGTGATCAGTCAACATCTCGTTAAACACACAAAATGCCACCTACCACATGCTTCCAGTCGTGATCAGTTTACATCTCAATATACACAAAATGCCACCTACCACCTGGTCTCGGGTGTGATCAGTCAACATCTCGCTCAAAGAACTCATCTTTTGACTTCACAATTACTTCTCAATTTTTCAGTATCTCAAAAGTGATATAATCAGTGAAGTATATTAGTAAATTGAATTAATGCTAAGTGACACATTTCTTAGTATTTGATCAAGTAGGACACAATGTTCAACTTGGTTATGATGTCACATTAGACATTGAGCATATGCATATATTGTTACTGTACTCAAGCTCTTTCTATAAAGGACCATCTACATGTGGAATCTCAATGCATGCAAATAAACTGCATAATGATATATATAGAATCACATATCATTTTCTGTGATTTCAGACTGAGTACACATCGGATGGAACCTGTACTTTGACCATTGACAAGACTGTTAAAGAAGATGAAGGCGAATACGTTTGCCAGGCCACAAATCAGGAGGGTACTGCATCAACGATGGCTGAGCTAACTTTGACAGGTAAGTGTCAAAAAAATCCATTGATTGTTCTTTTAATTTCTTTTATAACAAAAATGCTTGTAATGGTTAATGTAAACCAATTTTCTTCCATCACTTTGCAAGTTTCTGAAAATAACAAAAATATCACATTTCTATTGAATAGTCTTGGATGAATTACTAAGTTCAGAACTGTTCTGCTTTCGATTTTGATTTTGTTGCTCTTACCTGAATCATTAATAATATGTGTTTTATCATGAAAGGAAGTTGGTTTACAGAGTACATTTTGAAATAAGTTCTATTTTTGAATTGAGGTCCCACTGACATCAACTTTATTCACTCTGGTATGCTTAAAAAATGACGACCATTTAGATACCGTGCTCTTCTAGAAATATCACTTAATATCACAGAATATATGAACTTTTTTCCTTTAACAATTACGAAGGACTTGACAGTCCTTTCTGGTCATTTTAAATATAGGATTTAAGATTCTTGGAGCTAAAGTTTATTTTGATGTGCTATATTGAAGAGAGGCATGGAATGAAAATTTGATAAACATTTGATTGTGATTTTATACCAAATTTCAATCTATTGATTGTCTACTTTTAATACGCACATTGACAATGATTTTGGCTCTGAGAATTTTCCTTTTTAAGCAGAACCTTAATTAAAAGAAAGGTAAAAAGAGTAAAGAGACTTTATTTGATAAGGTGGCTCAGTGTAATAAAACTTATTTCAATTTCATGACAGTTCCTTAGATACTTTTCTTACACTTCATTGTTATGAAGTATTCCTTATTTTAATTATTCACATTATCTGCTCTCTATCCACCCTTATTTGTATGGAAATTATTTCTTTTTCTTCTCCAATTTAAACTAATTTAATATTTTTTTACCTTCTATTTTCCCCAACTCTGGATTCTGTCAAACTGACTCTCTGTGCATGTTTGATTTTATTGTCTTCAGAAAATCTTGGGCATTTCTTCTAAAAATTAGAAATTACATATTAAGGTATTACAATATGATGGTGATCTGATATATTTATTTATAAATAGGGGGCATTATTTTACTTTGTGATGTAAGTGAATGCATATGCTTCGATATTTTTCTCCTTTAATGTTGTTATACAGCTGCTACAAAGTTGTGGGGGTGGGGGATACTGGAATCAGGTTGTCTGCCTGTTGATGCAATGGTTTCCAAGCTCTAAAGTGTAATATTTTCACTTAGAGTCAACATACCATACATACAGACTTCTCATGGGACGAAGATGATCCCTATTGATTTTGAGGTTAAAAGGTCAAAGGTCAAGTGTACTGGACATTGAAATGGCAAAAGGTTTCTGGGCTCTAAAGTGTCATCCTTTTCACTTAAAGTCACCACATCACACATATAGACTACCCATGGGACGAAGATTATCTTTATCGATTTTGGGGTCAAAAGGTCAAGTGTACTGGACATTACAATAGCAAAATGGCTTCTGGGCTCTAAAGTGTTATTCTTTTCACCTTGAGTCACCACATCACATAGATGGACCACCCATGGGATGAAGATGATCCCTACTGATTTTGGGATTAAAAGGTCAAGTATACTAGATATTGAAATAGCAAAGTGGTTTCTAGGCTCTCACTTATCCTTCTTACCTGGAGTCACCATATCACACATGTGGACTAACCATGGAACAAAAATGATCTCTACCAATTTTGGGGTCAAAGGAACACCCCTTGAGTTTGGAAGATTGAGGTGAAGGGGGTATTCTTATTAAGCAGTGCTCACAGTACATCTTGAAAATACTAATCTTCTCAATGGTGAAACAGTGATGGGTTTTTTTGTGAAAGGATTTTGAATGTATTTGAGAAAATGTGCGTAATTATTATTTTTTAATGAAAACATTGTATACTACCAGGATTGTGTACATTTATTTAACTACTAGTGGGAATAACTATGCTGATTTGAATATGCAGATGTGTATTGATAACAGCTGCAACATAATGTATCTCTCCCTTTTCAACCTTCCCCCTCCCCTTACAAAGCTTTGGGTTTATAAGAATCACTTTGCCCATTCCTTTCTGTCTGATTGCTCGTCTACATTTGAAATAATTTATTTGCCTGAATATTTACATTGTGATGAAGAATTATTGGAACCTCATGCCAGGCTTTAATATTATGTGGGACCAGACATTGTGTTATAACTATGTTTCAAGATCATTTGTCCAGTGTCACGGTCTGTAAGAAATGTTATTGCTGACAAATGGTGCATTATTGTCCTGAAGCATGGATCATTAGGCCAAAGTCAAGGTCACTTTGTCAAAAGAATTGTAACAGAGAAGTATTAGAAACTTATATTTGACATAAAGGTGGAATATGACCTGAGTATCATGAACCTGAACCATTTTTATTTGGCCAAAACATTAGAAATTTTTTTGGGATACAACTTCACTATGGAGAGAAATACAAGCACATACTTTGCACAAAGGTTGCTTATGACTGTAAATTGTGTAATAACCCATATACAAGGTCATTTGGACAAGATCAAGGGAGACTCCCACAGGGATTTCCCAAGTTATTATTTGTTCAACAAAAACAGAAGTTTACTGTAAATATAAGAGTCATTGGTGTTTGAAGGCACTGCAGTAATTTGGTAGTTTAAAAACTAGAACATAAATGAAAATAAATCTTTAATGGTGTGGTGCAAATTTAAAAACTAAATCTAGCTAACAAAACTTTATTCAAAATTCACATGGAAGAAGGCCAATGTCACACTAGTTATTTCTTAACCATTTTAATCAGTCAATATTAAACTAAATTGTTGTCATTAGATGACATTGAAGAGGAGGAGGGCTATGAAGAAATTCCTGACAGTAGTAACTATGTGGTTGAAACGTCAAATGATTTTGATATGAATTATTTCAACATGGCAGAAATACAATTTGCATCTAGTGGAACTGAGACTAACAACCTAGAGGAATGGGTTATAGTAAATGAGAGGGACGAAATTGAAGTAATGTCAGAAATGAGGGCAGATAAATATGTCATTCCGGAACACTCCGAAAAACAAATAATTGAGGTTGAAAAAGTCACAGAACAGAGAGATTCACCACATTTTCAGAAGAGTGATCGTCTAACATCTTTATCAGCTGTTGGGGAAATTGAAACAGATGAAATTGTACACCAGAAAAACAAGTACGAGTTAGAGGGTAGAATCGAGGAGAGCTTTCTGTTAGACGATGAAATTTATGAAACAGTTGAGATCCCAGATTTTGAAGAAATGACCCAAAGCTTGAAATCAGTTAACACTGCTATAATTGATAAACCAAAAACAACACAGTTCATTTTGCCTGTGCATACAACAGACAAAAGTGAACAAATAGAGAATGGACTAGAAACAGTTGTACCAAAAATTCTTGCTGTACAACCATTATCCCTCAGAGAGACTTCAGCACCTGAAGCAAGAGAAGATCATGGATTGACATCTGTTGAGAGAACTAGAGATGAGGAGGAATTTTTGGATGAAATTTCACCAGAAGGAAAGGGAATATTAGCATTTTCTGCTGAGGAGACAGTGAGGGAAGAAGTCTCCATTGAAGCAAAGTCTAAAGACCAGCCAGAAATTGAAATTGTTGTGGAAATCCCAGAAAAGGAACCCTCTGCAGAGGTTAAAGCAGAACTGGGTGTGAAAGAAACCCTGGAAGAGGTGAAGGAGGAAGTGGAGTCGGAGTTTGCTCCCTCTGAGAAGAGAGCAGAGGAAGTGGGTGTTGAAATTGCACCTCAAGAAGCTGCCGAGTTGGCCAAGACAGAAATCACTGAGGAACTGAAACCTGCTGAAGCACCCAAAGAGACCATGGGTGTAGAAATCACCGCTGCTGAAACAATGGAGTCAGTAGAAGAGAAACCCACTGACGAAATCCCGGCCAAAGAACAGGTGGCTGTACAAATCGCAGTTGCTGCTGAGGAGATGGTGAGGGAAGAAATCTCCGTTGAAGCAGTGTCTAAAGAGCAGCCCGAAACTGAAATGGTATTTGAAATCCCCGAGGAGAAACCCTCTGAGGAAGTGAAATCAGAACTGGGTGTGGAAGAAACCCCGGAAGAGGTGAAGGAGGAAGTGGAGTCGGAGTTTGTTCCCTCTGAGAAGAGAGCAGAGGAAGTGGGTGTTGAAATCGCACCTGAGGAAGCTGCCGAGTTGGCCAAGACAGAAATCACTGAGGAACTGAAACCTGCTGAAGCACCCAAAGAGACCGTGGGTGTAAAAATCACCGCTGCTGAAACAGTGGAATCAGTAGAAGAGAAACCCACTGACGAAATCTCGGCCAAAGAACAGGTGGCTGTACAAATCGCAGTTGCTGCTGAGGAGACGGTGAGGGAAGAAATCTCCATTGAAGCAGTGTCTAAAGAGCAGCCCGAAACTGAAATGGTAGAGGAAATCCCAGAAGAAAAATCCTTTGCAGAAATCACAACAGTAGAAGGTCATGGATTGTTGTCTGCTGGGAAAATTAAAGATGAGAGAGAATTCTTGAATGAATTTCATCCAGAAGAAAAGGAAATAGCAGATTACAAATATGAATTAATAGAATATAAGGAAGGGAGGAGTGATAAGCAGATCATTGATGATAAAGAAAATATTGTCAATTTTAATATCGATATGGTACAGACGCAAGATGAAATGTCAACGATATCTGCAGTTCTTGACTTTGAGAAAACAGCTGACTGTCCTGAAATGGATCTGGAAAAAAACATGGAAATCAGTTTTACTGCTGATGTTTCATCACCTATTCTATCTGAAACTCTTGGAAGAGATGTCATAACAGACATAACTTTGGAAGTGTTAAGTAATGCAGAAATGCCCTTCAATGCCAATTTTCAGATCACTGATATTGATGAAAGCATTAAACAGCATGATGTACAAACTGTATCTCTGTCAATTGAAAATGATTTAGCAGTTGATTCTGCTATTTTACCAGAGTTTGATAAAGTAAAGTCACTTTATAATCAAATAAAAGCGGAACCACAGAGTACACTACTGATGGAACAAGGAACACATCAAGTTCTGGTGGAAGGTAAACCATGTCTTGAAAACCAGCTTAACATAGTGCATGAAGCACGAGCAGTTTCATTATGAGAAATTGTTCATTAATATGTGATTTTCTTTTCAGGAAATGATAGATATATTAATAACTATTCAGTTTTATATATACTTTAATTTTTAAAGGGTAATTAAAATGATCAGTGATAACTTAAGTACGTATTGCACCACTGATATTACTAATGAACGTGTTTCAGTTTTCTCGGTGTATGATATTGTTAGTCAGTTACTGACATCTTTTAGATCAGAAAACTACTAATATCTGATGGTAATATAGCTGACAATCAGTACATGTTATTAATTTCATTCGTTAAGAAGTCGTCAAATAATTATCTTAAAAATTGGTTACATATGAACTTCTCTTGTAATATTCTGAAAACGAATGCATGTGCATTTGGTTACTTCTTTAACTGACATGAGTTGAAGTTTCTAGTATTAAAAGGAAAATTATGAGGTTAATATGATTGTAAACCTTCCATACAATTGTGAATGATTCTATGAATGTATTCATGTTTTTCTTTTCTTTCTTTTCTTCTTCTTCTTTTCTTAATTATTAACTTCCAATTTTCTAGATGAAATTACCTACAAACCAGAAGATATCACTGCAGACTTTCAGCTTCATTTACAAGAGGAAGTTCAAGGTAAGTTTACAGCTGCTACTATGTATCTGTTTAGCACAATATATAGTATATACTCAGTCCAACCATGTACTGTATTGAAGTGTCCATTCCCAGAATACATTGCAAGTCTGTTTATCTAGACAAACACAGAGAGTTACATGGTACCGTTTTTATGTCATCCTGATTCTCGTGTTGAAGTATCCACAAACATTTGATATGTATTCATGTCATTCAAAAAGACTTCAAAGTAATATAAATCAGAGTATTATAAATCAGGACATTTTTGCGTTGAATTATTTTTATAAAATTGAATGAAAATACCATAGATTTATACTTGATATTAAATGTTTGTGTATCAGTTTTGTTGCTAAAGGACACAAGTATTTCGGAAAAATTTATTATATTCCGAAAAAATATTTCTTCAAATTCTGTTGATGTTTGAAATTGCTAAAGAATATTATTGGCAGCAAAAATAACCAGATTTATGGCATGAACACAATGTAAGAAGTTTACACGTGACTAAACAAACATATGCAGGGAAAACACTCTCTGATTACTTGAGAGAATAGATATCATTTCATTTGGACATCCTTTATTCAGATGCTGAAAAAGAGAAAGTTAAACCCTTTGAATCATTAGGCATTTTACCCCAAACCTCACAGGTTTCAGACATTTTATCTCAAACTTCTGTCTCAATATCAAATATTCAGATGGATGAGGTAGATAATATTCTTGATGAGTTTCTTAAAAATCAGGTAAGAAAAACATTAGGTGATGACAAAATGGCAGATTCTGATCAACGGAAAACTGGTGAGATAAAAGTAACTTATATAGAAAAGATCGAATTATCTGAGGAAGATGCTCCAGAACTTCGAGAAAATGCAACGATAAACACATCACAGATTGTAGAAGAAATAATAATAGAGGACAGAAAGGAAATTAAGAAATCAAAGTTAAGAGAAACAGAATCCAAACCTAGACAACAACAAGACATCGAAAAAATATTTGCTGCTGAGGAATCGGTGAGGGAAGAAATCTCCGTTGAAGCAGTGTCTAAAGAGCAGCCCGAAACAGAAATGGTAGTGGAAATCCCAGAGGAGAAACCCTCTGAGGAAGTGAAAGCAGAACTGGGTGTGGAAGAAACCCCGGAAGAGGTGAAGGAGGAAGTGGAGTCGGAGTTTGCTCCCTCTGAGAAGAGAGCAGAGGAAGTGGGTGTTGAAATCGCACCTGAGGAAGCTGCCGAGTTGGCCAAGACAGAAATCACTGAGGAACTGAAACCTGCTGAAGCACCCAAAGAGACCGTGGGTGTAGAAATCACCGCTGCTGAAACAGTGGAGTCAGTAGAAGAGAAACCCACTGACGAAATCCCGACCAAAGAACAGGTGGCTGTACAAATCGCAGTTGCTGCTGAGGAGACGGTGAGGGAAGAAATCTCCGTTGAAGCAGTGTCTAAAGAGCAGCCCGAAACAGAAATGGTAGTGGAAATCCCAGAGGAGAAACCCTCTGAGGAAGTGAAAGCAGAACTGGGTGTGGAAGAAACCCCGGAAGAGGTGAAGGAGGAAGTGGAGTCGGAGTTTGCTCCCTCTGAGAAGAGAGCAGAGGAAGTGGGTGTTGAAATCGCACCTGAGGAAGCTGCCGAGTTGGCCAAGACAGAAATCACTGAGGAACTGAAACCTGCTGAAGCACCCAAAGAGACCGTGGGTGTAGAAATCACCGCTGCTGAAACAGTGGAGTCAGTAGAAGAGAAACCCACTGACGAAATCCCGACCAAAGAACAGGTGGCTGTACAAATCGCAGTTGCTGCTGAGGAGACGGTGAGGGAAGAAATCTCCGTTGAAGCAGTGTCTAAAGAGCAGCCCGAAACAGAAATGGTAGTGGAAATCCCAGAGGAGAAACCCTCTGAGGAAGTGAAAGCAGAACTGGGTGTGGAAGAAACCCCGGAAGAGGTGAAGGAGGAAGTGGAGTCGGAGTTTGCTCCCTCTGAGAAGAGAGCAGAGGAAGTGGGTGTTGAAATCGCACCTGAGGAAGCTGCCGAGTTGGCCAAGACAGAAATCACTGAGGAACTGAAACCTGCTGAAGCACCCAAAGAGACCGTGGGTGTAGAAATCACCGCTGCTGAAACAGTGGAGTCAGTAGAAGAGAAACCCACTGACGAAATCCCGACCAAAGAACAGGTGGCTGTACAAATCGCAGTTGCTGCTGAGGAGACGGTGAGGGAAGAAATCTCCGTTGAAGCAGTGTCTAAAGAGCAGCCCGAAACAGAAATGGTAGTGGAAATCCCAGAGGAGAAACCCTCTGAGGAAGTGAAAGCAGAACTGGGTGTGGAAGAAACCCCGGAAGAGGTGAAGGAGGAAGTGGAGTCGGAGTTTGCTCCCTCTGAGAAGAGAGCAGAGGAAGTGGGTGTTGAAATCGCACCTGAGGAAGCTGCCGAGTTGGCCAAGACAGAAATCACTGAGGAACTGAAACCTGCTGAAGCACCCAAAGAGACCGTGGGTGTAGAAATCACCGCTGCTGAAACAGTGGAGTCAGTAGAAGAGAAACCCACTGACGAAATCCCGACCAAAGAACAGGTGGCTGTACAAATCGCAGTTGCTGCTGAGGAGACGGTGAGGGAAGAAATCTCCGTTGAAGCAGTGTCTAAAGAGCAGCCCGAAACAGAAATGGTAGTGGAAATCCCAGAGGAGAAACCCTCTGAGGAAGTGAAAGCAGAACTGGGTGTGGAAGAAACCCCGGAAGAGGTGAAGGAGGAAGTGGAGTCGGAGTTTGCTCCCTCTGAGAAGAGAGCAGAGGAAGTGGGTGTTGAAATCGCACCTGAGGAAGCTGCCGAGTTGGCCAAGACAGAAATCACTGAGGAACTGAAACCTGCTGAAGCACCCAAAGAGACCGTGGGTGTAGAAATCACCGCTGCTGAAACAGTGGAGTCAGTAGAAGAGAAACCCACTGACGAAATCCCGACCAAAGAACAGGTGGCTGTACAAATCGCAGTTGCTGCTGAGGAGACGGTGAGGGAAGAAATCTCCGTTGAAGCAGTGTCTAAAGAGCAGCCCGAAACAGAAATGGTAGTGGAAATCCCAGAGGAGAAACCCTCTGAGGAAGTGAAAGCAGAACTGGGTGTGGAAGAAACCCCGGAAGAGGTGAAGGAGGAAGTGGAGTCGGAGTTTGCTCCCTCTGAGAAGAGAGCAGAGGAAGTGGGTGTTGAAATCGCACCTGAGGAAGCTGCCGAGTTGGCCAAGACAGAAATCACTGAGGAACTGAAACCTGCTGAAGCACCCAAAGAGACCGTGGGTGTAGAAATCACCGCTGCTGAAACAGTGGAGTCAGTAGAAGAGAAACCCACTGACGAAATCCCGACCAAAGAACAGGTGGCTGTACAAATCGCAGTTGCTGCTGAGGAGACGGTGAGGGAAGAAATCTCCGTTGAAGCAGTGTCTAAAGAGCAGCCCGAAACAGAAATGGTAGTGGAAATCCCAGAGGAGAAACCCTCTGAGGAAGTGAAAGCAGAACTGGGTGTGGAAGAAACCCCGGAAGAGGTGAAGGAGGAAGTGGAGTCGGAGTTTGCTCCCTCTGAGAAGAGAGCAGAGGAAGTGGGTGTTGAAATCGCACCTGAGGAAGCTGCCGAGTTGGCCAAGACAGAAATCACTGAGGAACTGAAACCTGCTGAAGCACCCAAAGAGACCGTGGGTGTAGAAATCACCGCTGCTGAAACAGTGGAGTCAGTAGAAGAGAAACCCACTGACGAAATCCCGACCAAAGAACAGGTGGCTGTACAAATCGCAGTTGCTGCTGAGGAGACGGTGAGGGAAGAAATCTCCGTTGAAGCAGTGTCTAAAGAGCAGCCCGAAACAGAAATGGTAGTGGAAATCCCAGAGGAGAAACCCTCTGAGGAAGTGAAAGCAGAACTGGGTGTGGAAGAAACCCCGGAAGAGGTGAAGGAGGAAGTGGAGTCGGAGTTTGCTCCCTCTGAGAAGAGAGCAGAGGAAGTGGGTGTTGAAATCGCACCTGAGGAAGCTGCCGAGTTGGCCAAGACAGAAATCACTGAGGAACTGAAACCTGCTGAAGCACCCAAAGAGACCGTGGGTGTAGAAATCACCGCTGCTGAAACAGTGGAGTCAGTAGAAGAGAAACCCACTGACGAAATCCCGACCAAAGAACAGGTGGCTGTACAAATCGCAGTTGCTGCTGAGGAGACGGTGAGGGAAGAAATCTCCGTTGAAGCAGTGTCTAAAGAGCAGCCCGAAACAGAAATGGTAGTGGAAATCCCAGAGGAGAAACCCTCTGAGGAAGTGAAAGCAGAACTGGGTGTGGAAGAAACCCCGGAAGAGGTGAAGGAGGAAGTGGAGTCGGAGTTTGCTCCCTCTGAGAAGAGAGCAGAGGAAGTGGGTGTTGAAATCGCACCTGAGGAAGCTGCCGAGTTGGCCAAGACAGAAATCACTGAGGAACTGAAACCTGCTGAAGCACCCAAAGAGACCGTGGGTGTAGAAATCACCGCTGCTGAAACAGTGGAGTCAGTAGAAGAGAAACCCACTGACGAAATCCCGACCAAAGAACAGGTGGCTGTACAAATCGCAGTTGCTGCTGAGGAGACGGTGAGGGAAGAAATCTCCGTTGAAGCAGTGTCTAAAGAGCAGCCCGAAACAGAAATGGTAGTGGAAATCCCAGAGGAGAAACCCTCTGAGGAAGTGAAAGCAGAACTGGGTGTGGAAGAAACCCCGGAAGAGGTGAAGGAGGAAGTGGAGTCGGAGTTTGCTCCCTCTGAGAAGAGAGCAGAGGAAGTGGGTGTTGAAATCGCACCTGAGGAAGCTGCCGAGTTGGCCAAGACAGAAATCACTGAGGAACTGAAACCTGCTGAAGCACCCAAAGAGACCGTGGGTGTAGAAATCACCGCTGCTGAAACAGTGGAGTCAGTAGAAGAGAAACCCACTGACGAAATCCCGACCAAAGAACAGGTGGCTGTACAAATCGCAGTTGCTGCTGAGGAGACGGTGAGGGAAGAAATCTCCGTTGAAGCAGTGTCTAAAGAGCAGCCCGAAACAGAAATGGTAGTGGAAATCCCAGAGGAGAAACCCTCTGAGGAAGTGAAAGCAGAACTGGGTGTGGAAGAAACCCCGGAAGAGGTGAAGGAGGAAGTGGAGTCGGAGTTTGCTCCCTCTGAGAAGAGAGCAGAGGAAGTGGGTGTTGAAATCGCACCTGAGGAAGCTGCCGAGTTGGCCAAGACAGAAATCACTGAGGAACTGAAACCTACTGAAGCACCCAAAGAGACCGTGGGTGTAGAAATCACCGCTGCTGAAACAGTGGAGTCAGTAGAAGAGAAACCCACTGACGAAATCCCGGCCAAAGAACAGGTGGCTGTACAAATCGCAGTTGCTGCTGAGGAGACGGTGAGGGAAGAAATCTCCGTTGAAGCAGTGTCTAAAGAGCAGCCCGAAACAGAAATGGTAGTGGAAATCCCAGAGGAGAAACCCTCTGAGGAAGTGAAAGCAGAACTGGGTGTGGAAGAAACCCCGGAAGAGGTGAAGGAGGAAGTGGAGTCGGAGTTTGCTCCCTCTGAGAAGAGAGCAGAGGAAGTGGGTGTTGAAATCGCACCTGAGGAAGCTGCCGAGTTGGCCAAGACAGAAATCACTGAGGAACTGAAACCTGCTGAAGCACCCAAAGAGACCGTGGGTGTAGAAATCACCGCTGCTGAAACAGTGGAGTCAGTAGAAGAGAAACCCACTGACGAAATCCCGACCAAAGAACAGGTGGCTGTACAAATCGCAGTTGCTGCTGAGGAGACGGTGAGGGAAGAAATCTCCGTTGAAGCAGTGTCTAAAGAGCAGCCCGAAACAGAAATGGTAGTGGAAATCCCAGAGGAGAAACCCTCTGAGGAAGTGAAAGCAGAACTGGGTGTGGAAGAAACCCCGGAAGAGGTGAAGGAGGAAGTGGAGTCGGAGTTTGCTCCGTCTGAGAAGAGAGCAGAGGAAGTGGGTGTTGAAATCGCACCTGAGGAAGCTGCCGAGTTGGCCAAGACAGAAATCACTGAGGAACTGAAACCTGCTGAAGCACCCAAAGAGACCGTGGGTGTAGAAATCACCGCTGCTGAAACAGTGGAGTCAGTAGAAGAGAAACCCACTGACGAAATCCCGACCAAAGAACAGGTGGCTGTACAAATCGCAGTTGCTGCTGAGGAGACGGTGAGGGAAGAAATCTCCGTTGAAGCAGTGTCTAAAGAGCAACCCGAAACAGAAATGGTAGTGGAAATCCCAGAGGAGAAACCCTCTGAGGAAGTGAAAGCAGAACTGGGTGTGGAAGAAACCCCGGAAGAGGTGAAGGAGGAAGTGGAGTCGGAGTTTGCTCCCTCTGAGAAGAGAGCAGAGGAAGTGGGTGTTGAAATCGCACCTGAGGAAGCTGCCGAGTTGGCCAAGACAGAAATCACTGAGGAACTGAAACCTGCTGAAGCACCCAAAGAGACCGTGGGTGTAGAAATCACCGCTGCTGAAACAGTGGAGTCAGTAGAAGAGAAACCCACTGACGAAATCCCGACCAAAGAACAGGTGGCTGTACAAATCGCAGTTGCTGCTGAGGAGACGGTGAGGGAAGAAATCTCCGTTGAAGCAGTGTCTAAAGAGCAGCCCGAAACAGAAATGGTAGTGGAAATCCCAGAGGAGAAACCCTCTGAGGAAGTGAAAGCAGAACTGGGTGTGGAAGAAACCCCGGAAGAGGTGAAGGAGGAAGTGGAGTCGGAGTTTGCTCCCTCTGAGAAGAGAGCAGAGGAAGTGGGTGTTGAAATCGCACCTGAGGAAGCTGCCGAGTTGGCCAAGACAGAAATCACTGAGGAACTGAAACCTGCTGAAGCACCCAAAGAGACCGTGGGTGTAGAAATCACCGCTGCTGAAACAGTGGAGTCAGTAGAAGAGAAACCCACTGACGAAATCCCGACCAAAGAACAGGTGGCTGTACAAATCGCAGTTGCTGCTGAGGAGACGGTGAGGGAAGAAATCTCCGTTGAAGCAGTGTCTAAAGAGCAACCCGAAACAGAAATGGTAGTGGAAATCCCAGAGGAGAAACCCTCTGAGGAAGTGAAAGCAGAACTGGGTGTGGAAGAAACCCCGGAAGAGGTGAAGGAGGAAGTGGAGTCGGAGTTTGCTCCGTCTGAGAAGAGAGCAGAGGAAGTGGGTGTTGAAATCGCACCTGAGGAAGCTGCCGAGTTGGCCAAGACAGAAATCACTGAGGAACTGAAACCTGCTGAAGCACCCAAAGAGACCGTGGGTGTAGAAATCACCGCTGCTGAAACAGTGGAGTCAGTAGAAGAGAAACCCACTGACGAAATCCCGACCAAAGAACAGGTGGCTGTACAAATCGCAGTTGCTGCTGAGGAGACGGTGAGGGAAGAAATCTCCGTTGAAGCAGTGTCTAAAGAGCAGCCCGAAACAGAAATGGTAGTGGAAATCCCAGAGGAGAAACCCTCTGAGGAAGTGAAAGCAGAACTGGGTGTGGAAGAAACCCCGGAAGAGGTGAAGGAGGAAGTGGAGTCGGAGTTTGCTCCCTCTGAGAAGAGAGCAGAGGAAGTGGGTGTTGAAATCGCACCTGAGGAAGCTGCCGAGTTGGCCAAGACAGAAATCACTGAGGAACTGAAACCTGCTGAAGCACCCAAAGAGACCGTGGGTGTAGAAATCACCGCTGCTGAAACAGTGGAGTCAGTAGAAGAGAAACCCACTGACGAAATCCCGACCAAAGAACAGGTGGCTGTACAAATCGCAGTTGCTGCTGAGGAGACGGTGAGGGAAGAAATCTCCGTTGAAGCAGTGTCTAAAGAGCAGCCCGAAACAGAAATGGTAGTGGAAATCCCAGAGGAGAAACCCTCTGAGGAAGTGAAAGCAGAACTGGGTGTGGAAGAAACCCCGGAAGAGGTGAAGGAGGAAGTGGAATCGGAGTTTGCTCCCTCTGAGAAGAGAGCAGAGGAAGTGAGTGTTGAAATCGCACCTGAGGAAGCTGCCGAGTTGGCCAAGACAGAAATCACTGAGGAACTGAAACCTGCTGAAGCACCCAAAGAGACCGTGGGTGTAGAAATCACCGCTGCTGAAACAGTGGAGTCAGTAGAAGAGAAACCCACTGACGAAATCCCGACCAAAGAACAGGTGGCTGTACAAATCGCAGTTGCTGCTGAGGAGACGGTGAGGGAAGAAATCTCCGTTGAAGCAGTGTCTAAAGAGCAGCCCGAAACAGAAATGGTAGTGGAAATCCCAGAGGAGAAACCCTCTGAGGAAGTGAAAGCAGAACTGGGTGTGGAAGAAACCCCGGAAGAGGTGAAGGAGGAAGTGGAGTCGGAGTTTGCTCCCTCTGAGAAGAGAGCAGAGGAAGTGGGTGTTGAAATCGCACCTGAGGAAGCTGCCGAGTTGGCCAAGACAGAAATCACTGAGGAACTGAAACCTGCGGAAGCACCCAAAGAGACCGTGGGTGTAGAAATCACCGCTGCTGAAACAGTGGAGTCAGTAGAAGAGAAACCCACTGACGAAATCCCGACCAAAGAACAGGTGGCTGTACAAATCGCAGTTGCTGCTGAGGAGACGGTGAGGGAAGAAATCTCCGTTGAAGCAGTGTCTAAAGAGCAGCCCGAAACAGAAATGGTAGTGGAAATCCCAGAGGAGAAACCCTCTGAGGAAGTGAAAGCAGAACTGGGTGTGGAAGAAACCCCGGAAGAGGTGAAGGAGGAAGTGGAGTCGGAGTTTGCTCCCTCTGAGAAGAGAGCAGAGGAAGTGGGTGTTGAAATCGCACCTGAGGAAGCTGCCGAGTTGGCCAAGACAGAAATCACTGAGGAACTGAAACCTGCTGAAGCACCCAAAGAGACCGTGGGTGTAGAAATCACCGCTGCTGAAACAGTGGAGTCAGTAGAAGAGAAACCCACTGACGAAATCCCGACCAAAGAACAGGTGGCTGTACAAATCGCAGTTGCTGCTGAGGAGACGGTGAGGGAAGAAATCTCCGTTGAAGCAGTGTCTAAAGAGCAGCCCGAAACAGAAATGGTAGTGGAAATCCCAGAGGAGAAACCCTCTGAGGAAGTGAAAGCAGAACTGGGTGTGGAAGAAACCCCGGAAGAGGTGAAGGAGGAAGTGGAATCGGAGTTTGTTCCCTCTGAGAAGAGAGCAGAGGAAGTGAGTGTTGAAATCGCACCTGAGGAAGCTGCCGAGTTGGCCAAGACAGAAATCACTGAGGAACTGAAACCTGCTGAAGCACCCAAAGAGACCGTGGGTGTAGAAATCACCGCTGCTGAAACAGTGGAGTCAGTAGAAGAGAAACCCACTGACGAAATCCCGACCAAAGAACAGGTGGCTGTACAAATCGCAGTTGCTGCTGAGGAGACGGTGAGGGAAGAAATCTCCGTTGAAGCAGTGTCTAAAGAGCAGCCCGAAACAGAAATGGTAGTGGAAATCCCAGAGGAGAAACCCTCTGAGGAAGTGAAAGCAGAACTGGGTGTGGAAGAAACCCCGGAAGAGGTGAAGGAGGAAGTGGAGTCGGAGTTTGCTCCCTCTGAGAAGAGAGCAGAGGAAGTGGGTGTTGAAATCGCACCTGAGGAAGCTGCCGAGTTGGCCAAGACAGAAATCACTGAGGAACTGAAACCTGCTGAAGCACCCAAAGAGACCGTGGGTGTAGAAATCACCGCTGCTGAAACAGTGGAGTCAGTAGAAGAGAAACCCACTGACGAAATCCCGACCAAAGAACAGGTGGCTGTACAAATCGCAGTTGCTGCTGAGGAGACGGTGAGGGAAGAAATCTCCGTTGAAGCAGTGTCTAAAGAGCAGCCCGAAACAGAAATGGTAGTGGAAATCCCAGAGGAGAAACCCTCTGAGGAAGTGAAAGCAGAACTGGGTGTGGAAGAAACCCCGGAAGAGGTGAAGGAGGAAGTGGAGTCGGAGTTTGCTCCCTCTGAGAAGAGAGCAGAGGAAGTGGGTGTTGAAATCGCACCTGAGGAAGCTGCCGAGTTGGCCAAGACAGAAATCACTGAGGAACTGAAACCTGCTGAAGCACCCAAAGAGACCGTGGGTGTAGAAATCACCGCTGCTGAAACAGTGGAGTCAGTAGAAGAGAAACCCACTGACGAAATCCCGACCAAAGAACAGGTGGCTGTACAAATCGCAGTTGCTGCTGAGGAGACGGTGAGGGAAGAAATCTCCGTTGAAGCAGTGTCTAAAGAGCAGCCCGAAACAGAAATGGTAGTGGAAATCCCAGAGGAGAAACCCTCTGAGGAAGTGAAAGCAGAACTGGGTGTGGAAGAAACCCCGGAAGAGGTGAAGGAGGAAGTGGAGTCGGAGTTTGCTCCCTCTGAGAAGAGAGCAGAGGAAGTGGGTGTTGAAATCGCACCTGAGGAAGCTGCCGAGTTGGCCAAGACAGAAATCACTGAGGAACTGAAACCTGCTGAAGCACCCAAAGAGACCGTGGGTGTAGAAATCACCGCTGCTGAAACAGTGGAGTCAGTAGAAGAGAAACCCACTGACGAAATCCCGACCAAAGAACAGGTGGCTGTACAAATCACAGTTGCTGCTGAGGAGACGGTGAGGGAAGAAATCTCCGTTGAAGCAGTGTCTAAAGAGCAGCCCGAAACAGAAATGGTAGTGGAAATCCCAGAGGAGAAACCCTCTGAGGAAGTGAAAGCAGAACTGGGTGTGGAAGAAACCCCGGAAGAGGTGAAGGAGGAAGTGGAGTCGGAGTTTGCTCCCTCTGAGAAGAGAGCAGAGGAAGTGGGTGTTGAAATCGCACCTGAGGAAGCTGCCGAGTTGGCCAAGACAGAAATCACTGAGGAACTGAAACCTGCTGAAGCACCCAAAGAGACCGTGGGTGTAGAAATCACCGCTGCTGAAACAGTGGAGTCAGTAGAAGAGAAACCCACTGACGAAATCCCGACCAAAGAACAGGTGGCTGTACAAATCGCAGTTGCTGCTGAGGAGACGGTGAGGGAAGAAATCTCCGTTGAAGCAGTGTCTAAAGAGCAGCCCGAAACAGAAATGGTAGTGGAAATCCCAGAGGAGAAACCCTCTGAGGAAGTGAAAGCAGAACTGGGTGTGGAAGAAACCCCGGAAGAGGTGAAGGAGGAAGTGGAATCGGAGTTTGTTCCCTCTGAGAAGAGAGCAGAGGAAGTGAGTGTTGAAATCGCACCTGAGGAAGCTGCCGAGTTGGCCAAGACAGAAATCACTGAGGAACTGAAACCTGCTGAAGCACCCAAAGAGACCGTGGGTGTAGAAATCACCGCTGCTGAAACAGTGGAGTCAGTAGAAGAGAAACCCACTGACGAAATCCCGACCAAAGAACAGGTGGCTGTACAAATCGCAGTTGCTGCTGAGGAGACGGTGAGGGAAGAAATCTCCGTTGAAGCAGTGTCTAAAGAGCAGCCCGAAACAGAAATGGTAGTGGAAATCCCAGAGGAGAAACCCTCTGAGGAAGTGAAAGCAGAACTGGGTGTGGAAGAAACCCCGGAAGAGGTGAAGGAGGAAGTGGAGTCGGAGTTTGCTCCCTCTGAGAAGAGAGCAGAGGAAGTGGGTGTTGAAATCGCACCTGAGGAAGCTGCCGAGTTGGCCAAGACAGAAATCACTGAGGAACTGAAACCTGCTGAAGCACCCAAAGAGACCGTGGGTGTAGAAATCACCGCTGCTGAAACAGTGGAGTCAGTAGAAGAGAAACCCACTGACGAAATCCCGACCAAAGAACAGGTGGCTGTACAAATCGCAGTTGCTGCTGAGGAGACGGTGAGGGAAGAAATCTCCGTTGAAGCAGTGTCTAAAGAGCAGCCCGAAACAGAAATGGTAGTGGAAATCCCAGAGGAGAAACCCTCTGAGGAAGTGAAAGCAGAACTGGGTGTGGAAGAAACCCCGGAAGAGGTGAAGGAGGAAGTGGAGTCGGAGTTTGCTCCCTCTGAGAAGAGAGCAGAGGAAGTGGGTGTTGAAATCGCACCTGAGGAAGCTGCCGAGTTGGCCAAGACAGAAATCACTGAGGAACTGAAACCTGCTGAATCACCCAAAGAGACCGTGGGTGTAGAAATCACCGCTGCTGAAACAGTGGAGTCAGTAGAAGAGAAACCCACTGACGAAATCCCGACCAAAGAACAGGTGGCTGTACATATCGCAGTTGCTGCTGAGGAGACGGTGAGGGAAGAAATCTCCGTTGAAGCAGTGTCTAAAGAGCAGCCCGAAACAGAAATGGTAGTGGAAATCCCAGAGGAGAAACCCTCTGAGGAAGTGAAAGCAGAACTGGGTGTGGAAGAAACCCCGGAAGAGGTGAAGGAGGAAGTGGAGTCGGAGTTTGCTCCCTCTGAGAAGAGAGCAGAGGAAGTGGGTGTTGAAATCGCACCTGAGGAAGCTGCCGAGTTGGCCAAGACAGAAATCACTGAGGAACTGAAACCTGCTGAAGCACCCAAAGAGACCGTGGGTGTAGAAATCACCGCTGCTGAAACAGTGGAGTCAGTAGAAGAGAAACCCACTGACGAAATCCCAACCAAAGAACAGGTGGCTGTACAAATCGCAGTTGCTGCTGAGGAGACGGTGAGGGAAGAAATCTCCGTTGAAGCAGTGTCTAAAGAGCAGCCCGAAACAGAAATGGTAGTGGAAATCCCAGAGGAGAAACCCTCTGAGGAAGTGAAAGCAGAACTGGGTGTGGAAGAAACCCCGGAAGAGGTGAAGGAGGAAGTGGAGTCGGAGTTTGCTCCCTCTGAGAAGAGAGCAGAGGAAGTGGGTGTTGAAATCGCACCTGAGGAAGCTGCCGAGTTGGCCAAGACAGAAATCACTGAGGAACTGAAACCTGCTGAAGCACACAAAGAGATCGTGGGTGTAGAAATCACCGCTGCTGAAACAGTGGAGTCAGTAGAAGAGAAACCCACTGACGAAATCCCGACCAAAGAACAGGTGGCTGTACAAATCGCAGTTGCTGCTGAGGAGACGGTGAGGGAAGAAATCTCCGTTGAAGCAGTGTCTAAAGAGCAGCCCGAAACAGAAATGGTAGTGGAAATCCCAGAGGAGAAACCCTCTGAGGAAGTGAAAGCAGAACTGGGTGTGGAAGAAACCCCGGAAGAGGTGAAGGAGGAAGTGGAATCGGAGTTTGCTCCCTCTGAGAAGAGAGCAGAGGAAGTGAGTGTTGAAATCGCACCTGAGGAAGCTGCCGAGTTGGCCAAGACAGAAATCACTGAGGAACTGAAACCTGCTGAAGCACCCAAAGAGACCGTGGGTGTAGAAATCACCGCTGCTGAAACAGTGGAGTCAGTAGAAGAGAAACCCACTGACGAAATCCCGACCAAAGAACAGGTGGCTGTACAAATCGCAGTTGCTGCTGAGGAGACGGTGAGGGAAGAAATCTCCGTTGAAGCAGTGTCTAAAGAGCAGCCCGAAACAGAAATGGTAGTGGAAATCCCAGAGGAGAAACCCTCTGAGGAAGTGAAAGCAGAACTGGGTGTGGAAGAAACCCCGGAAGAGGTGAAGGAGGAAGTGGAGTCGGAGTTTGCTCCCTCTGAGAAGAGAGCAGAGGAAGTGGGTGTTGAAATCGCACCTGAGGAAGCTGCCGAGTTGGCCAAGACAGAAATCACTGAGGAACTGAAACCTGCTGAAGCACCCAAAGAGACCGTGGGTGTAGAAATCACCGCTGCTGAAACAGTGGAGTCAGTAGAAGAGAAACCCACTGACGAAATCCCGACCAAAGAACAGGTGGCTGTACAAATCGCAGTTGCTGCTGAGGAGACGGTGAGGGAAGAAATCTCCGTTGAAGCAGTGTCTAAAGAGCAGCCCGAAACAGAAATGGTAGTGGAAATCCCAGAGGAGAAACCCTCTGAGGAAGTGAAAGCAGAACTGGGTGTGGAAGAAACCCCGGAAGAGGTGAAGGAGGAAGTGGAATCGGAGTTTGCTCCGTCTGAGAAGAGAGCAGAGGAAGTGAATGTTGAAATCGCACCTGAGGAAGCTGCCGAGTTGGCCAAGACAGAAATCACTGAGGAACTGAAACCTGCTGAAGCACCCAAAGAGACCGTGGGTGTAGAAATCACCGCTGCTGAAACAGTGGAGTCAGTAGAAGAGAAACCCACTGACGAAATCCCGACCAAAGAACAGGTGGCTGTACAAATCGCAGTTGCTGCTGAGGAGACGGTGAGGGAAGAAATCTCCGTTGAAGCAGTGTCTAAAGAGCAGCCCGAAACAGAAATGGTAGTGGAAATCCCAGAGGAGAAACCCTCTGAGGAAGTGAAAGCAGAACTGGGTGTGGAAGAAACCCCGGAAGAGGTGAAGGAGGAAGTGGAATCGGAGTTTGCTCCCTCTGAGAAGAGAGCAGAGGAAGTGAGTGTTGAAATCGCACCTGAGGAAGCTGCCGAGTTGGCCAAGACAGAAATCACTGAGGAACTGAAACCTGCTGAAGCACCCAAAGAGACCGTGGGTGTAGAAATCACCGCTGCTGAAACAGTGGAGTCAGTAGAAGAGAAACCCACTGACGTAATCCCGACCAAAGAACAGGTGGCTGTACAAATCACAGTTGCTGCTGAGGAGACGGTGAGGGAAGAAATCTCCGTTGAAGCAGTGTCTAAAGAGCAGCCCGAAACAGAAATGGTAGTGGAAATCCCAGAGGAGAAACCCTCTGAGGAAGTGAAAGCAGAACTGGGTGTGGAAGAAACCCCGGAAGAGGTGAAGGAGGAAGTGGAGTCGGAGTTTGCTCCCTCTGAGAAGAGAGCAGAGGAAGTGGGTGTTGAAATCGCAACTGAGGAAGCTGCCGAGTTGGCCAAGACAGAAATCACTGAGGAACTGAAACCTGCTGAAGCACCCAAAGAGACCGTGGGTGTAGAAATCACCGCTGCTGAAACAGTGGAGTCAGTAGAAGAGAAACCCACTGACGAAATCCCGACCAAAGAACAGGTGGCTGTACAAATCGCAGTTGCTGCTGAGGAGACGGTGAGGGAAGAAATCTCCGTTGAAGCAGTGTCTAAAGAGCAGCCCGAAACAGAAATGGTAGTGGAAATCCCAGAGGAGAAACCCTCTGAGGAAGTGAAAGCAGAACTGGGTGTGGAAGAAACCCCGGAAGAGGTGAAGGAGGAAGTGGAATCGGAGTTTGCTCCCTCTGAGAAGAGAGCAGAGGAAGTGAATGTTGAAATCGCACCTGAGGAAGCTGCCGAGTTGGCCAAGACAGAAATCACTGAGGAACTGAAACCTGCTGAAGCACCCAAAGAGACCGTGGGTGTAGAAATCACCGCTGCTGAAACAGTGGAGTCAGTAGAAGAGAAACCCACTGACGAAATCCCGACCAAAGAACAGGTGGCTGTACAAATCGCAGTTGCTGCTGAGGAGACGGTGAGGGAAGAAATCTCCGTTGAAGCAGTGTCTAAAGAGCAGCCCGAAACAGAAATAGTAGTGGAAATCCCAGAGGAGAAACCTTCTGAGGAAGTGAAAGCAGAACTGGGTGTGGAAGAAACCCCGGAAGAGGTGAAGGAGGAAGTGGAATCGGAGTTTGTTCCCTCTGAGAAGAGAGCAGAGGAAGTGAGTGTTGAAATCGCACCTGAGGAAGCTGCCGAGTTGGCCAAGACAGAAATCACTGAGGAACTGAAACCTGCTGAAGCACCTAAAGAGACCGTGGGTGTAGAAATCACCGCTGCTGAAACAGTGGAGTCAGTAGAAGAGAAACCCACTGACGAAATCCCGACCAAAGAACAGGTGGCTGTACAAATCGCAGTTGCTGCTGAGGAGACGGTGAGGGAAGAAATCTCCGTTGAAGCAGTGTCTAAAGAGCAGCCCGAAACAGAAATGGTAGTGGAAATCCCAGAGGAGAAACCCTCTGAGGAAGTGAAAGCAGAACTGGGTGTGGAAGAAACCCCGGAAGAGGTGAAGGAGGAAGTGGAGTCGGAGTTTGCTCCCTCTGAGAAGAGAGCAGAGGAAGTGGGTGTTGAAATCGCACCTGAGGAAGCTGCCGAGTTGGCCAAGACAGAAATCACTGAGGAACTGAAACCTGCTGAAGCACCCAAAGAGACCGTGGGTGTAGAAATCACCGCTGCTGAAACAGTGGAGTCAGTAGAAGAGAAACCCACTGACGAAATCCCGACCAAAGAACAGGTGGCTGTACAAATCGCAGTTGCTGCTGAGGAGACGGTGAGGGAAGAAATCTCCGTTGAAGCAGTGTCTAAAGAGCAGCCCGAAACAGAAATGGTAGTGGAAATCCCAGAGGAGAAACCCTCTGAGGAAGTGAAAGCAGAACTGGGTGTGGAAGAAACCCCGGAAGAGGTGAAGGAGGAAGTGGAATCGGAGTTTGCTCCCTCTGAGAAGAGAGCAGAGGAAGTGGGTGTTGAAATCGCACCTGAGGAAGCTGCCGAGTTGGCCAAGACAGAAATCACTGAGGAACTGAAACCTGCTGAAGCACACAAAGAGATCGTGGGTGTAGAAATCACCGCTGCTGAAACAGTGGAGTCAGTAGAAGAGAAACCCACTGACGAAATCCCGACCAAAGAACAGGTGGCTGTACAAATCGCAGTTGCTGCTGAGGAGACGGTGAGGGAAGAAATCTCCGTTGAAGCAGTGTCTAAAGAGCAGCCCGAAACAGAAATGGTAGTGGAAATCCCAGAGGAGAAACCCTCTGAGGAAGTGAAAGCAGAACTGGGTGTGGAAGAAACCCCGGAAGAGGTGAAGGAGGAAGTGGAATCGGAGTTTGTTCCCTCTGAGAAGAGAGCAGAGGAAGTGAGTGTTGAAATCGCACCTGAGGAAGCTGCCGAGTTGGCCAAGACAGAAATCACTGAGGAACTGAAACCTGCTGAAGCACCCAAAGAGACCGTGGGTGTAGAAATCACCGCTGCTGAAACAGTGGAGTCAGTAGAAGAGAAACCCACTGACGAAATCCCGACCAAAGAACAGGTGGCTGTACAAATCGCAGTTGCTGCTGAGGAGACGGTGAGGGAAGAAATCTCCGTTGAAGCAGTGTCTAAAGAGCAGCCCGAAACAGAAATGGTAGTGGAAATCCCAGAGGAGAAACCCTCTGAGGAAGTGAAAGCAGAACTGGGTGTGGAAGAAACCCCGGAAGAGGTGAAGGAGGAAGTGGAGTCGGAGTTTGCTCCCTCTGAGAAGAGAGCAGAGGAAGTGGGTGTTGAAATCGCACCTGAGGAAGCTGCCGAGTTGGCCAAGACAGAAATCACTGAGGAACTGAAACCTGCTGAATCACCCAAAGAGACCGTGGGTGTAGAAATCACCGCTGCTGAAACAGTGGAGTCAGTAGAAGAGAAACCCACTGACGAAATCCCGACCAAAGAACAGGTGGCTGTACATATCGCAGTTGCTGCTGAGGAGACGGTGAGGGAAGAAATCTCCGTTGAAGCAGTGTCTAAAGAGCAGCCCGAAACAGAAATGGTAGTGGAAATCCCAGAGGAGAAACCCTCTGAGGAAGTGAAAGCAGAACTGGGTGTGGAAGAAACCCCGGAAGAGGTGAAGGAGGAAGTGGAGTCGGAGTTTGCTCCCTCTGAGAAGAGAGCAGAGGAAGTGGGTGTTGAAATCGCACCTGAGGAAGCTGCCGAGTTGGCCAAGACAGAAATCACTGAGGAACTGAAACCTGCTGAAGCACCCAAAGAGACCGTGGGTGTAGAAATCACCGCTGCTGAAACAGTGGAGTCAGTAGAAGAGAAACCCACTGA
Organism: Ostrea denselamellosa; assembly: GCA_024699665.1. Lineage (NCBI taxonomy): Eukaryota > Metazoa > Mollusca > Bivalvia > Ostreida > Ostreidae > Ostrea > Ostrea denselamellosa. Next base: position 4,512,826 of record JAMZEH010000042.1, read on the forward strand.
CGAAATCCCAACCAAAGAACAGGTGGCTGTACAAATCGCAGTTGCTGCTGAGGAGACGGTGAGGGAAGAAATCTCCGTTGAAGCAGTGTCTAAAGAGCAGCCCGAAACAGAAATGGTAGTGGAAATCCCAGAGGAGAAACCCTCTGAGGAAGTGAAAGCAGAACTGGGTGTGGAAGAAACCCCGGAAGAGGTGAAGGAGGAAGTGGAGTCGGAGTTTGCTCCCTCTGAGAAGAGAGCAGAGGAAGTGGGTGTTGAAATCGCACCTGAGGAAGCTGCCGAGTTGGCCAAGACAGAAATCACTGAGGAACTGAAACCTGCTGAAGCACACAAAGAGATCGTGGGTGTAGAAATCACCGCTGCTGAAACAGTGGAGTCAGTAGAAGAGAAACCCACTGACGAAATCCCGACCAAAGAACAGGTGGCTGTACAAATCGCAGTTGCTGCTGAGGAGACGGTGAGGGAAGAAATCTCCGTTGAAGCAGTGTCTAAAGAGCAGCCCGAAACAGAAATGGTAGTGGAAATCCCAGAGGAGAAACCCTCTGAGGAAGTGAAAGCAGAACTGGGTGTGGAAGAAACCCCGGAAGAGGTGAAGGAGGAAGTGGAATCGGAGTTTGCTCCCTCTGAGAAGAGAGCAGAGGAAGTGAGTGTTGAAATCGCACCTGAGGAAGCTGCCGAGTTGGCCAAGACAGAAATCACTGAGGAACTGAAACCTGCTGAAGCACCCAAAGAGACCGTGGGTGTAGAAATCACCGCTGCTGAAACAGTGGAGTCAGTAGAAGAGAAACCCACTGACGAAATCCCGACCAAAGAACAGGTGGCTGTACAAATCGCAGTTGCTGCTGAGGAGACGGTGAGGGAAGAAATCTCCGTTGAAGCAGTGTCTAAAGAGCAGCCCGAAACAGAAATGGTAGTGGAAATCCCAGAGGAGAAACCCTCTGAGGAAGTGAAAGCAGAACTGGGTGTGGAAGAAACCCCGGAAGAGGTGAAGGAGGAAGTGGAGTCGGAGTTTGCTCCCTCTGAGAAGAGAGCAGAGGAAGTGGGTGTTGAAATCGCACCTGAGGAAGCTGCCGAGTTGGCCAAGACAGAAATCACTGAGGAACTGAAACCTGCTGAAGCACCCAAAGAGACCGTGGGTGTAGAAATCACCGCTGCTGAAACAGTGGAGTCAGTAGAAGAGAAACCCACTGACGAAATCCCGACCAAAGAACAGGTGGCTGTACAAATCGCAGTTGCTGCTGAGGAGACGGTGAGGGAAGAAATCTCCGTTGAAGCAGTGTCTAAAGAGCAGCCCGAAACAGAAATGGTAGTGGAAATCCCAGAGGAGAAACCCTCTGAGGAAGTGAAAGCAGAACTGGGTGTGGAAGAAACCCCGGAAGAGGTGAAGGAGGAAGTGGAATCGGAGTTTGCTCCGTCTGAGAAGAGAGCAGAGGAAGTGAATGTTGAAATCGCACCTGAGGAAGCTGCCGAGTTGGCCAAGACAGAAATCACTGAGGAACTGAAACCTGCTGAAGCACCCAAAGAGACCGTGGGTGTAGAAATCACCGCTGCTGAAACAGTGGAGTCAGTAGAAGAGAAACCCACTGACGAAATCCCGACCAAAGAACAGGTGGCTGTACAAATCGCAGTTGCTGCTGAGGAGACGGTGAGGGAAGAAATCTCCGTTGAAGCAGTGTCTAAAGAGCAGCCCGAAACAGAAATGGTAGTGGAAATCCCAGAGGAGAAACCCTCTGAGGAAGTGAAAGCAGAACTGGGTGTGGAAGAAACCCCGGAAGAGGTGAAGGAGGAAGTGGAATCGGAGTTTGCTCCCTCTGAGAAGAGAGCAGAGGAAGTGAGTGTTGAAATCGCACCTGAGGAAGCTGCCGAGTTGGCCAAGACAGAAATCACTGAGGAACTGAAACCTGCTGAAGCACCCAAAGAGACCGTGGGTGTAGAAATCACCGCTGCTGAAACAGTGGAGTCAGTAGAAGAGAAACCCACTGACGTAATCCCGACCAAAGAACAGGTGGCTGTACAAATCACAGTTGCTGCTGAGGAGACGGTGAGGGAAGAAATCTCCGTTGAAGCAGTGTCTAAAGAGCAGCCCGAAACAGAAATGGTAGTGGAAATCCCAGAGGAGAAACCCTCTGAGGAAGTGAAAGCAGAACTGGGTGTGGAAGAAACCCCGGAAGAGGTGAAGGAGGAAGTGGAGTCGGAGTTTGCTCCCTCTGAGAAGAGAGCAGAGGAAGTGGGTGTTGAAATCGCAACTGAGGAAGCTGCCGAGTTGGCCAAGACAGAAATCACTGAGGAACTGAAACCTGCTGAAGCACCCAAAGAGACCGTGGGTGTAGAAATCACCGCTGCTGAAACAGTGGAGTCAGTAGAAGAGAAACCCACTGACGAAATCCCGACCAAAGAACAGGTGGCTGTACAAATCGCAGTTGCTGCTGAGGAGACGGTGAGGGAAGAAATCTCCGTTGAAGCAGTGTCTAAAGAGCAGCCCGAAACAGAAATGGTAGTGGAAATCCCAGAGGAGAAACCCTCTGAGGAAGTGAAAGCAGAACTGGGTGTGGAAGAAACCCCGGAAGAGGTGAAGGAGGAAGTGGAATCGGAGTTTGCTCCCTCTGAGAAGAGAGCAGAGGAAGTGAATGTTGAAATCGCACCTGAGGAAGCTGCCGAGTTGGCCAAGACAGAAATCACTGAGGAACTGAAACCTGCTGAAGCACCCAAAGAGACCGTGGGTGTAGAAATCACCGCTGCTGAAACAGTGGAGTCAGTAGAAGAGAAACCCACTGACGAAATCCCGACCAAAGAACAGGTGGCTGTACAAATCGCAGTTGCTGCTGAGGAGACGGTGAGGGAAGAAATCTCCGTTGAAGCAGTGTCTAAAGAGCAGCCTGAAACAGAAATGGTAGTGGAAATCCCAGAGGAGAAACCCTCTGAGGAAGTGAAAGCAGAACTGGGTGTGGAAGAAACCCCGGAAGAGGTGAAGGAGGAAGTGGAATCGGAGTTTGCTCCCTCTGAGAAGAGAGCAGAGGAAGTGAGTGTTGAAATCGCACCTGAGGAAGCTGCCGAGTTGGCCAAGACAGAAATCACTGAGGAACTGAAACCTGCTGAAGCACCCAAAGAGACCGTGGGTGTAGAAATCACCGCTGCTGAAACAGTGGAGTCAGTAGAAGAGAAACCCACTGACGAAATCCCGACCAAAGAACAGGTGGCTGTACATATCGCAGTTGCTGCTGAGGAGACGGTGAGGGAAGAAATCTCCGTTGAAGCAGTGTCTAAAGAGCAGCCCGAAACAGAAATGGTAGTGGAAATCCCAGAGGAGAAACCCTCTGAGGAAGTGAAAGCAGAACTGGGTGTGGAAGAAACCCCGGAAGAGGTGAAGGAGGAAGTGGAGTCGGAGTTTGCTCCCTCTGAGAAGAGAGCAGAGGAAGTGGGTGTTGAAATCGCACCTGAGGAAGCTGCCGAGTTGGCCAAGACAGAAATCACTGAGGAACTGAAACCTGCTGAAGCACCCAAAGAGACCGTGGGTGTAGAAATCACCGCTGCTGAAACAGTGGAGTCAGTAGAAGAGAAACCCACTGACGAAATCCCGACCAAAGAACAGGTGGCTGTACAAATCGCAGTTGCTGCTGAGGAGACGGTGAGGGAAGAAATCTCCGTTGAAGCAGTGTCTAAAGAGCAGCCCGAAACAGAAATGGTAGTGGAAATCCCAGAGGAGAAACCCTCTGAGGAAGTGAAAGCAGAACTGGGTGTGGAAGAAACCCCGGAAGAGGTGAAGGAGGAAGTGGAGTCGGAGTTTGCTCCCTCTGAGAAGAGAGCAGAGGAAGTGGGTGTTGAAATCGCACCTGAGGAAGCTGCCGAGTTGGCCAAGACAGAAATCACTGAGGAACTGAAACCTGCTGAAGCACCCAAAGAGACCGTGGGTGTAGAAATCACCGCTGCTGAAACAGTGGAGTCAGTAGAAGAGAAACCCACTGACGAAATCCCAACCAAAGAACAGGTGGCTGTACAAATCGCAGTTGCTGCTGAGGAGACGGTGAGGGAAGAAATCTCCGTTGAAGCAGTGTCTAAAGAGCAGCCCGAAACAGAAATGGTAGTGGAAATCCCAGAGGAGAAACCCTCTGAGGAAGTGAAAGCAGAACTGGGTGTGGAAGAAACCCCGGAAGAGGTGAAGGAGGAAGTGGAGTCGGAGTTTGCTCCCTCTGAGAAGAGAGCAGAGGAAGTGGGTGTTGAAATCGCACCTGAGGAAGCTGCCGAGTTGGCCAAGACAGAAATCACTGAGGAACTGAAACCTGCTGAAGCACCCAAAGAGACCGTGGGTGTAGAAATCACCGCTGCTGAAACAGTGGAGTCAGTAGAAGAGAAACCCACTGACGAAATCCCGACCAAAGAACAGGTGGCTGTACATATCGCAGTTGCTGCTGAGGAGACGGTGAGGGAAGAAATCTCCGTTGAAGCAGTGTCTAAAGAGCAGCCCGAAACAGAAATGGTAGTGGAAATCCCAGAGGAGAAACCCTCTGAGGAAGTGAAAGCAGAACTGGGTGTGGAAGAAACCCCGGAAGAGGTGAAGGAGGAAGTGGAATCGGAGTTTGCTCCCTCTGAGAAGAGAGCAGAGGAAGTGGGTGTTGAAATCGCACCTGAGGAAGCTGCCGAGTTGGCCAAGACAGAAATCACTGAGGAACTGAAACCTGCTGAAGCACCCAAAGAGACCGTGGGTGTAGAAATCACCGCTGCTGAAACAGTGGAGTCAGTAGAAGAGAAACCCACTGACGAAATCCCGACCAAAGAACAGGTGGCTGTACAAATCGCAGTTGCTGCTGAGGAGACGGTGAGGGAAGAAATCTCCGTTGAAGCAGTGTCTAAAGAGCAGCCCGAAACAGAAATGGTAGTGGAAATCCCAGAGGAGAAACCCTCTGAGGAAGTGAAAGCAGAACTGGGTGTGGAAGAAACCCCGGAAGAGGTGAAGGAGGAAGTGGAGTCGGAGTTTGCTCCCTCTGAGAAGAGAGCAGAGGAAGTGGGTGTTGAAATCGCACCTGAGGAAGCTGCCGAGTTGGCCAAGACAGAAATCACTGAGGAACTGAAACCTGCTGAATCACCCAAAGAGACCGTGGGTGTAGAAATCACCGCTCCTGAAACAGTGGAGTTTGTGGAAGAATCAGTCAGAATGGAGAATGAAGACGCTGTTGTAAAAAGTGCACCAAATGTTGAAATATCAAAGTTCTTATCTGAGTCTGATAAATCAAAGAAATCACATGATGTTACTGTTTTTAATGGTACAGATCATGAAATTGATTTTAAAGTAACAGATGACTTCATTTTATCTAAAAAAGATGTAAATGTGTCTGAAGCTATATGTGAGGGTAGGGAAGAAATGCCTTTTGAAAAAATGAGGTCAAGTGCTCAAGCTCTGGGCTCTGAGAAGGGAGAAGAAGGTATCAAGCTGCTGTTGCAGTGGCTATTGCTTTGTTTAGGCAGCTTGGAAACGCTGATGAATATGAAATATGTTGATTATATTCTTCATATTTAGTTGAATGCCATTTTTATTGATTATACTTAATGGAGTGATACTCTGTTGATTGCATGGCTACTTGTTTTTCAGTTATTACATATAGTTGATAGATTTGAATTTTTATTTTTATATGAATGGTTTGACATTAATCAGGATTCGTTTAAGAAATTTAGCTCCTGCAGGCAGTATTGTTGTTCTTATTTACAAAATAATAATTATAGTGTTCTTTGAGCAGTTTGGATTTACTTTCATTCATTGACAAACTGTTTTCTATGCATGGGATTGCATGTACCATCTTCTGGAGATACACATTTTTCAAAATTTTGATAAAGTCTTCTGAGTTTTAGAAAGGTGTGACAGATTTTTTTATATTTTATATTGTAGTAAAATTAGTTTTTGTTCAACAATTCCTCTTTATTTTATGAGAAATGGTTTTTGGAACTCCAAAAAAGCACATCAGCAGGGCTGGATTGATTGATTGATTATATATTGTTTAATGTCCCTCTCTAGAATTTTTCACTCATATGGAGACATCACCATTGCCGGTGAAGGGCTGCAAAATTTAGGCCTATGCTCAGCACTTATGGTCTTTGAGCAGGGAGGGTTCTTTTACGTGCCACACATGCTGTGACATGGGGCCTCAGTTTTTGCAATCTCATCCGAAGGACCACCCCATTTAGTCGCCTCTTATGACAAGCAAGGGGTACTGAGGATCTATTCTAACAACCCAAATCCCCACGGGGTCAGCAGGGCTGGAAGGGGATCAAATATGTTATAATGGTAGAGTAAGAAATAGGTAATAAATAACCAGCCACCAAAAGTTTACAGAAACAGGAAAAATATCCATAGACACAAATTTAGATTGGTCTAACCAATTTAGACTTTTACAAATTCACTGCATTAGATGAAGTCTATAACACTAATTTTTTTGTTACTTAAACTTCTGTTAAAAGAAATCCAATACAAAAATGCCATTCCTCTACTGTTTACATGGCTGTGTTATAAACTGTAGTCCTTTCTTAAAGGAGGAATAAGACATTGTTACTTTACAAATACCTCATCCTTTAAAATGTTAATAAATGGGTGAGCTCAGTGGATTAAAGCATTAGATTGGTAGTCAGTATATAATGAGCCAGGGTCTAGTGTGGAGGGTTGATTTTCCCTCTGTATTTGTACGCTGAAATTACAGTGTTTTGTTACGGAAGGTAATTTTGGAATTTCTCATTACAATAATCATAAGATAATTGCATACATCCCTTACAGGTTTAGTCCTTAATAATTTTTGTTGATGTGAAATTTCCTCATACCAAAAAAAAGTTGCCAATTTTTACCACTCAGAAACTCATTGTCCACTTTTAACTATATTAGTCTGAATAGGATCAGGCAGCTCCATTCTATTACTTTTATTTTTATTCAATTTTTTTTTATTATTATTAATTTGTATGATATCTTGTATATTTACTAACATACAATACCTTTGAACCGTTTTCAATCAAAAGTGTAAGATAGATATCATATTTATATTACCTTAGTTTCTAGAATGCAGTGATGTAGATAGAATTTTATTTCAATTAATGTATGCAAAGTTTATACTTATTCTGTTAGCAAAGAAAACTTTTTTTTTTGTTTACTATTTGTAATTTTGATTTCTTTTTTATTGAAAGTAATATCTGATTATCAATTCTTTCAGAAAAATATGTTGAACAAATTGATACTGAGTTTACCTTGAAAGACACGCTATCTGAGAAAGAAAAACAATATGGTATGTATCTCTCTCTCTCTCTCTCTCTCTCTCTCTCTCTCTCTCTCTCTCTCTCTCTCTCTGAGCCTGAAAATTTCCATTTTAATTATAAATGATCTTTCATTTTGATATTCTTACTTGCAGAAGAGGAAAAGGAATCAACTTCAGATGAAGATAAAACACAGTCTCCAACTCCTTTTGGTAATTCAGTATTTTATCTGTGGGAATATTATTTTGCTCCTGACTCATGAACAATTTTAGAGAAGAATTTTTTTTCATATATTTCATTTGTATTTGAATATATTAGTTGTTGAAGAAAAAGTAGAGAAGCAAGCACCAGAGGTAATCTCCCCTTTGAAGAGCCTCCATTCATCAGATGGAGGGGAAGCTCATCTGGAATGTCAGATCACTGGATCACCCAAACCAACGGTCACCTGGTACAAAGAAGGTCAAGTCATCGTTAATTCAGAAGAGTTCAAAATATTCTACGATGAAAACAATCTGTGCTCTCTCTTCATATCTGATGTCTACCCAGAGGATGCTGGGAAATATACTTTGGTGGCTCAGAACGAACTTGGCACTGCTGAAACAACAGCTGAGCTCTTTGTGGCAGGTATGCAGCTCTACGAAACTTCTGTGCTTCTATTACATGAATCTGTGTACTTCCAAGTGAACTAAATATTGGTGTTTATATTGACATTGTTGGTTAGCTCACAAAAGTTGAATTTATTTCTGTTTCAGCACCAGATGAAATTTTGGAGGATGAATTTATTGCCCCTGCTTTTACACAAAAACCAAAATTCCAGACTGCTTCCATCAGTGAAACTGTGACCTTTGAGGCCACTGTTGTAGCTAACCCACAACCGGAAATTCGATGGTCCAGGGAAAACATTGAATTAGTTACAACTGAGAAAGTGAAAGTTACAATAGATCAGGATGGCAACATCTATCACACCACACTGGCTATGTCAGAGGTAGACGCAAAAGACGCTGGGACATACAAGGTTTTGGCCACAAATGACCAGGGTGAAGCCAGTATCTCAGTTTCTCTGCTTGTCAAAAGTATGTCACTTTGAAAGAAAGATAGAAATAACTATCTCAAATTCACATTCATGAATATGTCTAGCTAATAAACTTGGGATTATTTTTCTGTGTTTCAGAACCAGAGGGACCACAAAGGGTTGACTTCAGAGACTCATTAACAACAGAAGTGTAAGCATCATGTAGTACTATTATTCTTCTTAAGAACCAAGAGCAGAGAGGTTCCTTATATAAAATTGCAGAATAACAAGAGAATATTTATGGAATTGATACTTTATATATTCAGAAAATTTATCACATCAAAGAAATATAGAATACTGAGAGTGTGATCTATTAGTGAGAGTGCATGTGTCTGTGGACCTGTGTGATGCCTGGTACTGTAGATTCTTATTTTATGGGAGTACTTAATATCATAGAAAGATTCATACACATCAAATTGAAATAACATGAATTCATGTGTGAACTGTTAATCAAGATTTCGAAATATACTTCAGCAATATAAAATTAAAAGCGAGTAATTTTATTCTATGAGTGCTGCTTCTCACTCAATTATGTGACAATGAATTCCTCGCATAAATTTAGGAATCTGCAGTAATGCATCACTTTCCAATAATTTGCCCCATTTATATTTTAATTGTCAATTTCCCAAGCATGGTTTTGAACCCAGTTGAAGATTGTAGTACAGATGCATCTTCTGTTTTAAAAAAATCAAAAGTGTTGAATTTGAAACTTCTTTTTATCAGTACAGATTTTGATATTAATCAGAATCAACTAACAAATATGAATTTCAACTACAGCAAAACTCTGATATAGCGAATTTCTGCGGACATTCTACAAAAATTTGCTATAAGCATAATTCACAATACGTATATAGCGAATTCAAATATAACAAATTCATTAAAAAAATGGATTTGTTCTATGGTAAACATATCTGTTGCATAAAAAAGCAGCATTTGATATACATGTGTTGTCTTCTAGACTAGAGGAAATTAGAGTCTATATTTTTGAGAAAGAAATATTTTTTTTACAAGAAATATATATTCATATATGATCATTTATTTTGATGAATTGAAGTTAACTGTTCACTGTTAATTGTACGACACACAATGCCATGTTGACTTTTAAATCTATCTAACCAACCCGTATTTCCCTTGAATGAGGAATTGCCAAGTTTTTTAAGGCATTGAGCTTGCTCGAGAGCCTTCTAGTGATCATGCAGGATTTTGCCGATACACCGCCTTTCAGCTAATCTCAATGGGTGAAATCAAAATAGTGCCTACTGTTATTGAAAATTTCTTGCTTTGACTTTGAAACATTAAGCAGAATGGCAATTTCGTTGTTGATGTCATTGATTATATCATTGACCAGTAATTAAATAACGACTTTTTGGTTATAAAAGTCATTATTTGCAGATGAATTTACTACAAAACAGATCATTAAGTAGTCTGGTCTCCTTTCTCACAATTCCATTTGCTAATTTAGAGAGTGCATGAATGGGATATTGTGGGAAGTTGGACCAGAATAGTCAATGAGTAATTTTTCCACGAATTATGTGACTCGTGAATATCATTAAAAACTTGCATAATAACCTGCACAAATTTCATTTATATCTATCCTTATTTTGGATTAGCAGAACGGATAAATACTAAAGTGGTGAAATAAATTCTGCACGTCATGGTTCAGTTGCCATTCTTACAAAAACACTAAAACAGAGAGTATTTCTGGTTTTGTTTTTGGTAATCCAGATCCCGATATTAAACAAAACGAAAGTAGCATGTGTATTGTGAAGAAAATAACAGATTATTACAAGAGGAATCCCAGGCTAGGTAGCATTCATTGGGAGTTGAATCTTGTTCAGACTTCCAATAACTTTTCTACATATTACATTGAACATTTGAATTCTTAGGCAATATTGAAAACAGAGACTCAAAACCATATAATTGTTACATCATGCATGAACAGAAGATACAGCTATTATAAACTAGTAGTCTCACTCGGAAGTATGATATTCTTTTAAGCATTTTTGGTTTGCATTTTAAAGTTACTAGAAATAGCCTTTGTAAGGTAACTAGGATTGAGAGGATACTATCTAGCAAGAGGAGGGTATCGACTTGTTAGGATAAGCAACTTCAGGATATGCTCTACTTTTTATTTCTAGATCTTTTCATGTAAATAAACACATTTTGATGACATTTTACAGTGATTTTAATATTTAACTGCCTAAACATAAGGAATTGCTCCAGAGGCACTCAAATATTTTTCCTCCTACTTTCTGTAATTTTACCTACTACTTTCTAAATTTATTGAGAACTCTTTTAAAGTTAGTTTGAAATGGGGGGAAAAAACTTCATTATAAAAATTTATTTTTATGTTCATTTTTAATTCAAGGGGAAGATGACGGGACTTTGTTACATACGTAAATTCGCTATATCCGTCTTCGTTATAGATGTCAATTTTTGAATAGAATACAAAGAGAATTTGCTGTGAAGTCAGTTACAATTTGCTATATCCATAAATTTGCTACACTTTTGTTAGCTATATTTGAGTTTTACTGTATTGTTAACATATTCTTTGCTTTTGACTTCTGCATGACTTTCATTTCCTCGCTTACCCTGTATACAGGCAGACTAAGGTTGGCGTTAAATATCAGCCAGAACAGATGGACTTCAGAACGCTATTAAAATCCACCTCAGTCAAGTCCAAGTAAGTTTTGTCCACAAAAAAAAAAAAAAAAACGAAGAAAAAAAATTCATGCTTTAGTTTAACTTCAGGAGATTAGCTTTAGGTTCACAGCAAAAATTGATATCACATTGTTAACTGGATATACATACTGTTACTTTGTATTTGTGTAAAATAAAAAAAAAAATGAAGCAGTAATATATCTACTGGAAACAAATCAATGAAATGCATTCAAGTGTCTCTTTCTCTCTTTGCATGGTGTTTGATTATAGCATGATCAGTTTGAGAGCATGTTTCACCATCTCAACCAAGACTTTCACTCACGATGTTTTTGTGTTTCAATCTTTGTTTCAACAGGAAATTTTCACAAGATGTTACAGAAGAAACTACTGAAGAAATCGTAGAGACGGAACAAGTTGACTTCCGAGAAGTGTTAAAAAAGGTCAGTGTTAAAAACAATGTGCAAAGTGTCACCAAATTGGACTTCTCGCAAAAAATCTTTTGCTGAAGTTATTTAAAAAGTGTTTGCATAAATCTTTTCGGTGACAAAGTCCTTCGAAAATGTTAGGTTAAGGACATTCATATTAACTTACTACTGGTAAGAGAGCATGGGTATCAGTGATCAGTTTGATCAGTTGTGCAAAAAAAAAAAATGGAAGAAAAATTTGTATTCAAAAGAAATGTAAAACAGAAATATTGAATAAATAAAACATCTTAAGTAAAGAACAGCCTCCATCACTCCATACAACACAGTTATGGTGGTGCATCAAGGATATCACAAAAGAAGACCAAGTCGAAGGTTTAGATAATCATTTTATGATATTGCAATAATACTTGAAAGAAAAATGATGGGAAATTCATGTGTTGAATTTGAAGGGGTGGGAGGGATGCTCTAAAAAGTGCTTGGCTGATGGGTGCAGGCTAGGCCCATATAGTCCTGATTTTTGCATACACAATAAAAAGAAAGAAATCTGTTCTAAACAACATAAATAGGGTTTCCTGTATCTCTATTTCAGCATTAGATACATAGGTATTTTACTACAGTACCTTTATCTGGAGAGTCAGGTCTCATCTTGTTGATAAGTGTGGATCATCAGATTAAACGAAATACAAAGCGTCAAATTTTATCTGATGATCCGTGCCTGTCAACGAAACGTGATCCAAGTCTTCAGATCAAGTCTCTGTTGTGATGATAGATTTATTATATACCCCCTTGTGTATTTTTAAATCCACATTTATAAGGTAATGGATGTATTCCAAGTTATCAAAAAAACAAGCATACAGTGAAATTATTTTTCTGTTTGTGACACGGTTTATTATTTTTTTACAAAATATGTGCATTGATGCATTGTGACATCATCAGTTCTAGAGAGAGGGTGATGATCCAGAAATTTGGATCAAACTCTATGAATTTTACAATATCAAAACACAGGTTATTGATGGGTATATAAGAAATTACAATACAACTCTTTCAGGAATAAAAATTTGAACAAACATTACTTTATTTTCATTACATCATCTTACATTCTCTCCTAAAGCATTAAACATCTGCAAGTATGTGTATAAACCAGCTTCACTTTGAAATACTGATTTCAACACGACCTGTGTGAATTTAACTGTGATGTTTGCCTGCAATCTTAATCTACTTGAACTTATTGCAGACTGTCACTTCACCACAATTTGTTGTCACTATTGAGGACCTCAAAACTGCAGAAGGTGCTGAGGCAAAATTCATTGTCAAGGTTCGAGGTGAACCAACTCCAGAGGTAATGTGGTTTCATGAGAATGAACCAATTAAAGATGATGACATCTACAAGGTCATGGCTGGTGAGGAGGGTGAGGTAATCCTCTATCTGCCTGAGGTGTTCCTTGAGGATGCTGGCATATACACAGTGAAAGCTGTCAATGAGGCTGGTGAAGTCTCCTGCTCAGCAATCCTCACAGTTCTTCAAGGTGAGTTGTGAGTGTGTAACACACCTGTGAATCAGATTGTAACAAAGAGATAGAAGTGTAGGAAATGTCTACTGTATAATGGATATTTTCTGTAGGTGAAAAATTTTTGTGATTTGATCTCAAAATGGTTGCAAATTATATTCTGCATTTCCAATTTCTGCAGTTATAACATACCTGTATATACTTATATATATATCTTTATATATATATATATATATATATATATATATATATATATATATATATATACTTATATGTATCTTTATATATGTCATTTTAATTTTTGTGGACTTTCTTATCTGCAAAATTTCACAAAAAATGGACAACCACAGAAAATATACTTTATACTGTAATTTGAAACATTGTATATTAATGCACTTTCACCCTAAGGCAGGAAATAAACAGTATCTTGAAAGTATAGAAATTGTTTAAAAATGTTAGTATTTTCGAAATTGTAAGGGAAAACTTACCCATTCTTCATTTTGCAGAGGAGCTTGAAGATGCAGAAGACATCAAGGAGACACCCAAAGCAGAGACAATTGAGGAAGTACCTGCCAAACCATTCACAATGCCAGAGGCTGAACAGCTGGACTTCAGAGCTGTACTCAAAAGCAAAGTGTAAGTTTTTTATCATGCTCTTTCTTCAATATTAGCATTAACAAATCACCAAGTATTCATATGATATTCAGAGTACTGACTTTGATTTGTATTATTGTATTGTTTTGGAAGTTTAGAAATTGGTTAAAAATGTCAGTATTTTCGAAATTGTAAGGGAAAACTCTACCCATTCTTCATTTTGCAGAGGAGCTTCAAGAAATGTAGAATGAGATCTTCTATCTTGTTTTTGATATGAATCATTTTATTATATAGCATGCTTCCCATGTAAAAATTTGTATGTTCTTCTTTGCATGCAATTTATAGCAAGACCAAATCAAATGAGACCTTTGAAACTGAACAGCTGGATTTTAGAAGTGCTCTTAAAACTAAAGTGTAAGTCAAAAATGGTGATGGAATCAGTGATGGGTTTTCAGAATAATTGTCACTTTTATTTTGAGTTTTAACAAGCTAAAGTTAAATACTTTTTAAAAACAACTCTCTGTTCCTCATCAGGAAAACAAAGACAAGCCAACAATTTGAGTTTACACAACTAGACTTCCGAGATGCTCTCAAGTCAGAGCATGTGTAAGTTTCCTCATTAAACTCAGTTCTTACTCCTGTGAATTGTAGTGGGATAATAATGGATAATTTTTATCATAAACCAGTCTGTAATAGTTTTTGCATGTTTTGTTTCTATATTCTCACAATTAACTTCAGCAGATACATGTAAGACTTATATTCATCCTATAATGATATGCCAGTTAATAGCATTGAATTTGAACTAACACCATTGTAAGTATTGTACACATACTTACAGCATGCTTGCATTATGTATATTCTAACAGACAAACCAAGGTGAACCAACAATTTGCTCATGAACAGTTGGACTTCAGAGATGCTATAAAAACTCAACATGTGTAAGTCAAACGCAGCTCTGGGTTAGGTGTACTATTGTGATGTAATTTAAACAAAGAAAAGGAATAAAAATAATTTATGTTAATAAGTGAGTAGGTAGGGAACAATTTCTTCATTGAGTGTAACACTGACTTGGCAGTGAAGATATAAATATGAATATAAAAGGTCATAGTAAAGCTTATACAAGCATGAAATAGCTTGATCACCACATAAGATGTTCATACAGTGCATGGTATGTGTTTTGCATGTCTTCCAGGGAAACTAAAGTCAACCAGCAGTTCCGGCATGAACAGTTAGATTTTAGAGAAGTCTTAAAAAAAGAGACTGTGTAAGTACTACTAACAGTGCGTGAGATTGTCCTATTGAGAATGTGTGAGTAGCACTAAAAGTGTGTGAGATTGTCATATCGAGAGTGTGTGAGTACCAGTAACAGTGTGTGAGATTGTCCTATTGACAATGTGTGAGTAACACTAAAAGTGTGTGAGATTGTCATATTGAGAGAGTGTGAGTACCACTAACAGTGTGTGAGATTATTATATTGAGAGTGTTTGAGTACCACTAACAGTGTGTGAGATTGTCCTATTGAGAATGTGTGAGTAGCACTAAAAGTGTCTGAGATTGTCATATTGAGAGAGTGTGAGTACCACTAACAGTGTGTGAGATTGTCATATTGAGAATGTGTGGGTAGCACTTACAGTGTGTGAGATTGTCATATTGAGAGTGTGTGAGTACCACCAACAGTGTGTGAGATTATTGTATTGAGATGTGTGAGTACATTAGCAGTGTATGAGATTGCCATATTGAGTGTTTTATTTAAATGACACATTTTAATGCATGCTGTCTGCATTTGCATGTTCACAGTGAGACCAAGTTTAATCAACAATTTCCTCATGAGCAGCTGGATTTTAGATCAGTACTCAAAGGAGACCGGTAAGGCACAGTGAGAGGGAACTATTATGAGACTACTGTTTAAATCTGTAATTCAGATAATAGCAAGTGTCCAATTATCTGTTTTCAGTGAATCCAGTGAAGAAATCACACAAGAAGAGACAGTCATTGAAGTCGCCAAGAAACCAGAGGAAGAGGTGCCTCAGGTTTCCCAGGTAGAGGAAGAGGAACTGGTGGCTCCTAAATTCATCACCAGAATTGACGACATCAAAGTGGAAGAAGGAGAGGAGGTCAAGTTTGTTGCCAAGGTCACAGGCACACCCACTCCAGAGGTCACATGGCACCATGACAATGAGGTCATCAAAGAGGACAGTGACATATACAAAGTGTTGCCAGGAGAGGAAGGGGAGGTCACTCTATTGCTCACAGAGGCCTTTCCTGAGGATTCTGGTGTGTACACTGTCACTGCATCAAATGCCGTTGGTCGTGCAGAATGTACAGCTATGCTAACTGTCTCCGGTAAGTAAGAAGCATTCATTTTGTATTTAAGATATAAGGATATCCGTTTGAAGAAGTGGATTACTGAAAGGTCAGTGTCTCTTATTGTAGAATTAATTGAGGATGAAGAAAAGATTTCAGAAGAACAAGTTGAAGTGATTGAAAGCAAAGAAATGATTAAAGAGGAGGCAGCTGTGAAAATACAAGCAATGTTCCGAGGGTACAAGGTATGCGTTTACATGATACATCAGTGATATCACACGTAGAAACATTTCAATCCTAGCGTCAAGTCCAACATCACATCAGCATGTGCTTGTATGCCCCCGCCATGAAATGGATAGGTTTGATTATATATAGATTAACGTCCCACTCGAGAATTTTTCACTCATATGGAGACTTCACCATTGCTAGTGAAGAACTGAGAAATTTAGGCCTATGCTTGGCACTTATGGCCTTTGAGCAGGGAGGAGTCTTTTACATGCCACACCTGCTGTGACATGGGGCCTCAGTTTTTGCAATCTCATCCGAAGGACCGCCCCATTTAGTCGCCTCTTATGACAAGCAAGGGATACTGAGGTATCTATTCTAACAACCTGAATCCCCACGGGGAAGAAATGGATAAGATATACAGTTATCCCTGTCTATCCATCATTCCATCAATTTGTCATTCTGTCCTTGTGACATTCCATCATATTTTGTACCATTATATCTCTCTATATATTGATGAGTTAGAAATCAATGTCAGTTTACCTATTTTTACAAACATTATTGCCCAGTAGGCTTTGAAATTCCTAATTATATACTGTTTTCTGGACTTTTTTTTATCTTGTGTTCTATTAAATAAGCAGATTTATAGGGTGTAGTTTATCATAATATACAGATCAAGTTTCATTTTTTCCTGTATGGACTTGCATTTCACCAGAGTTGTTGCCCTTGGACTTAAAAAAATGTCCTACTCAGTACTTACTTTTTTCCCCACAGACATCAATTAATGAACAAACAAACATCATTAGTCTGTCTAAGTAATTATATTAACAATTCATTATAAGGTCCACTTTGCACTTCCATGTCCTTAAAAACTAATGTAATTCAGCTGTACTTCACAACTGATTTAAGAACATGAAAGCAAGAATGTGATATTTTTGTTTCATTGGCACCCAGTGTTATTTTCACATCCTTGGACTTTCAAATATTTCAAATTTGAATTTCAGCAGGAGCATTCATGTTATATTGACACATCTAGTTTATTAATGAACTCTTGTTTTATACAGCTAAGTCATTATGACCTTGCAAATTTATTAATTCAACAGGCCAGAGAAGAAGTAAAGGACATGAAAGAGACCAAGGAACAACAAGAAGTTCCTACATTTGAAGCTGACACAACCTTTGACATTAGTGACATTAGCACCGACACCGAAATTACAGCTCAGCTTCCCAGAGATGACCAATCACAGGATACACAGGTAGGTTATGACCTCTGTCACATGTACAATTTAGTGTTTTTATTTATATACTCTAAAAATCACTTTATAAGTGTATCCCAAGCACTAATTATATCAAACAGATATAAAAAGATTTGAAAGGAAATATCTTTTATGTAAGTGAAATTTTTGTGGATGACTATGATTTCCTTTGAAAAATATCAAAACTAAACTCCAAGCACTTAGAATGTAGAATAATCTAGTAAACTGAAAGTATGTCAGCAGGGTAAATTCTCACTGTAGTACTAGTATAGTTGTAGATGTTTTAACGATATCTAGTAAACAACAGAACTATAATTAATCGACAACATAGATGTAAACTAAGTAGGAAATCATTATTGCTGAGCGCAGTTTGAAATGGAAGTTTTGATTGGCTGATACGCATAAGTTTTGGCACAATTGATGGTTTAACAATTAAAAGCTAACATAACAATGAAATCATGAGTAGCTATTTTAACATAAATAATCAGGGCTCTAATTGAGTAACTGTCAATAGCTGGAGCTGCAAATACTTGTAGGTGATGGCTAACTAATTCTTTAGTGTAAAAGTTTTGGTTTGACTAGATTTTCCCAACAGGTACTTGATTTTGTTTTCATGGGCATGGATTGCTAAAAAATGTTTATTTTGTTTTGAGTTCAGAGAAAGTTTCATTCAAAACTCTGCAAGCGAAAGTTAGGCATGATAATTTTGGCATGAATGTTTTTGTTTCTTTAAAATGTTTAAATTTGCAAACATTTGACTGCAAAGCAATTATCACCTATTGTATGAACAAGAAGGCAACACAAAAATTAAAACTCTGGTTTACAATTTAATAAATTTTTGTTGCTTTCTTGTTCTGTAAATGTTTGCAGCTGTCTGCATGATTAGTTGTAATTGTTTATTAGTGTTTGTTTACCACCTCACAGCAGCATTTGCATGCACACAGCAGCAATGACTACGACGTAGGCACTAAAGTATATACCTGGAGGCTAGAGAGCACGCCCCAAGACAGCTTCCCTCAATATGACACTTATTTGTTCAAGGAGGAAGTTATTGTAACTGGCCCAGATAGTGAGGATCAAGGATATCTTCCATCTGATGAGGAAGTTGAAAGAACCAAGACTGTAGAGGATGAAACTTCCACCTGGCACATAACAGGGGAGGAAGACGAACCTCCTGCACTGCCCTCCACGTCTGCTCCAGAGCTTACAACTGACTCCACTCTGCTCTCCAGCAGACCTGATAGGACATCTGAGGACTTCACATCCATACCAAGCTCCACTATACCTGAGGGCACAGAAGAAGCATTCACATTTGTAACAACAGAAGATCTTCCAGAAAAACCTGTTGAGGAAGAGTTTACTATTCTCAGCAAGGAGGATATTCCACGTCTAGATCTTCAACTGGGAATTTCATCTTCTGATGAAAAAGACGGATCTGAAAAATCCTATCCTGAGGACTTCACTAGTTCTGATGACGATGACAGCTCAGCTGAAAAACGTCTAGCCACTGAGGAAGAAAAGAAATCACTTGCCAAGCAAGATAGGATAGGAAAAGACAAAATTCCTCAAGACAAACAAGACACAGGTGAAAGATCAGAGGAGTCTTCAACTTCAGAAGAGTCTGAAGGAGAGGACGACTTTGTGAAACCGTCACTGCCAGACATTGTTCCCAAAGGATCCAACATTCATGACGGAAGTTACTCAAGTGATTCTGAAGAAGAAGGGAAAGAACAAATAAAAGTTGAAGGTGTTCCTTTACCATATGGTGACAAAATGCCAAAACACTCTTCTCAGAAGGAAATTTCATGGTCAGAAAAAGAACTTGGACAGCATCTCATTGAAGAGGAAATTATCCTTCCATCGGAGGACAAACCAGATTTTGCAGGTAAAGTGATATCAGAAAAAGATACCATTCTTCCCTCTGATAAGAATGTCAAGGACAAATTTGAGGGTTTCATTGAGGAAGGAAAAGATCAGGGACCAATGTCTTTGGTGGACAAGGTCAGCCTTTGGGATGAGGAAAGTGAGGATGAAGAAAGAAAACTTGCCCGAAAATTCTCTCCATTTGAAAAGTCAGTGGATGAGCAACCAGTGAGTGATATCATCATTGAGGAAGATGAGGAAGATATAATTAAACGTGATTTCAAACAACAGATTTCATTAGAGGAGAGTCAACCACCAGAGGCTGGGTTACTCACCCAAAAAGATTTGAAGGAGGGTGGTAAAGAAGGAAAGAAGGAGCTGGTGGATCTGTCTATTGACAAGCTGTTACAGTCTCCCACAGAAATGCCAGAAAAAAGAGAAATTGAGGAAGAATTTGAACAGCCAGAACTGTATCAAAAGGACAGCTTTGCTCCAGACTTTGAAGTTAAACCTAAGGACATTTTCCATGCTGATCAATATGGTTTGTTTAGAGGTGCGCCAGATCAAGATGAAGATTACGAAGAAGTTAGCATTGAGGAGGAGGAAGTCATTGAGGAGGAAGAGGTGCATGATGAATTCATTGGTAGAGAATACATTCTGGAGAATATTCCTGAAGAGGAGTCATTTGAAACTTCAGAAAATGAGGGATATACCGGAGAAGAACAACAGCAGAGTCCTGATGAAACACGAATGAAACCAAGCAAAGACCAAACTACTGAGGTAGGCCATTAACATAGAAGTGTAGATTAGACAAATCAAGAGGGTGGTTAGCGGATTCAGACAAAGGGAACAAAACACTCACACTTATACCAATTAGTAAAAATTAATATCAGTCTCTTTGGTAAGTATTGAACATATATATATATATATATATATTCATATGTATTCCACATTTCATGTATATAAATATATATGTCTTCACAGAGCTTTGGCTTATATCACTGTTTTGTCTTTTAACCTTCAAACAAATGGCCCTCAAGCATAATGACCTCCTTGTATGTATTTACTCAAATGTAAGATTATGTATACATTTTTGTGATTTTAATTGACTTTCAGGTTCTGTCAGAAACATTAAGCATGATATGATCCCTATTTTGAACAGCAGTAAAAGTAGATAGAGGGTGGTTTTGTCTTTTTGTGGTGTACCCTTTGGATAACCTTTAGTTTTGCATGAGATTTACCCCCCTTTGAATATTACGGTTTGGGGTTTGAAATTTTTTCCCCTTTTTTTTTCCTTAATCATTAAACATGGTTCATACTTTAGTTGAATAAACTGCCTATGGTTTCATTGTGAAAATTGGAATGTCAATTTGCCAGGATGTGGAAACTGAACTGACCTTGACTGAGGATGAGGTGCCTGCCTTCTTGCGAGAACTCTCTGACCAGGAAGTGACAGAGGAAGACACAGTGACCTTCATTGTACAAGTCAGCGGAACTCCATTCCCAGAAATCACTTGGTAGGGTCAAACTCAGACATCTATGAATGTATTCTTACTGAAGAATCATTGAATTTTTCAATAATTATATCCAATATTAGTTCTTTGCTATGAAAAAAAACACAGCAGATGTGAAGTATAGGTATGCTTATAGATCCATTGTGCAAATACATTGCACCTTATTTTGATGTATGCAAATGCCATATAGTTCATGATTATCCTCAAAACATGGGTATTGAATTTTAATACACTCTTAATTTTAGGGAGGTTGAATATTTAATGGTATCAGTATGTATATGATTTCACCGATCTGAAAATTTTGTTGATGATGCCTAAATTAAATCCTTGCCAAAAATTCTATTCAAATGGTATACTAGTATATTATAGGATCCCAAAGACTTCTACTCTATCTCAGATCAATATATATATATCTATATTATATCTATATAAAACAGGTACAAGGATGGAGTTGAAATTAAATCGGATGACCATTTCATCACAGAAGTTCGAGGAAACTTTGCGTCTCTCATCATCAAAGATGTCATCATTGATGATGATGCAGAGTATGCAGTAAAGGCCAGCAACAAAGTAGGCTCAGTGACCAGCAAAGGAGAACTGTTCGTCAATCCCTCTGGTACGCTGGTTACATAAGAGGGTGTATTAAGTGGGATAGTAAAGTACTCAGATTTTGTGTCTTTTCAAATCATGTGAATGAATGACTTCACAAAACTTATATATATTTTATTATAGGTGAGGCACCATCCATCATCTCCAGAATTGAGGATATTGAGGTTGAACCAAGTGCTCCAATTGTCCTTGAATGTCAAGTCAGAGGTCATCCAAAGCCAAAGGTCACCTGGTTGAAAGATGGAGAAGAAATATCGGGTCCACACTATAGGTAGGAAAATGTACTGATTAGTTTCATAGGAAGAAATAGTACTTGTGATGGAAACCATTTAAATTCATTTTGAAAATTTGTAGAATTTAGTTCTTATTTATGAAATTTATAGTTCTTAAATATGGAGGAAATATAGAATATGTTGCTAACAAGGTTGTGATATTTACATAGGGTCGACTATGTGGATGACATTGTCTCATTGGAGATTGCCGCAGCTGAAATAGAGGATGAGGGAGAATACACTCTCAGCCTCACCAATGAGAAAGGCGTGGCTTCCTGCTCCTCAATGGTCATGATACAACTAGACAAGCCAGTGATCACCCATCCACTGTCGGACGTGACAGTGTCTGCAGCAGGTACCGCCAGGCTGCAGTGTGAAATCATTGGTCGACCAACACCTGACGTAGTGTGGCTGGCCAATCAGTCAGTCATCGAGGAAAGCCCAAAATACCACATGAGTTATGACGGAGCTACCGCTGTGTTAGAAATTCACGACACCGGATTTAATGACGCAGAAGTGACTTATACATGCAGAGCTCAAAACCATGCAGGGACATGTGATACTACAGCTCATGTTGAATTACAAGGTATTTTATAATAACCAGAAGTTATCTTATGGACAACAGACTAGTGTGGCATTATATATATTATGATTTGATTCTCTTTTGAGCTGAGGCTTTTTTATGTAGGAGTGAAACACACTTTTGAATACCAGTGATACACTATTAGCAATTGGATCAACATTAACAAATTTTTATTCATGTGAAACATATTTTCGTGTTATATAGTTTTGTAGGGAAATTTCATTTTATCAATTGTGTGTTTCACATCCATATTTGCAATAAAAATCCCATCATCTGCTTAAGTCCTGCATGAGAGTTCACCCTTGTCTATTGTGATACGAGCTAAGTATTTTATGCTTTGTGAGATTGTGTGAATTGAGTTGCAGTTATTTACCCCTGAGAAAGAATCTCAGATTTAAGGAAAAAGAACTCTTTGATTGACATCGAAGTGTTTTGTGTTGTTGATTTTCCTATACAAGTTCAAGTTGTGGCAATTGTTGAAATTTTTTTATGGACAGATGTGTTCTGCATGCTATATTTATTTGCTTATGATGTATAAGGTCGTATATGATATTAACAATCAACAATTTATTCTTTTCTGAATTTTGTTGTTTTTTCCCCCCATATTTTTCATCACTGATCAAAATGTATGCACTGTAATCCAAGTTTTAACTAACACATATCTTCCTATAGAAATAGCAAAACATACCCATCAGATTGATCATTAATGAAGAAATACCCTTGTAGTGTGCATGATTTTGAACCATTAGAAAATATGCAAAACTAGTGAATCTACTGCATTTGTTGTAGCATAATTCATACTGACATTCCTGATTTTTAGCAAATTTACATATTTTCTATTCCATTTATGACATTCCTCAATTTTTAGCAAATATTGAATTTAATATATTAACAAAGATGACATTTTTCACCTTTTTTTTTTGTTGTTTTGGACTTTTTCCAACATGGATAATTCTGTAGTCACTGTCTGTTCAAATAAATACAGATTTTGTCTCAGTATGTTGCATGAATGAGTGTGTTTTGTGAGACATTAAACCTGCATTAGGATTTTCATTGGAATTCAAACGTACAACAATTTTTAAATTTTCTAGAGTCAGTTAATGAGAAAACATAATTGTTTTATAGATTTGTTATCAGTGAACTAGTTTGTCTACTGTGAATGAATAACAAGAACAGGCTAATAAATTTTCTACCTCTATTGTTACACAGAAAATGTTTTCAAGTGTTTGATGTCTTTTGAGTTTGCATGAAAGAAATGTCATCTCCTATGCAGATATTGACAAATAAATAATTTTTAAATATTACTGAAGTGCATGTTAATTTATTTTGGTCAGACATTGAGTCTGGGCACCATGCAATTGTGAGAAATATGAAGCCATCAGCTTACACTATTTGACTGCAATATGGAAAATAATACCAACAGAAAATTTAATCTTTAAACTAAATAAATTGGGTGATTCTTTATTCAATTTAAGCAATATAACACTGCATTTTTTGTTTGGCTGCAAATGTGTTTATTTTGCTCTGATGGCAAGTTGCATGACAAATGAACAAGTCTTCGTATGTATGAATGCAAATTTTTCAATGGAAATGGTTATTATTTTCCATTTGCTTTGATGTCAAACATCTTTTGTCAAATGTGCAATATTTTGGACAGTATGTCCCACCCTTGGGGTTTCCTCGGTGATCTGCTTTACCTGAGATACCTTGATGACACTCCAGATTAATGTTCATCTTATCAGCCTAGGTCACCTCACCATTCTTCTTCTCATCTACAGGCAGTTTATACAATGTAAATTGAAATTTAAGTAAACTTCTTTAATTATTGTTAGATCATTATCCCCATCGGAAAGTGAATATTGTTCACAGCTGTGTGACATAGCTGACAGATTCTGCACACCTGAGTGATATTTTATTATGATTAACCACTTAAGCCTAGGCAGTAATGTGTATTATGTACACAATCTCCCTTTTAGTGTGTTTGGGGATATTTAGATTTTGTTGCTTGGATATGAATCATCAAAGGGGTCCCCCCACATCTAAAAATATTTTGAGGCTCTAGAAGAAGGGGGTGGTTTTATTGTTCTTTGAGGCTCTAGAGGAGGGGAATTCAGGGTTGCATTTCATATGTGTAATATCATGTTGAACAGGAAATTTCTTTAAGATATGCTTATAGACATAAAGTGGGGGGGAAATGCTAATAAAACATATCATTTAGTGCATGTTCAGGAATGCATACACGGTATTTTATAAAAAAAAAAAATAAAAATGTCACCTTTCAGAGCCTCCGAGTCATATTAAGAAAGTAAATGGGGAATTGTATGTTCAGTCAAGAGATTAAGACAATGGATAAATGAAGATATATCTTTACGTCTTTATATATATCAACTCGGTGTGAAGACCATATTCACTGACTCTTGAAAAAAAACAATGCTTGGACGCCCAGGGATTTCGATGATATCACAACACAATGCCAAACAGCTGAGCAGATTAGCCATGGATAAAGAAATGAAAAGTATTTGAAGAGAGGCAGAGAGCCCAAACATTATGAATGATTTGACAATGTATGAGAACATTCACTGTACAAACAATGATATTTATATTAGAGTATATAGGCATTTCAGAGATTAAGGCTTCCAAAACAGGAAAAAAAAAAGATCAAAGATTATCAGATAAGGAAAGAATTTAACGAATACACAAAGAGCAATTTGTTGTAAGTCTATTTAATTGACATATCAATTAATGAATGGGTTGTAAAGTTATGTTTGTTTTGTACTTAACAATGGAACATTGTTATTGAGATTTTATATTAAGCTTTCCAACTATGAGGCTCTAGATGGTAAAATGCATGGCTTAAGATTGTGTCAATAATACTGCATTTACACTGATGTGGTTTTGGAGTACAATTTATTTTTCCTAAATTTTCTTGAACAGATAAATCCTGGGATTTTTTTTTTTCTTTTCCTTTTTCATTACAATGTTGTAAACATATCTTTTCACTCAATATTTCAGTGCACATATGTTCTAGAAAGTATTTTTTTTCTAGATGAAATGGTATATTACACTTGGCTTGCATGGAATTACACTTTTACTTGTAAAAAACAAGACTAATGCATTAATCTTTGGTTCAACTGGTTGTAGAAGCAAGTCTTGCAGAGTTATCTACCTTTCCTTGTGTTGGTGTTTTGTATACAAACTAGATTTTCACTGAAGTTTTTTTTTTTAATCCATGAGTTTTTGAGAAATGCATGAAATATAAAGTTTTAACATCATGAGCATGTATAATTCTGATATTTTCAGCAAGTTTTTTGTTTAATTTTTTGTGTGTGGTATATCTGATTACAAATATACTGTCACAATTGAGGAAATTGAATTTAATAATATACATGATATATATATATATATATATATATGTATATATAAAAGATGTTTTCTGGATAAAAAGATCTGTGAATTTTATATCCAATGTAAAAACAAAAGAGTTATTTCCTGAAAGATTAGTTCAAATTCAATAATGAAAAATTTATCAACAAAAAGGTGAATTAATTTTTTTATAAATAATTTTTTTAGTACCACCAAGCATACTCAACTTCCCTGAGAAAATCACAATACTAGAGGGAGAGGAGGTGTCCATTGTTTGTAAGATAGAGGGAGTGCCTTCTCCCAAACTCTCCTGGACTGTCGAGGATAAGGAGCTCATCCCAGATCAACATCATCTGTTGGAGGTTATCGATGACACAGTGGTCCTCAAAATCCCACAATGCACTGCTGATGATGAGGCTATCTATGTTCTGAAGGTTGAGAACCCAGCAGGCAGTGATACAGTGGCCATTCCTGTCAAAGTTGAGGGTATGTTTTTACTCCAATTTAAAAAGGAATACCACCCCAGAGAAAAATGATATGTGGAGGATATGTACAGTAATATTTTGAAATTGAAATGAAATTTATCTCTTTTTTTCTTTTTTCTTTTTGGCAAAAAATAGTTTTAGTAGAAAGTAATATGAAAAAAAAAAAAAAAAAAAATATATATATATATATATATATATATATATATAAACCTTACTGGACTCAAACAGGCAATCTACAGATCAGCAGCTGACACATTAACTAACTGAGCTACCCAGCTAGGCATTCAAAGTTAAAAGGAATATACAAATATTGCTAATATTCATATTTTCATTCATGTTTTAAAAGGATATCAGGCATTATGACAATGTAGTATACCTCCTTAAGGGTTACATTATATAATCAATGATGTTGACAAATTTGTGAGCTTATGGATTACTGCCGACAGTTGATCAAGTGTTTGATCGAAAATCATCGGCATACATGTACATATACACTGTTACAGTACATGTATTAAGATAAGTAAAAAATATATCATGATTAATGTATATTTATTTGTAAAATTTCAGATGAATTTAGCTTCTTCTCCTACAGTCTAGTGTGTAGTAAGTTATGAGATAAAAGATTTCATTGATTAACTTAAAAATTGTAATCAGAAGTGTTTTCTGACTTGTGCATAATCCAGAAAAATAATTTCACTGTTGCTCTAGCTGTCATGGAAAGTCATTGTACTTTGATAGAAAGCACACCTGCTAACAATACTTTGAGAATTTCCTTCATGCACAGTTAGCAAATAATTAGCATATAGTAAAACATGATTATAAAGATTAATCAGATGTATTGTGTGTTTCCTGACAGTCTGGTATAGAGGGAGATACTGTCTATTTTTAAAAAGTGTTGGGAAGTTTAAATACTGAAATAGAATCTCATTAACTTTTACGATTTAGTGTTCTGAAGAGAGTATGTTGTCCTGGCCTTTGTTCCAGCATGACAAGGTTATCAAAGACAGTTACTTCCTAAGGCAAAACATTTAATTTTTTTTTTTTCAAAAAGTGAATTACTGGACTATGCAAATCAGGATTTTTCATGAAATGGAGGCTTTGAAAAATATCAAAATTTATTGTGTTATGTGCAAAATTAGGAGGGCAGTTTTAGATTAGACAGACAAAACTCCTTAGGATTATCAGCAGTTGAAAAGATAATAGAAGATTGCATATTGTTTCTTATGTCATGTGGGCACTTGAAACCTTTAAAATCAATACCTGCTTGGAAAATTTGGAGATGCCTGCTGTGAGCAGAGCACTAGACCCCAGGAACTTAAACCGCCAATTATTTACAATTCCAAGCACATTTAGTATGAGGAATCAAAAGACTGATTGCCAGACTATAGAGATGGCTAAAGAAAATTGACAGTTGTCTGTTTAAAATGATTGTAAACAATAAAATTGTTTTTATTGAGATTTTGCCAAAGAAAGGTTTAAAAAGTTACAACCCTCCCAAACCAAGGGTTATCTTAGGAGATTTACAGGATCAGTGTTTACATGGAAGCTGTACTTTAATGTTTGTTCGATATTACATGGATGTATATACACTAACCTGACTTCAGTTATTTGAAGGACTCACCAATTGCATCACGTAATTTATTCAGATGAGGAATTTTAAACCTATTGTTATCAGGTGTTAAATCTATAGCAGAATTTTTAAATCAATTTTTTTCTTCGATATATTCGTTGTGTGATGGGAGAAGATTTCAAAGGCCTTCTTGATATCAGTGTTGACTTTGAATCTTCTTTCTTGTTTACATTAGTCGTTCTCGTTGTGATCAGGATTCAATCAATGGTCAAAGATCGATGATGACCGCATTATTTGACCATTACCTGTTATTCTTTCCTGTTAGTTAACTGCGCGTCTTCATTTATGTGATACAGGAATGGTTTACTCGGGCTTATGACAGTTCACACATTAACCCTTCATTGGTGGTTATGATGCACATGGATGTAAAGTGACTGTATCACGGACCAGAAAATTGTCGGAGTATCCCACTCTCCTTTAAAATTCAGAAAAAGTGAAACTAGTTCAATGAACTGAGAAGTGGTACATTCTGATTCAAGTTTGATACGTTGGAATAAAAATGACAATTTTAGGAGAAGCGTATATTTTAATAATCAGCAGTTTAAAAATTGAGGATTTAATTCTGGAATATGTTAATTATGGTAAGGTATTTCTTGAAATGAATGAACACTGGTCAGTTATCTGTTCTAGAGAGAAAAAAATAGGAAAACATGTACTTTAATCATTTTACACAAATTTTTTGTTATGATTATAACTATCTGAAAGTAGCTATACATATTTGTTCTATCATTGCCAGGAATCTTAATTATCTTTTCTAAAGATAAACTTACACTCCACCTCTATATCATCCAAAATTATCAAATTTCCAAAAACATGAATCATTAAATGGTTTTGTTATGTATATATACAGGCTGTGTGATAACAGTGTGCCAGTCTATACAGTATATAGGTGTATTTCATGTTTCATCGCCTATCAGCATGGCATTTGATCAGTGTAAATTAGTGAGAACATGTAAATGGAAATCTCCTATATGTTTTTTCTTAATACCCTCTCCTCACACCGGCAAGTTCATTACTGAAGGTACAGCTTCCTATCAACCACTGTAATTAAATTCACCGCCAGGGGATTTACCAGAGAATTTCAGTGAAAGTTTACTTACTGCTGGAGACGTACCTATATCTAGACTTGATCTGTTTGGTTATTGAAAGCAATATGAAACTTAAGTTTTAAAAACACTATTTGCTATGTTGTTATGTATATTCTAGTACATTCAAAGCTATAGCTTACAAGTTTTGTCATGTAGGTAATTTGATCAGATTCTGCTTTTTTTCCTCACTGGAATTGGAAGAATATGCATTAAAATGTCTCAGTCAACAGCACACCTTCACAGTTTGATAAACATTTGGAAATTTTTATGTATATTAACTCCTTGCAACAGAGTTATTTATGATTGGGATGTACAGTATTTTGTCCCTGCATTTACGTGTTTGATAATAATCATGATAATGAATCAAATAAATGATAGTAATAAATACTGATAATTTGTTACTTTTGAATGCAATTCCATCTCTAGATCTGGGCCTTCTAAACTCCATGTAATTACAAACGCCCTAATATTGAATACAACCAGTATAATACCACAACATGGAATGTGTTAAAAGACAACACTCTATTACAATATGGTATCCATTTGAATTTGTTTGTTGGTTTGAACTAAGACATAAAATTGAAGGCAAATTGCTCATCCATATTAAATGCTAACTTGCAAAAAGTTTAATAAATGTATAAGCTCAAGGTCAATAAAGAAGGAGTTCAGAGAGGTTCATATGAATCACAAGAGGGTGGCCCACTTTGTGAAGCTCGTGGTTTATTTACTTATGCACTGCAATTACACAAACTTAGTATTTGTATTTGAATCAATTTTTTCAGGAACTGAGAAAGTTGTTAAGACAAAGGACGCAGCTGTTATTACTCCAGAAGGAAAAGCTCCAGAATTTGTGCTTCGCATCAAGACAGAAAAGGTAACTACTTGTGCATAATACAGGGCCAGGTGATTAGTATGCGGAAGTCAAGGGAAATAATTCAGTTCTTTATACTCAGGACACTGTCACAACCTATAATTATTTTAAGATCAGCAATTTCCATGAACTTTTGTTGTTTTTATGGTGTAGACATACCCACAAATTCAAACCCTTAAAAGAGAGCTGAAATTTACATGAACTATGATGAACAATATTAGTATTGAACTGTGGAAGTCAAGATCCCATACACATGCTATTTTTTCCCACACCATAGAAGTACTACATCAAGAACATAAGTGATTCTACAGGAATAGAAAATTACTTACTCCTCCAAACACCTGATTTCATCTTTTGGTTTCCAGGGGTCTGTGTTTGCCCTACTCTCAATTTTTGTATTCTTTATACTAGGTTTTATGAGATTGATTATCATTCATTGTCTTTACTGTTTCATGTTATTCACCACAGGTTGAGGAAGGTGAACTCGTTGATTTCACCTGTGAGGTGGTGGGTACCCCTAAACCCCATCTCAACTGGATCTACAATGGCCGCCAGCTGGTGGATGATGGAAGATACGTCATCTTTGAGGATGACAATGTAAACCATTTACAGATATATGATATCAAACCGGAAGATGTAGGGGAGTACACGGTACAGGCAGAAAATGAACACGGCAAAGTCAGCTGTTCCGCTGACCTACAGGTGGAAGGTATGAACAGAAGTCAGGATAGTCACTTTCAATGTATTTGTGTAATACAGAACATGTGTTATTTTCTTTGTTTGAATTTATTGAAGGGGGCCTCCGTGGCCGAGTGGTTAGAGCATTGGGCTCAAAATCACAAGGCCTCTCACCTCTGTCGGCGCGTGTTCGAATCTCGGCCGCGGCGTTATGTGAGCAAGTTTGCCAGTTTACTTGCGGAAGGTTGGTGGTCTCTTCCCAGGTACATTGTACCTGGGTTCTCTCCTCCACCAAAAAAACTGGACACCACCAGATAACTAAAAAATTGTTAAGTGTGGCGGAAAGCAATAAATAATCAATCAATCAATCAATCATGAATTTAATGATTTACCTTGATGTAAGACATTCAAAGATGTTCTTTTTAACATTTCCTTATGTAGGTGATGTGATAGTTATTGTTCAGTCTGTTTGTTGTGGTATGTCATATGATTGTGTTTTGTTGTCCTAAGATGTGAGAAAAATTACTATTTTATTTAGCTCTGCCTGTCCAAGAAGAAGTGACAGAACTAGAAGCTCCTAAATTTATTGTGGAAATTCAAACTTTGGAATCCAGTATCCATGACCAAGCCAAATTCACCTGTAAAGCCACAGGCAAACCAACTCCACAAATCCTCTGGTACAAAAATGACAAGGAGATCTCTAAAACTGACAACAGATTCACTATCCAGTTTGAGGACAAGGGAGAGTCTTCTTTACTTATAGTAGATGTCTTACCAGAACACGATGGTACATACACTGCCGAAGCTAAGAACCCCACAGGGACAGCCAGATGTAAAGCAGAGCTCTTTGTGGAAGGTAAGGGGCACTAATTTTTTGTAATGGTATACTTAAGACATAATTTCCTCCATTTCAAGAATTTGAAGTATATGTTACACATTACAGAACCAAAAGAAGACAAACCATCCATTCCTGAGTTCATCAAAGTTCCAGAACAGATTGTTGCAAGGGAACGTGACCTTGCACAATTCATTGTTAAGGTCATTGGTACACCTAAACCCACAGGTCAGTGGCTTCTGAATTTCTGTGTTTTTGGAATATCCCAAAATTCTGGCACTTTTGTGCATTTAAAACTTTACCATATTCACCCTATAAACCATTGAAGTACTTTTAAAATTCCAAAAAGTAGGCACTTTTGCATTCTATTTATAATTAAGTTACATTACATGGAAAAAGCAGATAAAAGTATGAAAGAAGAAGAGGAAAGGTTAGCAAAACAAATGTTATAATTTCCCTGCAACACCAGAATTGCTGGATAAATTAAAAATGTTATTATATGGAACTTTCTAAATTTAGAAAGACCTTCATTTTCTGTTGAAAATGGATCATGGGATTGTTTATAGGGGCACTTAATAGGATGATTGTGGTATTTTTTTAAAATCAGTTTCATGGAAGAAAGACAACATGGTTTTAGAAGATCTTGAACTTTACCACTTTGAAAAGTATGAGGACACATACTGCTTTGAGATTAAGACTGTGGAGACAGAAGATGCTGGAGTTTATACCTGTGTGGCCCAAAACACAGAAGGGGAGGCAACCTGTGACATTCCACTCATAGTCAATGGTTGGTACACATCTTTTTTACAGGACTGTCAGTTCTTAGACAGAAGTACTGAAATGTATTGTAATGGTGCATCAAGAAACAAAACAGCTTTCAATAGTACCTAATATGAAATTTTGTTGATAAATTTTACAGTTTGGGCTGTTTCTTATAAAATTGGCTTTTTGATAACCTGAATAAAACCTAATTGTATAAGGCTTGCTTTGTCTTAGATTTTACTCAAATTTTCACTTTCTCAAATGAAAAAAACCTCAAACTTAAGTTTTAGATTATTTTTCAAGAAATCAAAGTCAGCTCTCATAACATGGCTTATCCTAGCATTAACTCATACTGTGCTGGAGACATTAAAGGCAAAGAATCAAACTAGTAGTATTTAGTTTCCCACTGGTAGAGACCTAGGATTGTAATGTAATTGATCATTGTCCGTTTACAGAGATCAGAAGAGACCAGAGACTGTCAGAATCTCCACTAGTCCTGCGTCACCAGGACTCCTCACAGGCACCCGAGTTCATCGAGGTCTTTGATGCCTGTGTAAGTATACTAGTATGGGCTATACCACTGCTATGATTATGAAATTTTCACAAGCACTGCAAAATTGTGAACACTGGATGAAAATTCTGGTTTCCGCATCTGGTAAACTTTGGTGAAAATCACATGGATACTTCATGTTTTCATCATGTCTCCAACATATTTTCTTTTTAAGGTTTTTATTATTCCAGCAATATTCTTAATATGTGCTGGATTCTGAAATGTGTCCTCTAAGGAAAACCTTGAAAGTTGGAAGATTCCTGAGAATACCTGTAGTTTATCAAAATTATAATTTAGTTTATATTTTCTTTTTGAGATATTTATTTAGAGAGCAGCTGTTTTCTATTGTCTAAACCTAAATTTCTTCAGACTGTGATGGAGGATAAGCCATTGTCCTTGATGGCAAAGGTGACGGGAACTCCTCGCCCAGAGGTCACATGGTACCGTAACAACAAGGAACTGGTGACCACACCCAATGTGAAACTGTCTTATGAGGATGAAACATGCTCACTCATCATCAAGAAAATGACAATGGATCTGGAGGGAGAGTACAAATGTGTGGCCAAAAACTCTGCTGGTGCCTCTGACATTGCTGCTAAGGTCATTGTGGAAGGTAAGCACATCAGGGGTTTTTTTTTATCCTGTCTTGCCATATACGAATCAGTGTTAATTTTCCAATTATTATCAACTGTACCTGAAATCTTTCTCATTTAATTCACTGTACAAAAAAAAAAACCAAACACTTGAAGCATGATTTCAGCAAATCTCACTCTTCATTATATGTATTTTTTCTATTAATATTGAATATATTTGATATTCCATGTGCTTTCTAACATTAGAATGTCTACTAGTCCAATATTTGTCCAATTCAAATCTTTAAGACAATGTTTTGTGTGCATATTGAAAATTGCATCTTGAATTTTAGAGCAAATGAATGATTGCCATTATGTTGTGCCTAGTTCATTTTTCTTCTTGACTAACTGTATGAATTCTCGTGTTCTGTGGAACTGCAGTGTTATTTGTAAGGGAAAAAACTCCTGATTTGAAAGGGAGCGATTTCATATCCTCTGTAAGACACTATTTTATCCTACGTTTCAGATGAATACACCTGGTTCTGTTATTTCACCTCTGATAGTAAGTCACACACAAGTTATCTGGAGAAAAAAAAAACTTATTAAAAACAACTACCTGGAAGAGTAACAGAGGCCATTTATAAAATATGTAAATTTAATGCTTTTATCATATATGAACTGATACACTTTTATTCCTGTATTTATGAAAATATAAGTTTGTATGAAATACTTCATAACCACATTTTCTGGTTCCAGAGAAACCGTTTTGGTATTTTTCACCTGTACACCGTAAGTTGTTGAAAGTTTAAATGATTAATATGCAAAAATGGAAAAAGAGAAATTAATAATTTATATAAAGAATTTTTGGAGATTTTTTGAAAAAAATTATTATATTAAAGTTTGGTGTCCACTCTTTCTCTTTGCTTTAACACAGAGTGGCTTATTGCCTTCCGTATGCATTCTGTGATATTCCATATTCAGCAGTAAAATTTATCTCTGCTTTTTTTGTTATCAAAAGTAATCATATATATCCTTTAATCAAATATAAAGTGATGTGTTTCATTATTCCCTTAGTTTGATACAGAACTGTAGACAAATTAAATGTCTTTGAGAGCTAAACAATTACAAACATATTTCTCCAGAATATACCTGTGTATTAGTAGTGTATTCAGAATACTTTACAACCTCACTGTATTGACTGAGAAAAAAATTTGCATGCTTATTTTCTTCAGGCTATAATTGTTGAAATGTACAAAGTGTATTTCTTGTGCATGCAAATGATCTTTTCTAAGGGCAGTAACTCTTGCAGCGTAACAGTTGTACGGCATACTGGTTTTCTATTGGACACACATATATTTTATGTTGTGATTTGCATGAGTGATTTTAGTGTTTAGAACAGGTGATGTTTAACAGGTGCATAGAGGGCTGGTAACAGCATGGGATGCAAATTTTATAGATACCTACCCATAGAATACACAAATGTGTGCATATCTATTCAGCACATTATTTTTTCCATTGTATTTTACTGTTGTTTTTTTTTATACCACTGATTTTTGTTGTAGTGCAAATGAATTCTTTGCTTAAAAGTTCATCAGAATGTATTTCATTAATCATTCATTACATCATTCCATGTCCATGCCAGTTGAAATCAAGATTTTCATGCATATGCATGTATCTATTTTAAAATCAGTTAGAAGAAACTAATTACGGTTGTGAATGGGTTTTCTAGGAAGGGCTGAGACTCCCATCTTTTCCCGCAAACTCAACAACAGAGAATGTAAGGAGGGCAGACCAATCAAATTTGAGTGTGCTGCTAAAGGCATTCCTCAACCTGAAGTCACATGGTATGTCAATCAAAATTACATCACCCAACTGAATTGATATAGGGCAGTCAGGGGCATACCTTGAGTGGAATTTTCTTATTAAAGTGATACCTGTACAAGGTAGTTTAGGGCATCTTGGGGGAGGGGGGGTTGATGATCAAGTCTCTATTCTATTTAATCTTTAAAACACTACAGTTGTAGCACACAATGTGAATTAGAGTAACCATTATGGTTCAGTGGAAGAATATTCAGTATTTGAGTCCTTGAATTTTTGATCTTCAAAGAAATTGATAACAATGTACTCTGGAAAGTCTGCAGCATAAAGTTGTTTTCCAATTAGTTTGTTTTTAAAGTTGGTTTTATTTTTCCTTATATAGGTTCTTGAACAACCAGCCAGTGGAGGCAGGTCTACGTTTTCACACCGATGTTCGTAAGAGTTACGCTGATGTTGTATACAGCCTCAGCATTGACAACTCGGAGGTGGAAGATGCTGGTGAAGTCAAAGCCGTTGCTCACAACAAAGCTGGAGAAGCTGTCACCATTGCCAAGCTCATTGTGGAAGGTAAAAGTCCTATCAAACAACTCCAATGATATGAATGAATGATGATTTGAGTTGCAGGACAGGTTAGAGGTTTCGATTCCAGTTTTTCTAATGAAGAAATGTTGCATTTACAGAGAAAAAAGAGGCTCCCAAATTCATTAGAAAACTGGACAATGTTGATGTTGTGGAAAAAGGTACTGCTGTACTAGAAGTGGAGGTTTCTGGAAAACCCAAGCCACATGTCAGCTGGTGGGTTCTCTTACCATGTTATTTCCTTAGATTTAACTAATGATGCAATTAACAAACTGAACTAGCTTAGCAAGGTATCACATGGATTTCTCCTTCGTCAGATTGTCCGTAAATCTAAAGTAGTATGTTTGTTTTCATATATGTATCTCTTATGGTAAAGTTGGAATGCTTTATTTTTTCAGGCTTAGAGCAGATAAGGAACTTAAAGAGAGTGATCAAGTGAAGTTTGAGGTAGAGGATAAGGTCCACAGGATGATTTTGAACTCTGTGACCCCATCTGATGCTGCCCTCTACACTGCCAAGGCCCATAACACAGCAGGATCTGTATCCTGCAATGGACGAGTCAAAATTCAACGTAGGTACCTTTTTGGTAGATTTTACTCCAGCAGAGAAAACACATTTTAACAAATTATAGACTGAAGTCCAATGATTTGTTCAAGACTGATGACATCTACAATTAATTTACAGCTGCAAGACGTCCCTCCATCCAGCCCAGGAAGATGTCAGACACTCTGGTACCAGAGGACGGACAAGTCACATTTGAGTGTAAAGTAGAAGGTCTTCCACTTCCTGAAGTCAAATGGTGAGGCATCACTCCCATCTAGAATTTCTTTTTTCTATTTGTTTTTCCTGCAAGTTCAAGAATTGTAATGAAGTACAATACAATAAAGCTGTTGAAGGTGTTTGGTAGAGGAAATTCTCACAATTTTTTCTCTCCAGGTTCATCAATGATAAAGAGATCGAGGAAGGAGAAGATGTCCATATGACCTTCAATCGCCGTGACAGTACTTATTCCCTGGTCATTGACAAAGCCTCTGCTGAGTTACAGGGTACACTGAAAGCTGTAGCCGTCAGTAACGTAGGAGAGGATCTTGTTACTGCAGAACTAGAAATCCGAGGACAAGCACCTGTCTTCTCAGAAGTGCCAATCAAATGCACAATCCTGGAAGGTAAGTCCAAGATATAGCTTACATACTCTATAAAGGGTATTTTCTGCAGCTATCATTTTTTTGTGGATAGGAAAAATCAGCAAAAATTACAATCACAAAGCATATATTCACACGCATACATATGTGTAGGTGAAATGCAGCCTTAAAAATTGCAAATGTAGAATATAATTTGCTACCGTTTAGGGAATAAATCGTAAATAATTTCAGCCTCAGAAAATACCCATTACAAAGTATTCAAAGTTAAGGATTACATCAGAGGGACAGAAGATACTGTATATTGGATGATCATATTCAAATGAAAGTGTAATTTGCAGGAAACACTGCCATATTCCGTTGTAAAGTGAATGGTGAACCCACCCCAGTAATCCAATGGTCAAAGGGAAAGTGGAACAAGCTCAAAGATGGTGGTCGTTACAAGATTTTCCAGGACCAGACCACAGGGGAACATGTTCTAGAGATTGCAGACATCAAAAGAAAAGATGCTGGTACCTATTTAGTGAAGGCAACCAATGAACATGGCAGCTCGGATGCTCCAGCTACACTGATTGTGACGGACAAACCTGAGGAGGCAGAGGACTGGATGGCCAAACTCAAACATAGGTAACATGTCTGTCATTAGTTAAACAAATATAATGGGGAGTTCGTGTAATATTAGGAGAATTTCTATAGCACCAACCACAAATTATGAATTGTGTGACTGAATTTGCAGAGAAATTGAGAAGAAGGAAATCCCTGAAGAAGAACTCATACTACCAAGTCTGAAACACGTAGAACAGGAAGGAAAACCAGAAGAAAAGAAGAAATACAAACCAGATGCCAAAGACATTGAGGAACCATCAGAATATGAGATTGTGTTCAAGAGGAGACAATCACAGGTGATGATAGAACTTTATTTTAGGACATACTCAATATTTCCGACATTTTCTCAAAAATAATTTTTTCATCTTCTTAATATGAAGAGGTCTTGTATAATAGGTGTAGATTTTGTGAAGTAGTAATATTACCATGTGTTTTTCGTAATCCTGAGTAGTTCAGTGGTGAGGTCACCTGACTTGTAATTTATGGATCCTGAGTTCAATATCCCATTGTTCTAAAGATTTTTGTCTCTTCTTTACTACAGTAATGCCTTTTGATTTTACATTTTTACTTGTAACAACCAGGAACTATTAAAATATACTAACTCTGAAACAGACCTGCAAACATACCACAATTTTTATTTTATAGAAACAAGATAGAATGCAAGTGAATTGTTCGTAAATTTTCATGAAAAAAATATATATTATTGAGAAACATCACGTATATCCTTAAGCTTTCACTTTCTTTAATGAAAAAAAGATTGACAAAGAATGCAGACTTGTTATTGTGACTCTAGGTAACTGTGCACATTGAAACATAAGTAAATATTAACTATTTGTTTGGCAACTCATTTCAGATGCTAGAAAGGGTTTCAGAGGAAGTGCAAGAACTGGCTAAGCGAGAAAAACCAGAAAAAGATGAAGCTCCTGTCAAGAAAGAAGAAGCACCAAAGGAAGCTGGACCAGATGAAGTGGACAAAGGATCATACCAGCGTGCACATCATGAGGCTGAGCTGGAAGAAGCAGAGGAAGCCATGCTGACCATTCCCAAAGCTCAGTGGAAAGTCATCAGACCACTCAAGGACATGGCTGTGACTGAGACTGAGGAGGCAGTGTTCGAGTGTGAATTCAATGTTCCTAAAGTAAATGTCACCTGGAAGGTCAATGGTGAAGAAATTGAACAGTCTCCCAAACACATCATCAAATCCGAGGGCACAGTTCACAAACTGATTATCACCAAGTGTAGAATACCTGATCAGGGGGCTGTGTCTTGCTCATATGCTAAACTCGAGACAACTGCCAAATTAACTGTGACAGGTGAGTTTTTAATCATAAACATTTTACTCATCTTTACGTATCCTTTCAGGGAATGTGGACTACAATACAGTGTGTTTGTTAGAAGTATTGCCATAAAGTTTTTAAAAAATTAAACAATCTTTCAGAACTAGTCAAAGAATTCACATTAAATCTGGAAGACACACTAGTAGAAAAGGACAGTGATGTGACCTTCACCTGCAAGGTCAATGATGAAGATCTGGATGTGAAGTGGTTGATTGACAGTCAGACCTTACCTGAGTCAGACAAATACTCAGTGATCTCAGAGGACGTAACACATTCTCTCACCATCAGAGATATCCAACCACAGGACTCTTGTGATGTCACAGCAACATTTGGAGACCAATCAACTACTGCTAGACTATCTGTTGCAGGTAAATTTCACCCAATTTTTTGTGATCTAATTTCCTATCATCAGTGAAAAAACTAAGTACAGTATCTATTACGGAATGCCCACAATTCTTGTACTTCATAAAACCTATTTGTTAAAATATATCAATTATGTATATAACTAGAAGATATGTAGTTACATGTTACTATATTTACATAATAAAATTTCATGAGGTAAAAAACTTTGTTTTGTCAGGTGGTGTGGGAGTGGCTAAATCCACTTCTTGATTGTGTTTTTCTCACAAGTCAACTTTCACTAATTGTAATGAAATGCTGAAACATACATCTCTCTTTCACAGATGTCAAAGCAGACTTTGTCCTACCTCTCAAAGACCAAAAAGCCAAAGAAAATACCTCAGTAGAATTTGAATGCACCTTGACAATATCCACTAATGATGTCCACTGGTTTCTCAATGAAGTGGAACTCCACCCCACTGAGAATGTGGAAATTATAAAAGAAGGAACCAAGCACAAGCTAATCCTGAAAAATGTCAGCCCCCAACAAAGTGGCCAAGTGACAGTCAGTGTGGGAGAGAAGAGTTCCACTGCCTCTCTCATTATTGAAGGTTTGTGTATGAGCTAAATATTTATACTTTTCTTTGCTGTGTATATGTTATTCATACATTACCATTTGCTGTTTATTTGTGTGTCATTCATACTACTCTACTGTCAGTGCTATTAGTCAATGCTGACATACACCGAGTGTCCATCTTCCAGAAATAAACTATCTACATGTATATCTGTGTAGCAGTAAGTTTATTTTCCACACAAACTGCTATCAGAGACTGTTTTTATGCATACAGTATCGCTCGGTTTTAGAAGCCTTTCCATTGTAATGTTGACTCGGAAGTCAATGGAGATCCAGGAAAGAATCAGTACTACTGTAGATCGCTCTATTTTGCGAGACTTTATATTGACATGGATAAAATGATGTATTTATTGATGTACCATAACTTTCATGAATCATTATTTATTGCATAATTCTTCATTATCTAAGAGTTTATCTTGAGAACTAAATTTTCATGAATGGCTAATCTCATGAACTTATGAGTAAACAATGTTCTCGCAAATACATGTAAGATGTGATTTACAGAACTTAAAAACTAATAGTATATGAGGAAAATAGCTATTTAAAGTACCTCATATTTCTCAGTGTTTTGCAGTATTGTGTTTACAAGTGCTGTGTTGATATAAGCTCTGTTCATATTTTGAAAAGACATCTCCTTGTTTTTAGAAGTACCTGTAGAATTCACAGCCACATTATCAGAACAGCATGTAGAAGAAAATACCGAGTGCCACTTCACTTGTGAACTTAATAAGGGGGATGTCCCAGTCACATGGCACAAGGACACCAGTAAAATTGTACCCAGCAACAAGTACCGTGTTGAGGACATAGGAACCAGTCACACGCTGATCATCAGCGACGTGAACAGAGAAGATGCGGCGGAATACTCTGTGACTGCCGGTGACATACAAAGCACTGCCAGACTTCATGTTGATGGTGAGTAGCTTCACACATGTCCATCTCATGAAATATTCTTCAATTCTTTTTAACAACAGGATATTCTAAAGTTCTAATGCATATATTTCAATCTTTGTAAGCATTTATATATGTATTCTATGTATATATGTAATGATCAACTCTAATATTCAGAGATTCAAATTCAATAATGATTCCTCGTATACATGTATATCTAAGAAGAAACACAATGTATTCCTGTACACTGTATACATTGTACTGTTAAAGTGCATGATTGTTTGATATTAAGGGGGGAAAAAACATGACAATTAACTGACACCTTTTTGATAAGTTTGAGCATGAGTGTGTAGTTTATATATTTTTTTTATTTATCCACAGCATGGTCTGGTTTGATAGAGGAGTTTGTCATTCAAATTTAAATAAACTGAAATGAAATGTTAAAAAAAAAAAAAGATTATGTATTCAGTGCTTTGTCAGGAAAATTAATTCACAGAAATTTGGAATGTTTCACGAGCATGCATGGTGATTTCTTGGACATTTGAATGTGTTATTTGATTTTTTTTTTTTTTGAGTTGTCATGTTGCACTAACCAGAGCATGTTCTTCTAATTGCTTTCCAGACTCTCCGGTCGAAATTCTAACTCCATTAAGATTAGCTAGATCCACTGCCACACAGGAAGTGACTCTGTCTTGCCAGTTATCTAAACAGATCACTCGTTGTGTGTGGTTGAAAGACGGAGAACCAATTGAACTCTGTGATAAATATAGAATGACCTTCAGAGGTCATTACCACAATCTTGTAATCATTGACCTTGACATTGAAGATGAAGGAGTGTATTCATTAACTGTGGATGACCTTAACACATCATACTACGTTGTTAAGGAAGGTCGGTAACCATGGTCGCAAAGATGATGTGATTAACCTTTTTGAACTTATCAGACACAGGATTGAAAATGTTGGAGAGAAAGCACTGGCAATATGATTTCATTAACTCATTTATGTATAATTTTGAACTTGTGCAGATTTGGACATGTTAAAGAAAAGCATGGATGGTGTGATGTGATTAACTTATTAATTTACAACTCAGACTGATTTAAAGCAGACACGTTTGGATTAAAGATTTTCATGAATTAATAGAAGCACGTGAAAGGAAATTTGTGTCAGCACAATATTTTATTCAGCAATTCATATGTGTAGATAAACTTTGTATTATGACTTACTTGTGACCTATTATATGTATTTTGTGTAACGTCTTTTTACTAATGCTCTCACACATGCTGCTGTGTTCATATGATTGGTGACTTTCATACCGCAGCATGGTGTTTGAATTAACCCACAAAGTATAATAATCAAGAGAACATTTGTTAAACTAAACTAAGGGAGGAAGCTCTGGAAATATGTTATTCATTGGCACTAACATGGAAATACCTGTATTCTGAATAAAAAAAGAAATAATGCACTGAATGACTGCCTGCTGTGAGCTCCAGTGGTAGTTTAATGTATTCCTATTGTTTTGGAACTGATGCAATGCAGTCTCATTGGTGAGTTATGAAATATTTTGTTTAAATTCTTGTGTTTTACAATTGATATTTGGTCATAATCTGAATAATGTGATTCATTAACAAAACAAATGAGCATGAAAAAGTTGAATGGTATCTCTTAACGGCATGTGTATGGCATGATTATAAAACAGCTGGTCTACTGCAGTTAACATCCTCTTTTTGTCTAATAATGACTCCCATCTCCACAACAGAGAAACCTCTAGAATTCCTTGAACCTCTACAAGAAGCTACCTGCTCAGAAGGAGAGAATGTGACTTTCACTTGTGAGGTCAGCCAAGATCAGGTCAAGGCCACATGGATGAAGGATGGTAAAGAGCTGGTGCCATCTGAGGATGTCGATATTCAGGCTGTCGGAAAGGTGCACAAACTGACCCTGAAAAACGCTACACTGGACGACAGAGCAGAATATACCATCTGTGTGAAGGACAAAAAGAGCACTGCACCACTCTTTGTTGAAGGTTAGTGTTGCAGAGGCCGTTATCAATCATCTTAATTTTAGTATGATGTTATTATTATTATTATTATTATACTATTTTTATATAGCGCCTTATCTAATTATATAATTACTCTAAAGCGCTTAACATGTAAAACAAGGGCAATATAAAAACGAACATTATATAAATTGAAAGGTCAGAAAAATAATAATCATCTAAAGTCGAAATGGGAGGTATTAGTAATATTTTTATTTATTTTTTTATTTTTTTTTTATCATTTTAGTTAAAACAGAAAATAACTGGATACATTATAAATCAAAAGCAAGTTTAAAAAGATGTGTTTTTAGCTTTTGTTAATGTGAATTTTGTTGAAATTGATGTTGGGGCACTGTTTTATAATTTCTTTTTAAGATAAGATATATTGATATTTTATGAGAGTGTTCCTCTATTGTTGTAACTGGTTTACTTATAGAATCACCTCTTGAGTGGGTGGTCTCCCTGAGAGAGCGATATGATG
The DNA here is from genome assembly GCA_024699665.1 of Ostrea denselamellosa. Classification (NCBI taxonomy): domain Eukaryota; kingdom Metazoa; phylum Mollusca; class Bivalvia; order Ostreida; family Ostreidae; genus Ostrea; species Ostrea denselamellosa. Next base: position 4,555,623 of record JAMZEH010000042.1, read on the forward strand.
TAGCTGAAGGTGACTGCATCTCAATGATCTGTGAGGTCAACAAGCCGGGTGTACCTGCCATGTGGCTGAAGGATGGGGAACAAATTACCGTGGCTGACGGATACGAGATCATCATGGACGGTTGCCGCCACATCCTGCGCATTCCTTCCTGTGAACTGGAAGATGATGCGGAATATACTGTAATGGTGGGAGATCTGGAGTCTGTTACAAGCCTCTTTGTGGAAGGTATGAAAATAAGAAAAATTGTTGATATATCACTAAGGAAATATTGACATCTGATACTACTGTGTCAGGATTCTCTGAAAGCTAATTTTAGGAAGGTCATAAAATACATCAGTTACAGAAAGGATTTCCAGTTTTCATTATGTTTGTGTTAATGTGTAATGCATGTACACATGTGAATTGAACTTGCAGTTATATATCACAAATTTTGAATTTAAGAAAAATTTGTAAATGTTTGATATTTGTAGAAGTTGTGCTTGAGTTCACACACAAACTGAACGATGCCACGTTCACTGAGGGTGAAATGTTTGAGCTCAGCTGTGTGCTGAGTAAACCAGATGTCCCAGTGACCTGGATGAAGAATCGCCAGCCTCTGACTCCAAGTGACAGAATCCGGATCTTGTGTGAGCGGTACAGACATGTGCTCCAGATCATGGAAGCTATTCCTGAGGATGAGGGTGAATACACTCTGATGTTGCCCAACAACACTGAGACATCAGCTATTATCAAGGTCAAAGGTCAGTAAAGCTCTGTTGAAATATTTTTTATATATCTAATGTAGTCAAATTCTTCAAATTTGCATTTTAATTTGATATATTGAATTATTACTTTGCATGCCTATAAAATGATGTAGTTTTAACATTTCATAAAACATATGTATGGGAAATAAGTCTTATTTATTATTGTCAAATTTACAGAAAAACCAGCTAAATTCACTAAACCTCTTGGAGAGATAAATGCCAAAGAGGGTGACAGTGTGACCTTGACATGTGAACTTGACAAACAGGATGTATTCTGCACATGGCTGAAGGATGGAAAAGAGCTGAAGCCTAGTGACCATGTCCAGATTTCTGCTGATGGTTTCACACAGCAACTCCTCCTGACTGATGTCACCATCAAGGATACTGCTAAATACACCTGTGTGTGTGGTGATGTGTCCACAGAGGCCACCCTCCAAGTAGAAGGTATGGAAATGTCTACTACTATATATATATATACTCCACGTTGTCATTCATTAATCAGATGTTGTGAAAGATGATGTTGTAAATTTTGTAATAATTCTACCATCATGCTCTCCTTACAATATCATAATTGTAAATGTTGTGGTAACAAGATTATGGCTTTCATAACCCTTTTCGTGCATGTAAACTATTTTGATTCTTCTAATGGGTCCTGCACTTCCTTAATTTTTGCTTTCCTCACATCCTCCTGTATATCCTAACAGAAATCCCAGAGACCCCAGTAACAGAATTACCAGAAACCCCAATAACAGAGACCCCTCAAGAAGTCCCAGAAACTAAAGAAAGAGAAAAGGAGGTCATAATAACTGAGGCCCCAGAAACAGAGGCCTTAGAAACAGAAACCCCTGAAACTGAGGTCATAGTAACAGAAACTCCTGAAGTTGAGATTATAGCAGAAGAAGTCCCAGAAACTGAGGCAAAAGAAATTGATGTCATAGTAACTGAGGCCCCAGAAACAGATGCCATAGTAACAGAGACCCCTGAAACGGAGGTTGCAGTAACAGAAATTCCTGAAGCTGAGATCATAGCAGAAGAAGTCCCAGAAACTGAGGCAAAAGAAATTGATGTCATAGTAACTGAGGCCCCGGAAACAGATGCCATAGTAACAGAGACCCCTGAAACGGAGGTTGCAGTAACAGAAACTCCTGAAGCTGAGATCATAGCAGAAGAAGTCCCAGAAACTGAGGCAAAAGAAATTGATGTCATAGTAACTGAGGCCCCAGAAACAGATGCCATAGTAACAGAGACCCCTGAAACGGAGGTTGCAGTAACAGAAACTCCTGAAGCTAAGGTCATAGCAGAAGAAGTCCCAGAAACTGAGGCAAAAGAAATTGATGTCATAGTAACTGAGGCCCCAGAAACAGATGCCATAGTAACAGAGACCCCTGAAACGGAGGTTGCAGTAACAGAAACTCCTGAAGCTGAGATCATAGCAGAAGAAGTCCCAGAAACTGAGGCAAAAGAAATTGATGTCATAGTAACTGAGGCCCCAGAAACAGATGCCATAGTAACAGAGACCCCTGAAACGGAGGTTGCAGTAACAGAAACTCCTGAAGCTGAGATCATAGCAGAAGAAGTCCCAGAAACTGAGGCAAAAGAAATTGATGTCATAGTAACTGAGGCCCCGGAAACAGATGCCATAGTAACAGAGACCCCTGAAACAGAGGTTGCAGTAACAGAAACTCCTGAAGCTGAGATCATAGCAGAAGAAGTCCCAGAAACTGAGGCAAAAGAAATTGATGTCATAGTAACTGAGGCCCCAGAAACAGATGCCATAGTAACAGAGACCCCTGAAACGGAGGTTGCAGTAACAGAAACTCCTGAAGCTAAGGTCATAGCAGAAGAAGTCCCAGAAACTGAGGCAAAAGAAATTGATGTCATGGTAACTGAGGCCCCAGAAACAGATGCCATAGTAACAGAGACCCCTGAAACGGAGGTTGCAGTAACAGAAACTCCTGAAGCTAAGGTCATAGCAGAAGAAGTCCCAGAAACTGAGGCAAAAGAAATTGATGTCATAGTAACTGAGGCCCCAGAAACAGATGCCATAGTAACAGAGACCCCTGAAACGGAGGTTGCAGTAACAGAAACTCCTGAAGCTGAGATCATAGCAGAAGAAGTCCCAGAAACTGAGGCAAAAGAAATTGATGTCATAGTAACTGAGGCCCCGGAAACAGATGCCATAGTAACAGAGACCCCTGAAACAGAGGTTGCAGTAACAGAAACTCCTGAAGCTGAGATCATAGCAGAAGAAGTCCCAGAAACTGAGGCAAAAGAAATTGATGTCATAGTAACTGAGGCCCCAGAAACAGATGCCATAGTAACAGAGACCCCTGAAACGGAGGTTGCAGTAACAGAAACTCCTGAAGCTGAGATCATAGCAGAAGAAGTCCCAGAAACTGAGGCAAAAGAAATTGATGTCATAGTAACTGAGGCCCCGGAAACAGATGCCATAGTAACAGAGACCCCTGAAACGGAGGTTGCAGTAACAGAAATTCCTGAAGCTGAGATCATAGCAGAAGAAGTCCCAGAAACTGAGGCAAAAGAAATTGATGTCATAGTAACTGAGGCCCCGGAAACAGATGCCATAGTAACAGAGACCCCTGAAACGGAGGTTGCAGTAACAGAAACTCCTGAAGCTGAGATCATAGCAGAAGAAGTCCCAGAAACTGAGGCAAAAGAAATTGATGTCATAGTAACTGAGGCCCCGGAAACAGATGCCATAGTAACAGAGACCCCTGAAACGGAGGTTGCAGTAACAGAAACTCCTGAAGCTGAGATCACAGTAGAAGAAGTCCCAGAAATAGAGGCAAAAGAAGAAGAGGCCACAGTAATGGAGATCCCGGAAACAGAGGTCATTGTAACAGAAACACCTAAAGCAGATGTGATGACAACAGAGACACCAGAAACTGAGGATGCAGAGAAAGAAACCCAAGTGATTACAACTCCACAGGAAGTCCCGGAAACAAACAAAACAGAAATTATAGAAACTGAGGTGCCTGAAATGGAAACCCCAGTAACACTGGCTCAAAAAGAGATAGAAATGGATGAGACAAAGGTCACAGTAACAGAAAAAGATACTTTATTTACAGCAGAAGTTCCAGAAATGGAAATTACAGAAATAACCCAACAAGAGGTCCCAGTTACAGATATTCCAGAAACAGGGGTCCTAATCTCAGAGGTCCCAGAGACAATGTCCCCAGTTGTGGTGATCCCAGACAAAGAGGCCAAAATAACAGAAACACTGGAGGAAGTGATCAAAGAAACAGAGACCCCAGTAACTGAAATTCCAACAGAAGAGACTCTAACAACTGTGGCTAAAGAAAAAATGGTTAAAGCTATAGACACTTCAGAGACAGAAGTGACAATAACAGATGTACATGAAACAGAGGTGACTGAAAGGGGAGGCCAAGGCACAGAAACTCCAGAGGTGATAGAGATAAAGGTCCAAGCACAGGAATCCCCAATTACAGAAACTGCAGAAGCAGAGGGCCCTGTGACAGAAGTTTCAGAGGAAGAGGTTTCAGTGACCATGACTAAAGAGACAGATGTCTCAGTACCAGAAAATCAAGAATTAACTCCAGAAAAAATAACCTTTGAGGCAGATGTTGAAGAAACCACTGCCGCTGAAACAGAAATTTCAGTGACAGGAGCCCTAGAGACAGATGTGATGGTCACTGAGAAAGAGGCCTTGGTAGTCACTACCCCAGAAGCAGAGGTGACAGTCACAGAGGAAGAAGCCTTGGTGATTGCTACCCCAGAAGCAGAGGTGACAGTCACAGAAACTACCAAAAAGAAGGCTCCAAAAATAGATATCACAGTGACTGAAATCTCAGAAAAAGAGGCCCCTGGTGAAGAGGCTTTACCTGTAGAGGTTCCAGTTTCAGCAACAGAATTTCAAGATTCAGTTGTTACAGAAACAGATGTTCCAGATTCAGAAATCACAGAAACAGAGACTTTAGAAGCAGAAACAACAGAGGAAGATGTCCCAGTTACAGAAATTGTAATAACAGAGACCACAGAAGCAGATGTTACAGTACCACAGGCCCTAGAAACAATTACACCAGACACACAGGTCCTGGTGTCTGAGAAAACAATTACAGAATCCCCAGAGAAAGAGTCGGAAGAAACTGTTGAGTTGGAGATTCCACTGAAAGAGGCTCCTGTCACTGAGGTCCCTGGAATGATTGAAACAAAGGTCCCAGTAGAGGAATCATTCATGGTAGACACTCCTGTAATCCCAGTTTCGGAGAGCTCAGAAACTGAAGTCACAGTGACAGAAGTCCCAGAAGCAGAAGTTTCAGAAGAAGAGGTGTTAGTAACAGAAACTCTCAAGGTCCCAATGCCAGAGGTCTCAGAAGTAGAAGACACTGTCATAGAAATTGCAGAAACAGAGGCACAAGAAAAGGAAGCCTTTGTCACAAAACCAATAGAGGACCTGGTAGAAGAAGAAACAGAATCCCCAGAAAAAGATGAGGTTTTGATGGAAATTCCAGGTGCCCAAGATATAGAACAAGATTACTCTTTAACAGAAATCCCTGAATCTGAGGTGCATGTAAAAGACACCACCACAGCTGAAGCCTCTGTGACAGAAGTCTCGATCCCAGAAACTCCAACACCTGAAACCCCAGCAACCTTCAGAAAACCTCTCACTGACCTCTTTGCTAAAGAAAATGACACTGTAACCTTAACCTGTGAACTTTTTCAACCCAACATTCCATGCAAATGGCTTAAAAATGACTCTGAAATCAAACCTACTGACCATTTACAAATTTCCCATGATGGCTTTACACAACAGCTTGTACTAACTGGTGTTACTGTGGATGACACCGCTAAATATTGTTGTGTATGTGGTGATATGTCTACTGAAGCCATGCTGCAAGTAGAGGGTACGTGGCAACTAAAACTTACATTAATTATATAATCATGAAATGTGTTTTTAACAAATTTATCATTCTTATGTAAATGAATTCTAATGACAATTTACCAATAATGAATTCTTTAATCATCCCTTTAAATTTAAACAATTTGATTTATCCTAAGAGAATTTTAACCAATGATTTTAGAAGCACCATCCACCTTTACCAAACCCCTCACTGACCTCACTGCCAAAGAGAAAGACACTGTGACCTTGACCTGTGAACTCTCCAAACCAAATATTACATGCAAATGGCTCAAAGATGGCACTGAAATCAAACCTAGTGATCATGCACAGATCTCCTATGATGGTTACACTCAACAGCTCATACTAACTGATGTCAGTGTTGATGACACTGCTAGATATTCATGTCAATGTGGTGATGTTTCAACTGAAGCCACACTTCAAGTTCAGGGTATTTAACCAAACAATTTACATAATTTTCCTCTTATTCACTTTTTGTATTTGCAAATAACTTATCCTATCCTCTGATAACAATATTTTCACTGACCTTTTCTAGAAGCACCTGCTACCTTTACCAAACCCCTCACTGACCTCACTGCCAAAGAGAAGGACACTGTAACCTTGACCTGTGAACTCTCCAAACCAAATATTTCGTGCAAATGGCTCAAAGATGGCACTGAAATCAAACCTAGTGACCATGCACAGATCTCCTATGATGGTTACACTCAACAGCTCATACTAACTGATGTCAGTGTTGATGACACTGCTAGATATTCATGTCAATGTGGTGATGTTTCAACTGAAGCCACACTTCAAGTTCAGGGTATGTGAAAATTATTTTGGCTATAGTTTTGTTCTTTTCATTCTGCAGACACACCATGCTGTAATGGTCTGATACCATTATGATCAGACGTTGGCCATTAAGAATATAAATAGTGGAAAGCTATAGTTCGGAACTGTATTTCTTTGAATTTATGTTGTAGACTCACTGAAATTCATCCGAGAACTGACAGAGACACACGTAATTGAGGAACACACAGTGACCTTGGAATGTGAGGTCAACCTGCCTGGCCTGACAGCAACATGGCTGAAGGACAAAGAACCTGTGGTCCTCAGGAAGTCCAATTCAATCCGTGTCAAGGACGGTGTACACAGCCTTGTGATTGGTTCAGCTGAGATTGATGATGAGGCCAAGTACACAGTACAAATAGGAGATATCTCATGTTCAGCAGCTCTCTTTGTGGAAGGTAAACTTTAAGTAGATGATATCTTTGGTGCAAGGATTTGAAATCGTAACAAAAAGGAAATATTCCTGTCTATTTGTGATGCACTTAAAGGTAGATTGTTATGACAGTCATTCACCAAAGAATTGTGATAGATATGTATGATTGCAAATTTATTTTGTGTTATTAGTTCATGTATTAAATTTCTATTCTTAATTTTTATTCATAAACAGAGGCTCCTGTAGAATTCATCAAACCACTCAAGGACATTCAGGTCATGGAGAAGACCAAGGTCACACTGGAGTGTGAGGTAAACAAACCAAATCTGATAGCAACCTGGTACTTGGAGGGAGATGAGATCAAATCTGATGACAGAGTGGAACTAGTGGTATATGACACAGTCCACCAGCTCATTATCCAGACCACTAAACTCACTGACGAGGGGAAATACACCGTTGATGTGGAGGGCCAGAAATCCTCTTGTACACTGCTCGTAGATGGTAAGTTATCAATCAGGGGTTTTTTTTAATTGTGTTTCTCTGGCATTTGATTGTGTCTAAGCAAAAAGTACTAACTTACTCCTCAACTGTCAAAATTTATCAAAATAATGGTGTTGAATTCTCCTATAACTTGTCAGAAATAATTGTGTTCTGTCATTTTGGGGAGAATGGCTGCCGTGCATGTAAATTTATTATAAATGTGATATAATCAAAATGTTGTTCAACCTTCATCATGATTAACCACAACTGTGTTCTCCACACTCTGTGAAGCAAAAATGACTACCACTAAACTGTCAGATAAAACTGGTGAGTGTACCTTTTATATATAACATGAAAACATCTTTAAAATGTTGTTATCATGTCTCCATTTTACCTTGCTCTCAGAATCCCCAGTCGAATTGGTTGCACGTTTGCATGACATTTGTGTCCCGGCTAAAGGAACAGCTGTATTTGAATGCGAAGTATCACTGCCTGGTGTCAAAGCACAGTGGTACAAAGATGAAGAGCCAATCACAATCAGCGATGGTTATGACATCAGATCAGATGGGACCCATCACTATTTGTACCTAGAGAAAGTGGGACCTGATGACATTGGGGACTATTCAGTCCAATTTGATGATGTGGAGTGCACTGGCACTCTTCAGATTGAAGGTAGCTGCAGGAGTATATACTAGTCATCACCATTAGGACATACAGCAATATATTTGTCTTTTGTCTTTTGTTTCATTTAACATGTTTTGATTTATTTAACCATTGCATGACCTTAGCATGTTTTTTCTCTTTATAACTATATTAAGTATTCCTTCATAGGGAGTACAGTTTCAGAACTTTCAATTGATATTTCATGTGGTAGATTTTGTTGATTTCTTTTTCTTTGAATATTTTTCATTCTTCAGTTCCATAGAAATTTTGTGATATTTTGCCAATTTGAGTTGAGATTTTTGGAATAAATGAAAAAATATTTGTTCATAGAACCTCCTCTGAAAATCACCAAACCACTAGAAAAGAGAGAGGTTTCTGAGAAAGAAGCATTGACCTTGACCTGTGAGGTCTCCAAACCAGGGGTCATGGGCAAATGGTTCAAGGACAACAAAGAAGTTTTGCCTTCCGAAAACATCAAAATAATAGATGATGAAAATGTTCATAAACTGGAAATTCTGAATGCTACAATAGCTGACAGTGGAAGCTACAAATGTAAACTGGAGGACAAAGAAACAACCTGCAAGGTCACTGTGAAAGGTCAGGGTCACATACAACATTATATCTTCTGTTTTATTGATTAAGTTTAAAATGTGAAAATGGAAAATTAAAATATGAAGAGAATGTAAATTGTTGATTTTGTAAAATTTACAGAAAAACCTTTGGATTTCATCAAACCTTTGAAAGACACAGAAGTTGCAGAGGGACAAGATATTGAACTTGAATGTGTAGTGTCCAAGAAAGACCTTAAGGCTACATGGCTAAAGAATAATAAACCACTGCCTGTGGACAACAGAGTCGAAGTCACTGCTGACAAGGACACACACAAACTGACCATCAAGTCAGCAATTGTTGAGGACAAAGCAGAATACTGTGTCAAGATTGCTGATAAAACATCAACTGCTAAAGTCTTTGTAGAAGGTAGGCAATGAGAAAATTGATTACCATAATTATATAAGGTATTGGGTCGTACATTGCTAACTTGCCAATACTCAGAGTACTATATCATACATTTATACAGGGCTTTGTCATTTAATGTGAATAGTGATTCAACAATAGTCACTGACCATTGAAAAATCATCGCTAGATTGCTACCGATGGCAGCAATCGATAGCTGAAATTTGATATTGATAGTTAGTAAACATTTATTGTGCTGGTATTAGTCTTTATTTTTTTATTTCTGGAATGGGGGGTAACTCTAAATTTAAATAGCATGCAATGGCTGACAACGCAGTATATAAGCATATGGTATAGCTTGCGAAGTTTATGGAACAATCGCCTGTGCTGTATCCCGGTGCAAAGCATTCTGTTGTCTGGAAGTATTTTGAAATTGAAGGACCTCCTAGCAAACATAACTTAGATACGAAAACAGTGATTTGTAAACTATGCAGAAAAATGTCTGTAAATAAACATAGTCTTCAAAAGAAAATTGACGCTCTTTGCACGCATGATGCAATTTTTTGTATTGTTAATCAAGCTTGTAAGCTTTTAGTTCAAATGAATTTGATTAAATACATGTAGGATTTATATTTCATAACTGAGTATATGAAGTTTATTATGAAATATAACTAAATTGAATTATCTGTATATTCTTGATTATGTTCAATTATGAATCAAAAAGATACCTCGGATTCAATGCGATAATCAATTGTAAATTTCTTCTGATTCTTGAACACTTATTGTGAATGACCTATGCATTTCAGAAGAAGTAGTGGAATATATTCGAAAACTTGCTGATGTGGAAGTTAAAGAGATTCCCTCTACCGTAACCTTCGAATGTGAGCTCTCCAAACCAGACCTTGTGGCCAAATGGTTCAGAGATGGAAAACCATTGGGAGAAAGTGACAAATACCACATGATTGTGGAGAAAACCGTGCACAGACTGGTCATCACGGATGTGGACGGAGAGGATGAAGGCGACTACAGCATTGTTGTTAGAGGGAAGAAATCAGAGGGAGAACTCATTGTAGAAGGTAAATAAAATACAGTATTATCAGTCATAATAAGACTCTTGTTTATGTTGGTTGAAATTCTGGTCATAAGCAGGAAAATAATTGTGATGCTTCCTACTTCAATTCTTGTTATATGGTGAAGATTATGTCAAGGGAAATAAGTCTGATATTGCTCACCTTCATTCTTGTCTGCAGGTAATAATAGTTTTGCTATATTGCATCCGCCAAGCTCAAGCTAACAGGGGAAGATAATTTTTCAGGACTCAGTTGAATATGAGTAGCATTACATATCAAGCCAATGGTGCTAAAATATGAATCCCAGTAGAATAAGTACAATATATCCCAAGATTAACTCAACGGACGCCTGACAAAATGTGATGTCTCCTGTTAAAAAAGGCAATAAATACAAAGAATTCATACTTTGGTTCTGATTGTCATTATTTAATTTTGGTCTTTGTTTGTACATTTTCTAGTTTTCTCTTCATTTTGCAGTGCCTCCACAACTTTTCTTGGACAAACAGTTTGAAGAGGAGGTTGTTCTGAAGGCTGGACAGTCGACAGCTTTCGAGATTCCATTTAAAGGTAACCCACAGCCAAAGGTGACCTGGACTTACAACGATGAACCTCTTCCACAGGAGAAGAGAATCGAGAGTGAGACTATCTACAACATGACCACACTGAGACTTGGAAAAGTCAAGAGGCCAGACACAGGGAACTACACCCTCACTCTGGAGAACTCAGCTGGCAAAGTGTCTATTACCATCAAACTGACAGTATTGGGTATGTGTACTTATATCAGGGGTATTATACATGTATATTAGCACAATATTTTTCTTTATGTAAAGCCATGAGTAAATTCACTTTTAATTGGTCGTTGGGTATGAAAGGTGGTGTAACAAGCTATCATATTCAGATGTTTTAAAAGCAGTACCTAGTGAATAATTTTGTTGAATTTTATGACTTTTACAACATATTTTGTTGTATGTAGACAAACCCAGTGCCCCACAAGAGTTAACTACCGCTGAGGTCAATGCAGAATCCATCACTCTGACCTGGCAGACTCCAGCAGATAATGGAGGCAGTGAAATCCTGGAGTACATAATTGAAAAGAAAGAATTCAACCGCAGAACATGGCAACAAGTTGGCACCACCAAAGACCTGACATTCACCATTCCTAAACTTTTGGAGGGTAACAAGTACTTCTTCAAGGTCGCTGCCAGAAATGACATCGGCATTGGAGAAGCTACTGAGCTGTCGGAGGCCATTACAGCCAAGAATCCATTTGGTAGGGATCTGAAACTGAATATGTTGAATACTGATGATTATTCACAGGTTAGAAACACTCATTTACTGTACTTGATGATTGTATGTTGTTTCTTCTTAACAGTTGTGCCTGATGCCCCTGATGCTCCAGTGGTTTCAGACATCACAGCTACCTCAGCTGTTGTCACATGGCAACCTCCAGCTAATGATGGTGGGTCTCCTGTCATCGGATACCGCCTGGAGAGAATTTCTGGTTTCAGTGGACGATGGGTGTCTGTCACCAAGGATCTCATCCCAGAGACAACCTTCAGTGTCACTGACCTCGTGGAAAATAACACCTATGAATTCAGAGTTATTGCTGAAAATAAGGCTGGCCAAAGCAAGCCCAGTCCCCCTTCAAAAAATATCAAAGCACTCAATCCTTGGAGTAAGTTTTGGTTGAATTCAATTCTTGAAGAATATGAAGAAGTGTATCATTTAAGATCTTGTAATGCGTTTCATGAGAGTTGTATTTGTAACTTGTATTTTACTGTTGTAGCTAAACCAAGTGCACCGGGAACTCCAGATATCATCAAAACAGACAAAACCTCTGCTGACCTCAAGTGGACTCCACCGACAGAAGATGGGGGTGCTCCAATCACTAACTATGTCATCGAGTACCGCCCCAGTGGTGCCGTACGCTGGACCCAAGCCAACAAGTCTCCCGTCACAGACACTACATTTAGTGTCCCAGACCTTAAGGAGGGATCTGAATATGAATTCCGAGTGTCAGCTGAAAACAAAGCTGGTGTTGGGCCAGCTTCAGAACCCACTAAGTCTGTCAAGGTGGAGAAACCCCTAGGTAAAGAACATAATAGGATTTTAGCAAAGCAAGAAGGAAATCGTAGATGTTACATTTTGTCAAAGATTATGAAATGAATTTAAACAGTATTTTATTCAAAAGAATAGAATTGGGCAACAGGCAATACTTCTGTATAACCTGTCCATATAGAAATTTAAATTTTGTTATTACCTGTTTTAGAGGGTAGAGCACCAAAAGTCCTGGAAAACTTGAAGGACACTACCAGTGTATCTCCAGGAGAAGTTACCTTGAAGTGTGACCTTGAACTTGGAGAACCATTAGCAGAAGTAAAATGGTTCAAAGGACCAAAGGAAATCAAGAAAAGTACAAAATATGTCACAAAACTGGAGGACAAGGTTGCCTCCATTGTTATACATGAAACAGAACCTCAGGATGCTGGTGTGTATCGTTGCCAGGCAACCAACCAGCTTGGACAAGTTCAGACTGAGGCAACTCTGGCAGTGCATAGTATGTACATTTTCTTATTTGTGAAAAGTGTTTTTGTAATTTACTAGTAAAATCTCATTATGCTTGTAGTTAGGCTAATGAGAAACACCATTAAAAGATTTTTTTTTTTTAAATTTAGCCATGCTTCCAAACTTTCCATTTATAATTGCAGCACATCCCAAACTGGAATATGAAAGTAAACTGAACACTAAACAGCTGATTAAGGTTGGACAGTCCATCTCCTTACAAGTGAACATAAGTGGTATACCCAATCCCACAGTCAAGTGGACACTGAACAAGACAGTGATTGAAAAATCCCCCAAGATCAGCATCGAAACTACAGATGACTTCAGCATGCTGACTGTGAAGAATGCCACCCTGGACGACACAGGAGTCTATGCCATTACTGCTGAAAATGTGGTGGGCAAAGCTGAGGCAGAATTTGACATTGCTGTTAGAGGTCAGTCAGTGCAACCTTACATCAATAAATATACTTTGTATCAGAGTGATTCTGTCCTCTGGCTTTATGTTCTGCATCCAGTTATTACAGTTAACTTGCATGTTCTGTATATCTTCAGACAAACCTGGAAAACCCAACAATCTCAAGGTTCTACAAGTCATGAAGGACTCTGTTGTGTTGTCATGGCAAGAACCCACCAATACAGGTGGCTCGGACATTTCTGGTTACATCATCGAGAAGCGTGATGCCAAACGTAATACATGGGCACCTGTAGAAAATGTAGACAGCAACACCACAACCTATGCTGTACAAAAATTGGTAGAGGGCAATGAATACTTCTTCAGAGTGTCTGCCAAAAATGATATGGGCACTGGTGAGGCAGCTGAGATTGACAGAGGAACAATTGCAAAGAGTCCATTTGGTGAGTAAAATTGTAATGAACTTGCCGACCTTAAATCTGCATTTTTTAGCATCAGTAAAAATGATTGTCAATCACCTTTTTTGTAAGTAATCTGCAGAGATAATTATGTTTATTTTGGGGTAAGCTGGAATTAAATTAAAAGTAGAGCAGAGGTAATATCTGCCAATGTTATTGTGCAATATTTAGATGTACCAGGGGCTCCAAGGGATCTCCAAGTCTCAAAGGTGACAAAATCCAGTGTCACTCTGACCTGGGAAGTCCCAGAACAGGATGGTGGCTCCCCAGTCACTGGTTACATAGTGGAGCGTCGCCAGACCACGGCCACAAGGTGGACCAAAGCTCATAAACAACCCGTGACAGAGACTGTGTTCACGTCTACTGATCTTGTAGAAATGGCAGAGTACAGCTTCAGAGTGACTGCTGAAAATGTTGCTGGCATTGGTAAACCCTGTGAACCAATAGGGCCAATTCTCACCAAGAGTCCATTCGGTAATTAAAATTGTTCTGGCATATCTAGTTTTGATCAAAAGGTAAAAAAAAAAAAGTATTTGATTTTCATGTAGTGTTGTGAAGAATGTTTGAATATTTATTTTCTACATTACTTTTGTAGATGTGCCAGATGCTCCTGGCAAACCTCAGATTTCTGAAGTCACCAAAGACACTGCAACATTAACATGGACACCACCTGAAAAAGATGGTGGAAATCCCGTCTTTAATTACATCATTGAATACAAACCAACAAGAGCCTCCAAATGGATCTCAGCCAATCACAATATCACAGTGGCTAAGACAGAGTTTACTGTGAAGGACTTAACTGAGGGAATGGAGTATGAATTCAGAATTAAGGCAGAAAATCAAGCCGGACTTAGCAAACCCTCACCTTCCACCAGCGCTGTCATTAAAGAACCTGCCAGTGAGTATCCTGACTGATCTCACTCTCCTAACATAATTCTATAAAAGATACTTGTATTTTTTATAGGGGATAATCTGAATGTCCCTTCCTCCATTGTATTGTCAAAAACTAATCATTTACATGACTATACCACTGTGATGATCTGTGTTTGTAGGTGGCGAGGCACCTTCTGTACTGGAGGGGCTTCCAGACGTCAGTGTACTCCTGGGAGAAGACGCCACCCTCGAATGTCAGATAAGCGGCAAACCCGAACCGTCCGTTACTTGGTAAGTCATCATGACAAGGATCCAGATCTAGATATGGGGACTCAGTTTTTTCTCTATGGAACTGGAGCTAACTGTCTGTACCTATGGTTATATATGTTGTTTCAGTAAAAATGAGGCTTGGTTGAATTTGATCTTAACATGATTAATTGTTCATTCTCAAAATAGGAGCAAAGACAGTCGTACAATCGCTGAGAGTAAGAAGTATGATATGAGCAGAGATGAGGTGTCAGTGTCACTGACCATTCGAGATGTCTCCGAGAAAGACTCAGGGAGCTACACTTTGGAGGCTTCAAATGATCTTGGTTCAGTGTCCACTTCAGGACAACTGGACGTGCAAGGTAGGTCTAAAGTTAATTCAGGATGTGTCATACATTTTATCAGCTCTAAGGTCATTTAGTAGTACAATAGAAAAAAATTCTTCACTTAAAATTACAACATGTTGAAGATGATTAAAATCTCAGAAATTCATTCATTGCTGCATAAAGATCAGGGTTTTGCTTTATGAAGTTTATTTATAATATATTGTTTATATCCTTGTAGCCAAACCAGAACTTGAATTTGACAACAAATTCCGAGATGTGATAACCCTCAACAGTGGAACATCGTTGAGAATACCAGTTACTTACAAAGGTCTTCCAAAGGCCACCATAATCTGGGGCAAGGACGAGAAAACTCTGAAAACAGGTGGTACTATCAACATTGATACAAAGGATACACTCACTACTCTACAGGTCAAGAAGGTCACACGGGCAGATGATGGTCTCTATTTTGTCACAGCTGAAAATGAGGCTGGCAAAGCTAAAGCAAGCTTTGATGTTGAAGTAATTGGTAAGCATTCTGCTTCCTTAGGTCTAACCACTAGAAATCTCTATGTACTAATATGTATGTGAACTAAAAGAGTTTTTCTCTCTGTATTTTTACAACAGATGTACCAGACCAACCAGAGGGTCCCATAAAGATCAGTGACATCAACCGTGACCGTGTTACCCTCGCTTGGGCACCACCAAAGGATGATGGTGGCAGCAAAATCAAATCCTACATTGTGGAAAAAAGAGAACAGGGCAGATCTATGTGGAGCAAAGTTGATACAGTGGATGCTTCAAAGACCTCCATTGTCGCTACTGGGCTCTCTCCAGGAAAGGAATACTTCTTCCGCATCTTTGCTGAAAATGACATTGGAATGTCCAAGGCTCTTGAATCCAAGCAGGCAGTAATTCCCAAAAGTCCATTCGGTATGTGTGATGCCATGTTTTCCCCAACAAGTGCAGAGGGCTTCTTCTTGAAGTTCTGATTAACAAGTTTTGTTATTAATTCTGTGTTGATTTTTTTTATTAACAGTTTGTGATTGAGAAATGATAATAACAGCATGAGTTGTTATGCATTAGTTGAGTCTGGCATATGTATAAATTAGCAATATAGGGAACATGCACTAGATAATGACTGAAAATCTGTTAATTTAAATCTGTGTATAAGTAAAACACTCTTATAATGAACATGCTTAAAATGAATTCACACATATTAAGAAGTGATATGTATTCCCTTATGAAGGGAAAATAACAAAAATTTTATTGGATATGATGAAGTTTGCATCGGTTATAATGCACTGTTTTCACTGGCCCTGGAGGTTTGTTATAAATGTGTTTTACTGTACGTGTAGTTAGTGAGAAATTGTCTACTTCGATACAGCATGTTTTTTCCTAATAAAAATTGCAATGTGAAGAGTGTGTTATCCATCACAGTGTGTTTGTTTTCATGTAGCTTAGTATCATTTTGTGTGAAGCCTTGATGCACATCAAACAACTTGCAATAATAGACTTCTCTTGATTCAGAAAGAGGTTTCAGGAAATACTTTATTTTTTGAACAAACTTAATTTTACATTATTTGTTTATAAATTGAGATTATAGACAAGATGCTGTGATAGTTTATAGTTATGAACATGTAATGCAACATTGAACTTATCCAGATAAGTTTATTGTATTGAGCTATAGCAATATAAATGAACATTTTGTTTTAAATGTTAAGAGTTGTGAAGTGACGTGTGATTCTCATTTTGACATATCAGATTTTTTTTTATGAATATAGATTTAATTGTTATAACATTCAGAGTTTAAAAGTTTTGTTAATCAGATAGATGTAGAAAATAATTTTATCAAAAAATATTTAAAGGATTGTACAATGTTTATATTGTTATTTTGTGTATTTACAAGGATATTTGTGTTTTATTTAGATCAGTTTACATATTTTTCAGGAGCTTGAAACTTGTGGCAGCTTTAAATTTATATATTTTGTAGGAGCTGTACTTAATAAACATATATATATATAAATATATAGATAGATAGAGAATAAACATATGTGTATATATAGAATTTCATCTATTACCTTCACTGAGAAAAATGGACAGTGGTCACACGTTTTCTTTGAGGATATTTTATGAATGGGTTTCAAGAATATTTTTTAGAAATATGGCTTTTGGACGAGGGAAATTTAGGAGCAGATGTATAGGACTCGTGCTATTGGGAGTGGTTAGGGGGTTGGGGTTTGAGGGTTATGAAAATGGTAATGTGTGGGTAGGGGGTTGGGATTTGAGGGTTATGAAAATGGTAATGTTTGGGTAGGGGGTTGGGATTTGAGGGTTATGAAAATGGAATTGTTTGGGTAGGGGGTTGGGATTTGAGGGTTATGAAAATGGTAGCGTGGATGTTTCTTGAGGGTCCTCTATTTATGCAGTATTGTCAAAATCATTTTAAACCTGATTTGCATGATTGTGGTACTTACAAAATGTAAACATTTTCTTTTTTTTAAGTGTTAACATAGAATTATTTTCACACATAAGTATATGCAGATTAACATCTATCACTGATTTCCACTTTGTGTTTGCTTGTGTATGTGTGTTTTGAACATATTTTACCTTAGTGATGAACTAATATACTTTATCAATATGTACTTAGGAATACAATGCATAAAACTGCATTTAATAAAAGCAATATATACTAAACAATGAGTGCATGTTTTTTTTTAGTTTTTATTGTGTAACGGTTATTTAGTTATTGTACAACAACAAAGAGTCCATGGGCTACATGGCTCACCTCCGTCACCTTGCCCTCACTAGAGACATAAACAATCAAAACTGGCAACTCCTTCAACTCTTACTAGAACACATTGCAGAAGAAGGATTGCATTATGAACTGCTCTTTATTCATTTATTCAATAATTTTTATGGGACATGGACAGAGAATTAAAGTTGAATATTGATAATAAAAGAAATAAAGCTAAAGTTAAGCAAATACTAGAAGTCAGTGCTCAAAATTTCATCTCAGACACATGAACTACTGTGCTGGTTTTGAAAATTTGCCTTTCATATTTTAAAATATGAAGTGGATAATTTGAAGATCTATGATTTAAAGTTCTATTGTGATATTGGGTTATTTTTCATATATACATGAACAAGTGATATCAAAATGAGCAAAATCTCCTTTATTCAAGGATAACTTATGCCAAATTCTCTGAAAATAATTTAGTGATTTTTTTATCATATAGACATAAGGTGACCCAAAAATTAGTTTATATGCACCATGAAAAGAAAGTATGTTCAAACTCCCCACCAAACCACTGGAAAAGATTTCTGTTGAAGAGGTTAATTAAGAGTGAAATAATAAAGAAACTAAGGATCTGCTGTGTTAGATAGGTACAGTGTACTTGTAACATTTATCTAATATGGGCGTGTTTTCTAATTCTGCACAATATTCAGAAAAAGTATCAAATAACTGTAGTATATATTGTAATTTGTATCTACCTGTGAGGTAGAGACTGTTAACACAGAAGTATGCATGCATTGTTTGCTGAGGAGAATCTTGCTGCATTTCCAGATTGTTTTGAAAATGGTAAGGCACCAAATAATGATGTAATCTAAGCTGTTTCTATAGTGTTTTACATTTCATTTATCATGGAAATTCATCAAATATTACGAACACCATTTAGAATTCAAAACAATAACTACACCTGCAAAGACCATTTATATCTAGATACAGCTGAAATATGTACATTCATTTTCACCAGAGGAAAAAATCATAAAGTAAGATTTTTTTATTTGTTACTAAAGAAAAACCAGCCAGTCCAACTGGTCCTTTATCAACTAAGGATATTACTGCTGACTCTGTGACCTTGACCTGGCAACCACCAGCTTCAGATGGTGGCTCTGCTATCAAAGGATACTTGGTGGAGAAATATGACAGTCGCAGAATGACATGGGTAAAAGTTGCTGACATTGATGAGAAGACCACATCATACGTAGTTCCCAAACTTATTGAAGGACAGAAATACCAGTTCAGGGTCTCAGCTTTAAATGCTGAAGGTCAAGGACAACCATTAGAGACAGAAGGAGATGTGGTACCAAGAAAACCCCCAGCTGCACCAGAAAAGCCATCTGGACCAATAAAATTATCCAACATTCTGGGTGATTCAGTGACCTTGACTTGGTCTCCACCCAAAAAGGATGGAGGGTCTTCAGTGCAGTCATACAATGTGGAACTGACTGTGGATAATGGAAAGACATGGGAAAAAGTGGAGAACGTAGACACCACTAAATATACAGTCACTGGTCTCAAGGCTGGAGACAAGTACAAATTCAGAGTGGCAGCTGTCAATGAACTTGGTGAGGGAGATGCACTTGTATCCGAAGCAGTTGTGCCTCAGAGACCAACTGGTAATGAAATTTAGTGATCTTGGGTCTGTAGCTTTTGTTTATCAAAGGGGGGATAATTCAAAAACTCAAAAGAAACAAATGTAGAGAATAAATTAAAAAAAAACATTGGGAACACTTTTTTTTAATTCTGAATAACAACAAATTCAAATTATATATTATTCTGTAATATACAGGATGCATGCAAGAGTTTACAGTGTCGGCCATTTTGTGAACTCATTTATATATGATTGTGTGTGTTTAACTGCATAAATATCACCATTTTATATATATATATATATATATATATATATATATATATATATATATATATATATATATTAGACAAATTAGATCTATTTATATGCTTAATTGTTTGTGCAGAGGCTCCATCTCAACCATTTGGACCTCTGGAGCCAAAGAACATCAGAAAAGATTCCTTAACACTGACTTGGCAGCCTCCTAAAGATGATGGAGGAAGCCCTATCACGGGATACGTCATCGAGAAAAGAGAGAACAAGAAAGGAAAATGGACACCTGTGGAGAAGGTTGGCAAAGGAATCACAGAACTGGATGTGAAGAGACTACAGGAGGGAAAAGAATACTACTTCAGAGTAAAAGCCGAAAACAAGAAGGGAATCAGTGAAGCCCTAGAAACAGAGACATCTGTTGTTCCTAAGAGTCTGTTTGGTAGGTTGCAATGAATGTGATTATCCACATGTCAATTTGACATAATTGTTATTGATAACTACTACAGTAAAATGCAGTTACAATGAAGATGCTTACAATGAATTCACACTTGCAGTGAAGTGATTGCCATCCCCTGTAGTTTTAAAACATATTAAGAAATTCCTGGACATAATAAATTAGATTTATAATGGATCAAAATTGTTTGTCCCCAGCACTACACTATAAGCATGTTTTACTGTACATTAGTTTACATGAAGTCATGGAAAATGTCATTTATCCAGACAAACCTGGAGCCCCAGAAGGACCTCTCACCATCTCCAACTTGACTGCCACCTCAGCTGATCTGGAGTGGAAACCACCAAAGACAGATGGTGGTTCTCCCATTACTGGCTACATCATTGAATCCAGACCCAGCACAAGGGCCAGCTGGAATAAGGTGGCCAATGTGGATGCAGGCACCACCAGATACACTCCCAAGGATCTCTATGAAGGAACGGAGTACTACTTCCGAGTGTCTGCTGTTAATGAAGAGGGACAAGGATCTCCACTGGAGAGCAAGGATATTGTCAAACCAGAGAAAAAGATTGGTAAGAAAGAAAGTGTTTACAATTTTGTGATAATGATAGGAAATCAAAACAGGTCATGATTATGTGAAACAAAACATATAATGAGAGATGATGCATGAAATGCTCCTTAAAGTGACTGCTTAGTACTTATCAAGTTTACAATTCCTATTGCTATGATACTTTAGATGCTCCATCCACACCAAGTCAATTTAAAGTATCAAAAGTTGGCCCAGACTTTGTCACATTGGACTGGAAACCCCCATCCTCAGACGGTGGGTCCAAAGTGACAGGGTATGTTGTAAAACAAAAGAAAGGACCTGATGGCGATTGGGAAGAAGTGGCCACTCTCAAGGCCTTGGACACTTCCTACAAAGTCCCCAAACTTAAAGAAGACCAGGAATATTTCTTCTCCATCACAGCATTGAACAAGAAAGGACCAGGAGAAACATGTGAACTGGACTCAGCTGCTGTTCCAAAGAGACCTCCAGGCAAGTCTTGCAAGAGAAATTTTTGGCATCAAGTAGCTAATATAATTGCTTTTTGATGCCCATGGTATGTAGTTTTGTATTGATGCTTTCTTTTACTTGTACAGGACCTCCATCAAAACCACTTGGACCAGTAGAAGTAAGTGATATCAACAAAACATCTGCCAAGCTGTCGTGGAAGCCCCCATCTTATGATGGAGGTTCCCCTCTCACAGGATACCTAATTGAGAAACGTGAAGGGCGTAAACCATGGGCCAGGGTAGACAAGATCTCCCCAGATCTGACTGATTATCAGGTGAAGGGTCTGACTGAAGGGGCAGACTACCATTTCAGGATCACACCCATTAACAAACATGGAAGTGGAGAGGCTCTGGAGACTGAAGCTACCATCAAACCCAAGAGTCTCTTTGGTAGATACCTATCTATTAACTTGTATATCATTCAGTGCTAGTAGTAGACATGTGAAGTAGTATAATTATAATTGACTTTTGTAGATAAACCAGATAAACCAGCTGGACCAATAACATTCTCAGACATAACTAAGGATTCTGTGACCTTGAACTGGAAGCCTCCAGTCAAGGACGGTGGATCACCAGTGACGAATTACATTGTGGAATACAAAGATGCCAAGAGAACCACATGGTCCAAGGCAGGAGATGTGTCCGCTGACAAAACTGTCTTCACAGCTGACCGACTCATTACAGGAAATGATTACTACTTCAGGGTCATTGCTGTCAATGACGAAGGTCAAGGACAACCTCTGGAATCTCTAAAGACAGTCAAACCTGAACAAGCAATTGGTAAAATACTGTCTTATCTCTTACCTGTTGTACATTACAGAAAAATACAAGGGCAACTAATTTTGATGCTTAATTTGTTATATTCAATTTCAACAGTAATTCATTGTGAGAGAGTTTGTTGGAATCCGTGTTTTATTGTATTGCAGTGATAACATGTGCTGTACACAATATGTATCATGTTACTTTTGTAGCACCACCAAAAGCACCAAGCAATTTAACTGTGAAGAAAGTGGATAGCAACAGTGCATCGCTACAATGGAAACCTCCTCAAGATGATGGAGGGTCAAAGGTTACAGGTTATAAGGTTAGAGTGAGAGAAGAAGGTTCAGACAAATGGAAGGACCTGGCCACTCTAACTCCTTTTGATACAGACTACACTGCTAAAAACCTCAAGACAGGAAAGGAATACTACTTTGCCATTGTGGCTGAGAACAAAGCTGGTTTGGGAGATGCCGTGGAGACAGAGACATCTGTAATACCACGGAAGAAGCCAGGTATATTTGCAATCTGTTTCACAATCTTAAAACATATGGCAATTAATCTAGAGATTTTGTGGATCTGAACCATGTTCTTTGTTATCTAGTTATTTATTAATTTTAATCTGGTGTTTGTCTAGAAAAACCATCACCTCCAGTTGGCCCCATCAAGTTCTCAGATATTCAGAAGACTTCTCTGGTCTTGTCCTGGCAACCAAGTAAGAATGATGGCGGATCACCACTGACTGCCTACTATGTGGAAATGAGAGACTCCAAATTTGGATCCTGGTCACCAGTAACCAAAGTTGCCCCCAACATCACCAGCTACTGTGTTCAAAATCTCAAGACAGAGAAAGAGTACTTCTTCAGAGTCATAGCAGAAAACAGTGTAGGAAAATCTGAGCCTCTGACATCAGATGGAGTCATTCCAAAGAGTCAATACAGTAAGAGTTACAATTTCCAATTATCATGCCCAATTATACATTTTTCAAGGCTGGTTAATTGTTCTATTATTTTATAGGTATGACTTTACGATATTTTTTTTCAGCTGCACCGTCTGCCCCTCAGGGTCCAATGCAGTATTCTGATTTGACAGATAAGTCTGTGATCATTAGCTGGAAGCCACCCAAATCTGATGGTGGCCTCCCATTAAAAGAATACATTATAGAGAAAAGAGACACCAAACGCACCACCTGGGCCCCAGTAGACAAAATCAACCCAGACATCACCAGCTACACAGTGCAAAATCTGGTGGTTGGAAATGACTACTACTTCAGAGTGATGGCTGTTAATGAAGAAGGAACCAGTCCACCATTAGAAGGAGAACCAGTAAGGCCTCAAAAGGCAGCAGAAATACCAAGTGAACCTCGAGGTCCACTAAATGTCAGTAATGTGTCAGGAACCTCAGCTGCCTTGACATGGAAACTTTCAGATAAAGATGGAGGCTCCCCTATCACAGAGTATCTCATTGAAGCCTCCACTGACAATTTGAACTGGACAAAGCTTGGAACAGTTGACAAACTTTCAAACAAATATAAAGCACAGAATTTGGAAGCTGGCAAAGATTACACTTTCAGAGTTTCTGCTGTCAACAAAGTTGGACCCAGTCAGCCACTGATTTCCAAACCAGTCTCCATTGAGAAACCAGCAGGTATGACCGTGTCTCATGTACATAGACATCTGTAGAGTTTATATTTGCATAATTTGTATTTCATTTCTGTATACCTTCATTTGAGAAAAAAATGTTATTTCTCATTGAAGAAGCCCCAAGCAAGCCAAAAGGACCAATAACCACTTCTGATATTGGCAAAGACTCGATCACTCTGTCCTGGGAGCCACCAGAGACTGACGGAGGATCTCCTCTTACAGAATATGTCATTGAAAAACGTGATACCAAGAGGTCCATGTGGGCCCCAGTTGCCAAAGTCCCTGCAAGCAAGACGTCTTGTGTGGCAGACAAACTACAGGAGGGATCTGACTACCTGTTCAGAGTAACAGCCATCAACAAAAAAGGTTCCAGCAAACCACTGGAATTAGATTCACCTGTCAAAGCCAAGAGTCCTTATGGTATATAGTGTTTGCTATCAAAATAAAATATGCAATATTTTGATATTGTTATGAATTGTCAAAATATTATTTTCACTTTTGATAAAATGTGTCAGTCTTTGGCTTTTATTTTAAGTTACAGCTACAATGAAAATTTTTATCAATTTCAGGCAAACCTTCAGCTCCTGTTGGTCCACTAGATGTATCCAATGTCACAGAGAAAACTGCCACTGTTTCCTGGAAAGCTCCTGAAAATGATGGTGGATTACCCTTGTCTGGATACCTGTTGGAGGTTAGAGACAGTCGCCGCACAGCCTGGAAGAAGGTCACTGACCTGAAGCCAGCACAGACATCATACACTGTGCCTGACCTTGACATTGGAAATGACTACTTCTTTAGAGTAATGGCCATCAATAAAGAGGGACCAAGCTCTCCTCTACAGACACAAGAAGCTACAAAGATAACCAAGGACATTTGTAAGTATCATGTACCCAAATAAAAATGCCACCTGTTGTTAATCATACCTCCAGATTGACTTTATAAAACACGAAATTTAATCATTTTGTAATTTTAGCACCACCTGGCCCACCTGTGTCCATCAAAGTACCGAAAGTTGGGGAAGACTTTGTTGAGCTTGATTGGAAGGCCCCATCTCGAGATGGTGGCTCCAAGGTCAAAGCATATCACATCTACCAGTCCACCACTCCAGGGGACTGGCAGGAATTAGCCATAGTCAAGAGCTTTGATAACCACTACTCTGTCTCAGGTCTCAAGGAAGGAGTAGCTTATAACTTTGCTGTTGCTGCTGAGAATGAGGCTGGTGTTGGAAAACTGTGTGAAACTGACAAAGCTGTTAAGCCAGTCAAACCGAAAGGTCAGTGTGTGCTGTAGATTCTTTATTTTACCTGAATACTTAATATCACAAAATGACTGGTAAACGTCAAATCACATGAATATGTATTCACCAATGGTGTGTTGATCAAAGGTTTTTACATGTATTTTAGCAATATAAAAATGAAAGTGAGTAATTTTATTTTGTGAGTAATGCTTCTCATGAAATTATACGATAATAAATTCCTCATATTCATATCATAGTGGTATGGCCATTTTCCCTCATTGAATCACCATTTATCTGACATTTTTCATAATTATTTCTTTGCATTTCAGGAAAACCATCAATGCCAGAAAAACCATTTGAAGCCAAGGACATCCAAAAGACAGAGTTGACACTTACGTGGAAACCTAGCACCTCAGATGGGGGCTCTCCAATCACGGGCTACATCATAGAGAAAAGGGAGAGCTGGAAATCCTCATGGGTAGAGATCGACAAAACTCGAGCAGACATCTGTGAACTCAAGGTCAAACGTCTGAAGGAAAGTCAGGAGTACTTCTTCAGAGTGTGCGCTGTAAACAAAATTGGTCAGTCAGATTTCCTGGAACTTGATACTTCAGTCACTCCAAAGAGTCCATTCAGTAAGTACTTACTGCATCTGTATCAGTGAATAACGAAGTTTCAGTTGTTGGTAACTAACCAATCTGCTTTCATATCGTTCTTTGGAAATGACTCATGATTTATATGCAAAAATATTGCTAATGCTATCATTTGCTAACATTTACTCTTTGCTGCTTTCTGGTGTAACATTAACAAAATTTTCTTAAAATTTTAGCTTAGCTATGTAAAACCCTAACATTGTCAGCTATCTTTGCTATTAGCTTATGTTGATACATTTCTGCTAATACTAACCTTTCTAGCTGTGCCATCATCCCCTGAGGGACCACTAAAAATCACAGAGATAACGGAAACATCTGTCACCATTTCGTGGAAAGCATCTCGAGACAATGGGGGTCTGCCAATTATCTCGTACGTGATCGAGCGCCGTGACCCGAGATTCACATCCTGGCTACGAGTGGACACTGTGAAACCGAGCATATCCAGTTACTGTATACAGAATCTGGTGGAGGGAAATGAATACTTGTTTAGGGTTTATGCTGAGAATGAAGAAGGCTCCAGTGAGCCCCTGGTATCCACTGAAGGTGTGATACCACAACGAGAACCAGGTGCTGGGGCCTTTTGTATTATGCTTTATTAATTCATCATAATCACATGCTTTCTTTATATAATCAGCTTTCAGGAGAAATTTAGTGTCTCAAATCTGCTTTAGCAATGTTTACTTACAATTTGCTTTTCTTACTAAATACATATTACTGACAGAGAAAAGATAACCTATTTAACATCTGCCAAGTCATACATTAAATATTTATTTTTATACCTAGTGATTTAATACTTTGTTTACTATCAGATTTATGAAATAGTTTATTTTTGTATAATAGTGTTATTTTTATATTGAAATTTTAAGGATCAACTAATGCTAATAAAATTGCTTCATTTGTAATCAGCTACTCCACAGAAACCAGTAGGTCCACTATCAGTAAGTGACCTTGATTCTGGCACAGCCACATTGGCATGGCAACCACCAAAGGATGATGGAGGAAACCCAATAACAGGATACAAAATCCAGGTCTGTGAAAACAATTCTGATTGGTCAGATTTGGACACACTTGATAAATTCAGCAAAGAATACAAAGCAAAGAATCTGAAGGAAAACAGAGACTACAAGTTTAGAGTGGCTGCTATCAACAAAGTGGGGGCAGGTCAACCTTTGGAATCGGAGGTCATCACACCAAGGAAACCTAAAGGTCAGGTTTACGAAGGAAAAAAAATAGGAATCAGTAGGAACATATCTTACTGGTGTTTTTCACAAAGCAATAATTTAATCAAAAAAATATATAGGTTTAGTTTAAAATGAATGTCATTTTGTTATTTAACAGGCAAGCCATCTAAACCCACTGGGCCAATTACTGTCAGTGACATACAGAAAACCTCAGCCACCATTGAATGGAAACCTCCACAGAGTGATGGTGGATTACCACTAAAGGGATATGTGGTGGAACTGAAAGAAGCCAGAAAAACAATGTGGAAGAAGGTGGATAAACTGACCCCTGACATTACATCTCTGTGTATCCAGAACCTGAATGAAAATGCTGAATATTACTTCCGAGTATTTGCTGAGAACAGCGCTGGATTCAGTGAACCTCTGGAAATGGACAAATCAGTGCTCATCAAGAGTCCATTTGGTGAGTTGTCATGTCAATCATAATGAATACAATGGTAACAGCATAACGATCCTGAAAATCATTTTCCCGTTCTGTGATTTATGTATTGCAATCAATCCTTTAATTTGATTACAGACAAACCAAGTGCACCAGAGGGACCACTGGACATTTCAAATGTGACCTTGAACTCTGCTGATCTGTCCTGGAAGGCTCCCAAATCTGATGGTGGATCCAAACTGACTGGCTACCTAATAGAAATGAAAGATGTGAGGAAATCTTTCTGGAACAAAGCTGGACAAATCAAACCAGATTTGACTAACTTCACAGTGAATAAACTGATCGAGGACAACGAGTACGTTTTCAGAGTCTCTGCCATCAACGAGGAAGGACAGAGCTCTCCTCTGACCTCAGACAAATCTGCTAAACCATCAAAGAAACTTGGTAAGTCAATTCTAATTCATTTGAATTTGGCATTATGTATAATTTAAGACTTCCCAGAAAGAAGATTTTCTGAACTTCATGCTTCTTATGAAATTTTGAATCAAATTTTGTTTGCATAGCTGCTCCATCCAAACCTGAAAAGGTCAAGGTTACAAAGACAGACAAAGATACTGTGACCTTGGAATGGTCCAAACCAAAAGCAGATGGTGGAGTTAGAATCCGACGTTACATCATCTACAAGAGGATTGAAATGACAGAGAAATGGGTCAAGGTCACCACAGTAGAACAATTCATTACACAGACTATCATTGATAAATTGGAATTTGAGAAGAACTATCTCTTTGCTGTATCGGCAGAGAATGATATTGGAGAAGGTGACAAGGGAGAAACCACCCAACCCACAAAACTGGAAAAACCAAGTGGTGAGGCTTAACATACATGTATCAAGTGTGATGTGAATTCAATGATATTATTCAGATTGTAATTCATTGTTTACATTTTGGCCACATATTGAATGATTTCATGTTTGAATTGTCAGGAGTACCATCTGCACCTGAAGGCCCAATAGAGGTTTCTAACATCAACAAGGCATCAGCTACAGTGTCATGGAAACCAAGCAAATCAGATGGAGGCTCACCAATTAAACACTACATCATAGAACTAAAAGACAGCTACAAGTCCTTCAGCCAAGTTGGCAAGGTGCCAGCAGATCAACTTAACTTTGAATTAACCAGACTGAAAGAAAATCAGCAGTATCATGTCCGCATCATTGCAGAGAATGCTGTTGGGAAATCTAAACCACTGGAAATAGAGAAACCATTTACACCAACCAGTTCATTCAGTAAGCCATTTTGATCAGTGTCAAAATGTTTTGTTTTGTGATTAGCCAATATCGTATTTTCTAATACAATTATATTTGTGTAATGTTTTCCATTGCAGAAGTACCAGATACCCCAGAGGGACCACTGGATATTTCAAATGTGACCCTGAACTCTGCTGATCTGTCCTGGAAGGCTCCCAAATCTGACGGTGGATCCAAATTGACTGGCTACCTCATAGAAATGAAGGATGTCCGTAGATCTTTCTGGAACAAATCTGGAGAGGTCAAACCAAATGTGACCAAATTCACAGTGGAAAACTTGAATCTTGACACTGAGTATGTTTTCAGAGTTACAGCAATAAATGCTGAAGGTCAAAGTTCACCTTTAACATCTGACAAGTCTGCCAAACCAACCAAAAAACTAAGTGAGTACTAGTATTCTTCAAAACATCTGTATCTAATGGATTTATAGTAGACATCATGTGCAGCTGGTGGTATTATATTTAGCAGTATTGATATGTGTACTATTTTACCAGGTCCCCCACATTCACCAGAAAAAGTGAAAGTAACAAAAGTGGAGAAAGACTCTGTCACTCTTGAGTGGATGAAACCTGACTCTGATGGTGGATCCAGAATCAGACGTTACATCATCTGGAAACGTGTGGAAATGACGTCCGAATGGACCAAGGTTACCACAGTGGAACAATTCAACACCAAAACAGTCATTGAGAAGTTGGAGTTTGAAAAGAACTTCTTCTTCGCAGTGTCTGCAGAAAATGATGTTGGAGAAAGTGAAAAATCTGAAACATCCAAACCAACAAAACTGGAAAAACCAACTGGTAATTTTACTCATAGCTGCCTTTATTATAGAACTAATATCAACCTGTTTAAAGTTCATGAACTGTTATTATGTAAAATACAAAGCAGTATATGTAATGAATAACATACAATATATATTGATGGTATTGTAGGAAAACCATCTAAACCCACTGGGCCAATTACTGTCAGTGACATACAGAAAACCTCAGCCACCATTGAATGGAAACCTCCACAGAGTGATGGTGGATTACCACTAAAGGGATATGTGGTGGAACTAAAAGAAGCCAGAAAAACAATGTGGAAGAAGGTGGATAAACTGACCCCTGACATTACATCTCTGTGTATCCAGAACCTGAATGAAAATGCTGAATATTACTTCCGAGTATTTGCTGAGAACAGCGCTGGATTCAGTGAATCTCTGGAAATGGACAAATCAGTGCTCATCAAGAGTCCATTTGGTTAGATACTATAAAATTTCCACTTTCAGTATTCTTGATAAGTAATGTGAGGACTAAATAAAACAAAAATTTTGTGTTCTATTTTGTAGGAAAGCCAAGTGTTCCGGAAGGACCACTTGACATTTCAAATGTGACCTTGAACTCTGCTGACCTGTTTTGGAAGCCTCCCAAATCTGATGGTGGATCCAAACTTTCTGGATACCTCATAGAAATGAAAGAAAAAAGCAAGTCCTACTGGAGCAAATGTGGAGAGGTCAAACCAAATGTGACCAAATTCACTGTGGATAAATTAACTTTGGATAAAGAATACCAATTCAGAGTAACTGCCCTAAATGATGAAGGGCAAAGTCCACCTCTCACATCAGACAAAACCGCTAAACCCACAAAGGATCTGAGTATGTTAATAATGCAGAGTATTCTAACCTAGAATGATAACTTATCTATCATACTTAATATGTGATGTCTTATCAATTTCCAATTTTGATAATTACAGCTGCTCCATCCAAACCTGAAAAGGTCAAGGTTACAAAAACAGACAAAGACACTGTGACCTTGGAATGGTCCAAACCAAAAGCAGATGGTGGAGCAAGAATCAGACGTTACATCATCTATAAGAGGATTGAAATGACAGAGAAATGGGTCAAGGTCACCACAGTAGAACAATTCATTACACAGACTATCATTGATAAATTGGAATTTGAGAAGAACTATCTCTTTGCTGTATCGGCAGAGAATGATATTGGAGAAGGTGACAAGGGAGAAACCACCCAACCCACAAAACTGGAAAAACCTAGTGGTGAGGCTTAACATGCATGTATCAAGTGTGATGTGCATTCAATGACATTATTCAGATTGTAATTCATTGTTTACAGTTTGGCCACATATTGAATGATTTCATGTTTGAATTGTCAGGAGTACCATCTGCACCTGAAGGCCCAGTAGAGGTTTCTAACATCAACAAGGCATCAGCTACAGTGTCTTGGAAACCAAGCAAATCAGATGGAGGCTCACCAATTAAACACTACATCATAGAACTAAAAGACAGCTACAAGTCCTTCAGCCAAGTTGGCAAGGTGCCAGCAGATCAACTTAACTTTGAATTAACCAGACTGAAAGAAAATCAGCAGTATCATGTCCGCATCATTGCAGAGAATGCTGTTGGGAAATCTAAACCACTGGAAATAGAGAAACCATTTACACCAACCAGTTCATTCAGTAAGCCATTTTGATCAGTGTCAAAATGTTTTGTTTTGTGATTAGCCAATATCGTATTTTCTAATACAATTATATTTGTGTAATGTTTTCCATTGCAGAAGTACCAGATACCCCAGAGGGACCATTGGACATTTCAAATGTGACCCTGAAATCTGCTGATCTGTCCTGGAAGGCTCCCAAATCTGACGGTGGATCCAAACTGACTGGCTACCTCATAGAAATGAAGGATGTCCGTAGATCTTTCTGGAACAAATCTGGAGAGGTCAAACCAAATGTGACCAAATTCACAGTGGAAAACTTAAATCTTGACACTGAGTATGTTTTCAGAGTTACAGCAATAAATGCTGAAGGTCAAAGTTCACCTTTAACATCTGACAAGTCTGCCAAACCAACCAAGAAACTAAGTGAGTATTTCCCTTCAGTGTTCTTTGCATAGTTTGCATTTCTCTCATTCTTAGATCAATATGTGTAATTATGTACAGTTTACCAAGAATTATTTACATTCATTTTCTCTCATAAAGTTTGAGAAGCAGAGAATGAAAAATAGCAATACTCCAAAAGACTAATAACTAAAATTACTCATCACACAGCTGCTCCATCTCCACCTCAGAAGGTGAGAGTCACTGATTCACAGAAAGACTCAGTCACTCTTGAGTGGATGAAACCTGACTCTGATGGTGGATCCAGAATCAGACGTTACATCATCTGGAAACGTGTGGAAATGACGTCCGAATGGACCAAGGTTACCACAGTGGAACAATTCAACACCAAAACAGTCATTGAGAAGTTGGAGTTTGAAAAGAACTTCTTCTTCGCAGTGTCTGCAGAAAATGATGTTGGAGAAAGTGAAAAGTCTGAAACATCCAAACCAACAAAACTGGGAAAACCAACTGGTAAGAAATTGGAACACTTCAAGTTTGATATGTGTTGCATTGAAAAATTTGAATAGGGTGATAGAAAGCTTTGCATGAATTGAGTGTAACATGTGATGTTTTGTTCAAAGGACCACCATCTAAACCCATTGGGCCAATTACTGTCAGTGACATACAGAAAACCTTGGTCAACATTGAGTGGAAGCCTCCACAGAGTGATGGTGGATTACCACTAAAGGGATATGTGGTGGAACTAAAAGAAGCCAGAAAAACAATGTGGAAGAAGGTGGATAAACTGACCCCTGACATTACATCTCTGTGTATCCAGAACCTGAATGAAAATGCTGAATATTACTTCCGAGTATTTGCTGAGAACAGCTCTGGATTCAGTGAACCTCTGGAAATGGACAAATCTATTCTTCTGAAGAGTCCATTCAGTATGTTTTCAAGATCCTTCTCCTCATTAGATTTCTATACATTTTGCTTAATATTTCGATAATCAAAGTATTGAAAAGGGTTATATTTTGATTTTTCACACTTCTTTCCAGATCCACCAAGTGCACCAGAGGGACCTCTCCAGATTTCAAATGTCACCTTGAATTCTGCTGAATTGTCTTGGAAACCACCAAAATCAGATGGTGGCTCCAAATTGACCAAATACCTAATAGAGATGAAAGATACCAGGAGATCTTATTGGAACAAGGTGGATGAGGTGAAGCCCAACATCACCAGCTACACAGTCAGTAACCTGACAACAGACAATGAATATGTATTCCGAGTGTTTGCCATTAATGAGGAGGGTCAGAGTCCACCTCTCACATCAGACAAGTCTGCCAAACCAAAGAGAGAACTCAGTGAGTGACAAGCATAATAAAATAATTCAATACACCATCTAGTTATAAATCAAAATAGATGTGATAGTCTTATCTATCATCATTTGCTGAACAGCCAGAAAAAGTATATCAGTTATTCATTTTGAAATATCTAAAGCAAATTGTCATAAACAGTCTTGTTCAGTTTTTATATCTTGAGTGTATATCATTTTTCAGCTGTACCTTCACGGCCCGAAAGAATCACTGTCACCATCACAGACAAGGACTCTGTGACCCTGGAGTGGGGTAAACCTAAATCTGATGGTGGGTCAAGGCTCCGTCGATACATTATCTGGCGCAGAGTGGAAATGACAGAGAAATGGGTCAAAGTCACCACAGTGGAACATTACACCACCAAAACAGTGGTGGACAAACTGGAATTTGAAACAAACTACCTCTTTGCTGTATCTGCTGAGAATGATATTGGAGAAAGTGATAAAGCAGAGACCAGGGAACCAGTCAAACTTGCAAAACCAAGTGGTATGGTTAAAATTTCAGTGTTGATAGAACAATATCGAAGATTTATTACAGTCTTCAATGCTGTGGTTATTGGTTTTTAATCGTACTGAGTTTTCAATGTATAAATTTAATTTGAATCATTGTTAGATGTGCCTGCTGCCCCAGAGGGTCCACTGGTTGTATCCAACATCAACAAGAACTCGGCCTCCCTCTCCTGGAAAGCTAGTCCCTCTGATGGAGGATCTCCCATCACTGGCTATGTAGTAGAAATGAGGGAAAGCTGGAAGACTACCTTCTCCCGTGTAGAGAAGGTCCCAGCTGACCAGATGACCTTTGACTTGACCCGTCTGAAGGAGGGACAGGAGTACTTTGTCAGAGTCCTGGCTGAGAATAAGATAGGACAGTCCAAACCTCTGGATGCTAACAAGGGATTCAAACCAGAGAGCCCATTCAGTTAGTATCAGACGAGACTATATTGTTAGAAGTACTCTGCATGCTTTTAAAATGTTTTTGGAAATTAATTAAAAATTTCGATATTTTATACAGAACTTAAAATTGCATTCAGATTTTTATATGACTACATGTTATTTTTATTAATTTCCTGTAATGAAGGTCTCATGATTCTTGATATTGAATGATATGGTTTGATTTTAATAGATGCACCATCTGCACCAAGAAATCTCCAGGCTACAGACATAACCAGCTCTTCAGTGACCATTCGCTGGCAGACACCATCCAATGATGGTGGACTTCCCATCAAGTCCTATACCGTGGAACGTAGGGACAAGAAATATGGATCATACACAAAGGTGGATACAGTAAAGGCCCCCAGCACCACATGTGTAGTAGAGAGACTACAGCTTGAAAAAGAATACTACTTCAGAGTAACTGCCACAAATGAAGAGGGAACCAGTCCACCAGTAGAGATGTCAGAACCAGTCAAACTAGTCAAAGAACCAGGTATGCAAAATGCAAATCTCACTGAGCAAAATAAGAAATCAGCCATTGATACTTCAAAGAAAGAATAGGTCTGTCAGTTTACAAATTTGAAGTTGGAGGGGAGATATATTCAAGTACATGTTTTTGCTTGACGAATATTTTAACAATATAGCTTAACAAGGTATTGTAATTGTTTTCCAGAAGCACCAGAGAAACCCACTGGACCAATCAAATTCTCAGACATTCTGGCAACAAATCTGACCATGGAGTGGGGTCCCAGTAGGAGTGATGGTGGATCACCAATTCAAAATTACAAAATTGAAATGACAACTGACAAAAAGAACTGGGTAACGGTCATGACCTGTGATCGCTATACAACCAAGGTCAAGGTCAGGGACCTAATATCAGACCAGAAATATCACTTCAGAGTCAGTGCTGTGAATGAGGTTGGCGGCAGTGAGGCTCTGATGTCTGATGAAGTAATCCCAATCAAACCACCTGGTATGTCTTCGCTATCTCTTGGGATTATGTTTAATGAAATATAGAAAGCATTCTGACATATTTGAAATAGCATAGAATTGATTTGAACCACTATGTTTGAATTATTGTAGAAGTCCCCTCACCACCAACGGGGCCACTGGAGTTCTCAGAAATCACAAAGACCACCGCAGTGGTGTCCTGGAAACCACCCAAAGACAATGGAGGAAGTCCAATCACTCATTACATCGTAGAAAAGAGAGAGGCAAGAAAGACATCCTACACCCAGGTAGAGAAACTTGGCCCCAAGGCCCAGTCCTGTAAAATTCAATATTTGCTGGAGAACACCGAGTACTTCATACAAGTCAGAGTCCAGAACAAAGTGGGCGTTTCTCAGCCATTGGCCTCAGACAAAGCACTGGTGCCCAAGCACCCATACAGTAAGTCCTTGTTCTGTTTTATTCAAATTAGTAAGTTCACTTTTGTCTTGGTACTAGACAAGTATGCTTACTCAATAATGTAATTGTTACAGCTGTACCATCTGCTCCTGTTGGACCACTGAAGGTGTCGGATATAACAGCAAACTCTGCCACCCTCAGCTGGAAACCACCACAAGAAGATGGTGGTCAGCCCATCAAGCGGTACATTGTGGAACGCCGCGACACACGCCGCACAGCTTGGGTTCAGGTGGATACTCCACGACCAAATGTACTGACACTGACCACGGACAAACTCATCGAGGATGTGGAGTACTTATTCAGAGTATCTGCTGAGAACATTGAGGGACAAGGACCATATCTAGAGACAAAGGAACCCATTAAACCAAGAAGGGTGCCAGGTATGTATATGTATAGATATGTATGTGTGTGTGTGTGTGTATTTGTATGGATGTATACTTCAACTCACATCTTAAATGATACAGAGGAAAAAATTTAAATCAATCTGTAGAAAGAAAGAATTTTATGTAAATTTCACAATTTTGTAAATTTCTTGTCATTTGTCCTGTCTTTTTCTATTTTTTACTTTCAGACTGATTAGAAAATAGAGATAATGAAAAGATTAATCAGTTCCTTAAATTATATTTGTTGTAGTTAAACCTGGTGCTCCCTCTGGAAGAGTTCGAGCCAGCAGTATAACCCCAGAATCTGTTACACTGTCATGGCAACCACCAGTAGATGATGGTGGAGCACCAATCAAGAAGTACATCATTGAGGCCAAGGAAGAATCAGGAAACTGGTCCCCACTGGCTGAGGCTTCTCCTAAATCTACTACAAAGACTCTCTCTGACCTCAAAGAAGGCAAAGAATATCAGTTCAGAGTGGTGGCAGAAAATGAAGTTGGGCGTGGGAAAGATACTAAGTTGGATGAATCTGTTGTTCCAACCAGACTACCTGGTAAGCAGTCCTTATACAAGATACAATATCTGACAAAGTAAATTCTGTTTTGGTATTTAAGCAGCAATTCAATAAAACTGTTTTTCTTTACTTTTTCAGAGGTTCCAAGTGCACCCCAGGGACCACTTAGAGCTGCAGACATCACTAAAGATTCCATCACGCTATCCTGGCAGCCACCAAAGGATGATGGTGGCAGTCCACTGACTGGATACATCCTGGACAAACTGGATCTACAATGGGGTGGCTGGAAGAGAGCCACCAAGGTCCCACCCAGTGCTACTAGCACTACCCTGACTGGACTCATTAAAGGACATGACTACAACTTCAGAATCTATGCTGAAAACAAAGTGGGAGTCAGCGAACCTATTGAACTCATTGATGCTATCAAGGCCAAGAGCCTTGTTGGTAAGTGACATGAAGTATACGGAAAAATAAGGTCACCTCCTGCTAGATGGTGCTGACTTGTTTGTAATATTGTAGACTGTAACTTTATTATTCATATGATTGCAAGAAAGTTTAATGTAAAGTTAGTAAATGAGTAAAATTTTGCAAGAGATCTTTCTTTATGGAGTTGCAGTGTTATTAAAGTGTAAATGTTTATTTACTACACAGATGTTCCATCGGCACCCCAAGACTTTGAAATCACAGAAGTGACAGATGAATCTGCAACGCTAGAGTGGTCTCCCCCTGCTTCAACAGGTGGTGCTGATATCATTGGTTATCCTGTGGAGCGTAGGGAAGCAGGACGCATGAACTGGATTCGCATCAAACGTGTTGAACCAGATGTCACATGGTTCACTGTCGAAAACCTGTTGGAAGGCCGGGGTTATGTTTTCAGAGTCTTCGCAGAAAATTGTGAGGGACTCAGTCAACCAACTGTCATTGAGAAGACTGTGGTACCACAGAGAAAACTAGGTATATTCATTGGCTGATCTTATATTTATCTTTTTAATAGATCAAAGAAGTGTATATTTTATAAATTTACCAGCAAGTGACCATTTCATTCAAGTGATATCTCATTCTGTTCTACAGCAAAACCATCTGAACCACAGAACTTTGAAATAGCTTACACAGAAAAAGACTCAGTCACCCTTCAGTGGAAGAAACCCAAGTCTGATGGTGGAGCAATGATTTCTAAATACATCTTGGAACAAAGGAAGGGAAGATTGGGATCATGGAGCAAGATCAAGGAGCTGGAAAGCT
The DNA here is from genome assembly GCA_024699665.1 of Ostrea denselamellosa. Classification (NCBI taxonomy): domain Eukaryota; kingdom Metazoa; phylum Mollusca; class Bivalvia; order Ostreida; family Ostreidae; genus Ostrea; species Ostrea denselamellosa. The sequence continues at coordinate 4,592,554 of JAMZEH010000042.1, forward strand.
ACCAGCACTCAGCTACCATCAAACACCTGGAACCAGACTGTGAATATGGATTCCGACTGAAGGCAAAGAACTCTGAGGGATTCAGTGAACCAGTGGAGCTGGAATCTTCCATCAAATCCAGCAAACCACCAGGTAACTAGGACATTACTGCCAAAACATCTCATAAAACAGATAAATCTCCCAGAAAAAAGGTGCTAAGGAGCTATTTCATTTCAAGCTGGACCAGTTGTTTAATTCCAATAATATTTCTTCTAAAAAGAATTAAAGAAATTAGATATTTTGACACTTTTTGTGAATGTTTGTTTTCATCTTGTTTCCAGAGAAACCATCTAAACCAGTTGGACCTCTGAAGGTGGAAGATGTGACTGAAGATCAGGTCAAACTGTCATGGAAACCACCAGAGAGCGATGGCGGATCCAAAATTACATCTTATGTCGTGGAGAAATGTGAAGCTCGTCACCCACGATGGCTCCGAGTGGCCCGTCTTCCTCCAGGCACCCTCAGTGTGGACTGTTACAATCTTATTGAGGGCATGGACTACTTCTTCAGTGTGGCAGCTGAAAATGAGGCTGGAATTAGTTCACCTCTGGAATCGGAAAAACCTGTCACACCCAAGAGCAAATATGGTAAATACGGTTATATGAGCTGTTTTATCTGAGTTAAATAAAGTTCTGTATGTAGAATCTGCTTGTAAAATCAACAAAAGACTTATAATTCTCAAATTGTGAAACGTAGGACCACCTGCCATGCCTGTTGGACCAATCAAATGCACACAGATCACCAGAGACTCGGTCACCATTGAATGGAAACCCCCCAAAGAAGATGGTGGTTCACGGGTGACGGGCTACATTGTAGAGAAGAAGGAGGGACCCAGACACACCTATGTTCATGTATCCAAGACAATGTCTGAGGAGACCTCTTTGACCATTCTTGGCTTGAATGAGGGCAAAGATTACTACTTCAGAGTATATGCTGAGAACAAATACGGCAGAAGTTCAGCACTGGAGTCCAAAGAACCTGCTACACCAAAGAGGACTCAAGGTAAATTGACATTTTTGTTGCATATTTTTTCAAAGTACTTGTTGTACTTGATAAATTTTTATTTGTTCATGGGTAGCTACAAGAATGCCTATAAAAACACAAGGGATTGTCTATATTCTGTTGTCTCCATAGAATTTATATTCTGTGCTTGCAGAACCTCCAATGTCCCCTGCTTCTCTACATGTCAAGGACATCACTAAAACTTCACTAACCTTGACCTGGGAACCACCAGCGAGTGGACCCGAAGGTATCACTGGCTATAACATAGAACGTCGCCTGTCTAACAGTGACAAATGGGAACGAGTGGCTCGTGTGCCTGGACAAGTTCTTAGTCATCACCTGAAAGGACTTAGAGAGGGCCATGCCTTCTTCTTCAGAGTCATGGCAGAAAATGCTGCAGGTGCCAGCAAACCGACTGAGTTGAAATCACCTGTGGAGCTCAAAGGCAGAAAAGGTAACATCATCTATTAATAGTTTTAACTCTATTTCAGATATTACCTTGTGTGGTTATTTCATCCTGGTATAGATATTCTGCCTGTTTATTTCATTAATTGTACCATTTCAGATTTGGAATTTGAATTTCTTGCTGTTAATGCATGCAAGTTTCACTTTTGTAAAGTATGGAAGACCTTTTCTGAGTATCCATGTGCTAGATAAACTTAACATAAAAGAATAATCATTTGCTGTGGTGTGTTTCTAATATATGTCACACTCTCCATTATACATGTTTTAGCTTACATCTTCATCAGTGTGCACTTGTTTAAATTATTACAATTCTCTGTAGACAAGCCACCAGCACCTACAAATGCCCCAGAAATCCTGGCCCTCGGTCCCCGCTTTGTGGAGTTGTCATGGCAACCACCTGAACATGATGGTGGTTCCCCCATTACTGGATATTATCTAGAGAGGGCAGACCTCTCTGGAAGAACATGGATGCCCATCAACAAGACACCAATCAAGACAACCAAACATAAGATTGAAAACCTATACGAGGAACTTAAATACGAAATCAGAGTACGTGCAGAAAATAAGGAGGGCATTGGTGAACCCTCCCCCGCCACAGAACCATTCTACTGCAAGGAGGCTATAGGTAAGTGTAACAATAGAACACATGCTGTTTACTCATTTTAGTTTATTAAAAGTACCAAATCTTAAAGGAAAGAATTTCAAAAATAAAATCTTTATTTTTTTTTTTCAGTGACTGAAGCACCTAAGATAGTGAAACACTTGGAACCCCTGACTGTTACAGAGGGACAGGATGCTGTGTTTACCTGTGAGATCTCGGGCATGCCCAGACCCAGCATCACATGGTAAAGTAACATTCTATCTGTTTCATGAAATTTACAGGAATTTTCTTAGAAAGTTTTCTGAAATAAGTGGTGACCACAGTGTGATATTGGTGGTATGTACAACATTACAGGTATAAGAACTATCGCGAAGTATTCAACACCAGACATACAGAAATCAAAAAAGAGGAAGGTGGCAAATACACCTTGACTATTAAGAATGTTACTGAAGAAGACATCGGTGGCATTGAATGCCATGCTCGTAATTTCTACGGGTCTGTGTCGTCTAGAACCAGTCTTGATGTCAATGGTAAGATTTTCTTTATACATTTTTTTTTCTTAAAATAAATGATTGTCACCAAAACTTGATTATCAAAAAACTTCAAATGTCACATTTTTTTTAATTTGAAAAAAACTTTTTCAGTGCCAGCTAAAATAGTAGACATGCCCCAGAGGTACCTGGATGGTTTACAGATCTGCAAAGGAGATGCCATTATGATCCGCATTCCTTACAAAGGTCGCCCAGCTCCCAAAATCACCTGGTCAGTGGATGGAGAGGTCATCGAGCCATCTCGCAGGAAGGTGGAGATTAAGATTCTTCCACATCACTCCACTTTGGTCATTCATGACACAGAGAAGAAGGATACTGGGGTGTACAAGTTCATGGTGGAAAATTCTGTTGGATCAGACATGGTCAACATTCCTGTGCATGTCATTGGTATGGATAGTCCTGCTTAATTTTTAAGTGTGATTTTCATAGAAAGATCTGGATCCGGCCTGGATTTCTCAAAAAAAAAATCCATCTTAAGTTTGAGTTTTCTTTTATTTGAGCAGTCCAAATTTGAGTAAAATCCCAGAAGTCCAAGTTTTGACTTAAGATTATTTTTTTTTTGAAACATCACAAAACTAAGCTCAACTTTCATCACAGTCTCACTTCTGATATAAAAATTTATGCTGAAATTTCATTAAGTTTCATAAAAATCAAGTTTCTTAAATATCTATTTTGTAATTTTGTGCTTTCCTCTAACATAAAATTCATTTGTTTCATTTTTACAACAGATCGGCCAGGCCCACCAGAGGGCAAACCAGTCATTGAAAGCATCACTAAATTCTCTGTCAAACTGTCATGGCTGCCACCAGCAGATGATGGTGGTTCAGAGATCACTGGCTACATTGTGGAAAAACTGGACATGCAAACTGGAGTGTGGCGACGAGCCCTGACCACCAAGATGCCCCATGCCACTGTGGAATGTCTGGAGGAATTCAAAGAGCACAAGTTCAGAGTGTTTGCTGAGAACTTCATTGGAATCAGCGAACCTGGAGAGGAGTCAGACAAGGTGGTAACCAGAGAGGCGGTGCCCGATATGGACTATGACGATCTCTGTAAGTAATAAACACTGGTCTTATAAATGTGTATATATCTGAGATCATTTTGAAAGAGATTTTATTTAGCTATAGGGTTATAAGGTTCGGTCACTCTTGCAGTGTTTCAAATCTTTCTTTCCAGATGATGCAAGCTTCAGAGGCAACAACGTGAATATTGACAAGATCAAGGGAGATGTGCTCAGCAAGTACATCATCTGTGAGGAACTGGGCAGGCAAGTTTCATTAAGCATAATGCTCAATACATTTGTTTGAAACATTAAATATTGCAACTTTGACTCTATTAACGAAATGTTGATGTGATACAGGGGAGCATTTGGAGTGGTCCACCGGGCCATTGAGAGAGCCTCAAACAAAAACTGGGCTGCCAAGATGATCCGCTGTAAACCCCATGAGAAGGAGGTGGTCAGACATGAAATTGACATGATGAATGAACTACACCATCCCAAACTTCTACAACTCCATGAAGCCTTTGACCAGGCAGGAGAAATGGTCATGATCTTAGAACTGTAAGTTTCTCTTAATCATTACTTTACAGGTACTGCATGAATTGAAATGATGTTGCTTTGATGGATAAATGGTGAAAAAAGGAAGCCTTAGTTTAAGGTTTGATTGACTAGAGTATCACAGTTCCTGTATTGCTTTGATCATGTCTTGTGCAGGTTGACCGGTGGTGAATTATTTGACCGCTTGGTAGAACAAGAGTATGATTTGACTGAACAAGAATGTATCACCTACATGAGACAGATATGTCAAGGAGTACGACACATGCACCAGCAAAATCTGGTTCACCTTGACCTCAAGGTTAGTATCATAGCAACCTCTCAATAAATAATTGTATCATAACAATATCCTTCATCTTTATACAAAGAAGCCATAATACACAATAATATGCATACTGCCTAGTTTACCAGGATGAAGAATGAAGAACGATGATTATTTGTTTTTCAGCCCGAGAATGTGATGTGCGTAACCAAGGAAAGTACTGATGTCAAAATCATTGACTTTGGCCTTACCCAGAGACTGGAGGAAGGCAAAAATGTCAAGGTCCTGTTTGGTACTGCTGAATTCTGTGCCCCAGAGATCATCAACTTTGAACCAGTGTCTTTCACCACTGACATGTGGTCCCTGGGAGTAGTGACTTATGTTTTGTAAGTGTTGGATTTATATGTTCCAATTCAATGAATATTTCAAAATGATTTTGATTACCATATTTTTTATGATTTTTTTAAACTTCATGGACAAAAATGATGTAAAGTAAGGCTCGATATCCTGATATTTTGTAGGTTGAGTGGATATTCACCATTTGCTGGGGAAACTGATCACGAGACTTTTGTGAACATTAACCGATGTGACTATGACTTCGATGATGAAGTGTGGCAGAATATCTCAGAAGAAGCCAGAGATTTTATCAAGAAACTCCTCATCCCTGACAAGAGGTTTGAAACCATAGACGTTTATTGTGCACAAGTTTATGAAAAGACACACTGATCTTCCTATATTGTTGGAATAATTACAAAAATGTATCAATATGTTCATCATTCCTTTTCAGCAAACGAATGACAATCTTTGAGGCTTTAGACCATCCATGGCTTAATGTAAGTTGAATGTTGTGTATGTCAGTTGTATATATCCAGCTTCTTGTAATACATTTTACATAACTAGTAGCTAAGTGATAATGCCAAACTTTTATATCCTGCATGTTTGGAGTTTTGAAATTGTTATTCCTATATAACTGAGGTATTCATACATATTGTATGCTTTTAGTGTCATTGGCTATTATCTCTTCATACATGTATTATCATTGTTTATCCTTATTAAGAAATACATGCAGCAAATAAAATTAACATATAATTCAGTTGTGTATTACCTTGTGAAGTCAGTGATAATGTGTGAAATAACTAAAGTTCCCCATAATATGAAAAAAAACAACCAAACACATACCATTTCCCATATTGTTCAACAACACAGTCATAGATGCATATTTGGTTCCCATAGACATTCCAAATGCTAGTTTGCTGTGTGACCCAGTTTAAATCAGTCTGTGACCTGATGCTTTTGCTACCAGTATTTTGCTTCTAGTTGTCAGGCATTAATGCTTTTTTTCCTGCTGCTCTGCTTTTAGCCAAGAGAGAAACAGAAGACATCAAAACTGGAGGAAGTGAGTAACTGACTGTAATATGGGTTATCTCCCTTAATGTAATGGTGATGTGGATTATTTCCCCTTTCCTTGAAAATTGAATGTTATCTGCACCCAGATTCTGAGGAACTTCATTTTATTTTTATTTTTTTAAAGATTTTCTCTATGCTTTATTTTTTCTCAACTCGCTATTTTTTTTTCTTCACTGTATTTCCTTTATATACTTTATTTTCTCTTCAGACTTGCCTTTTCTCTGATTATTTATTGCAGTTTATAGCATCTTAATCAGACTGGATGGTCATGTTTTATTTTATTTATTCATTTATTGATAGAATGATTTTATTAAATCAGATTAAAATAATATGCAATGCTGATAAAAGGTGAACAGTAATCACATTAAATGTGTATCCTAGAGTACATAATATAGTTAGGGTCTTCTATTTTGAAAAAGAATATCTATGTGAAAGAAGTTTATGCATGAGTATTTAATTTTTCTGTTCTTATTTCTGCAATCCATCTGATTCTTTAATTGCAGTGAGTTTAAAATTGAATTGTCTGGTTTCACATTACATGCTGTTTTCTGTTGATTTTAACATGGACCTTGTATATTGCGTAAACAGGGAACTGCTGAGAAGAAGCTTACAGGGAAACCACTGTCTCGTGCCCATCACAAGGAATACCGCGACAGGAAACACCACAAAGAGGACGACCTTGACATTCTACCAATGGGCCGCTTAGCCAGAAACAGTGCAATCTTCCGAAAGGAGGGTGATGAAGGTGTGATGTCCAGACAACTTGTACTGGGTGAGTATGAATGTTCAGGGCTGTGGAACGATGGGTGCCCCAATGCCCAACAAATACAATGTAGTCTACATTTTCTGCCAAAAAATTTAGTTGTCATTTTATTTTACTATCTAAAACAAAAAAGTGTTTCCTGCCTTGATCCAGACACAAATTTTTGTTTACTGCAAAAATTTGGTTTTATTTAACAGTAGGCCTCAAGTTTCATATGGTGCTCTTCTTTCTCCAAACTTTGAAATGACCCCGGTGTTCCGTCTTCTTTCACACTCACTAAAACAAACAAATCAAAAATTTCATTTGATTCAAGAAATATGTGACAAAAATATATATGACTGAAATATTTGTCTATTACAGAGTTACCTCCCCATGCCCCTGTAATAGTGGAGCCCCTGACAGATGTCCATGGTTACGAAGGATCCCATGTGGAGCTGACTTGTAAAATCAGTGGAAAACCTGTCCCAGTCATTCACTGGTGAGTAGAAGGGGGTCATTAAGGTCATATAGGATGGTCAAGATTTTTTGATGCATCAAAGATGAAGTAGGATTTTGCTATGTTTTCCTTGGGATTTTTCTACTATTTGATCAAACAGTAATGCAAATTGGTCATTAATATATTTTATGCATTGATAAAAAGTTCTTGAAGGATTTTGATTTTTGAGTAATGTTTTTTCATTGAATTTTCAAGTAAGGGTTTGTGAATAAATGTAAAAATAAAGGTGGTTTCATCTTAAAATATCGTTAGTATTTTTAGCAGTTTCAAAACATTTACAAATAGTTTTACAACATTCTATTACAAAGTTTCTTCGGTATCCTGTATCGTTAATTTGATATGGTAGAATATGCCAATTTTCTTAATTCTGCGCAAGACATCTGCATGTTAGATGCAGATTCATCAAAGGATCCTACTAAAGAATCTCATGTAACATTAATGTAGAAACGCCAGAAGTAAGATTTTAACGAGAGAATAGTTTAATTTTCTCAAAGAAAGGAATGATAAGAAAGATCTACATAACCACTTTGAGGCTTAATTGTTAATTAAGTAATTAGCAGAGATTTCTTCTGTTACCCAGAGTTTCTTTTCTAAGATTTGGTTCATGGTTTTCATGTAGCATTGCCATTACACTGTTGAGATTAAGTTGTGTAGTTAAATGGTTATGAATTTTCCCTTTAAGTAGGCCTCTTTCCCTGCAAGTGGGCCTCTATACATATGAAATACACCACACATGTTCTCATAAATCATTGCAAAAAACATAAGATAGCAGCATTCATAAATATTTTTTGGTATCGAACAAACCTGATAAAAAAAACTTGTACTGGATGCTGTTCCTAACATATCATGTGTAAAGGTATCACTTTTAGAACAGCTTGGTATTGTTTATAAATCCTCATAAAATCTGGTACAGTAGATGATAATATTTGTTTGGAGATGGGGTCAGTGTGTGTCATCCTCACTGATTGAGATTTCACAGTGGATGAATTTCAGTGGAGGAACTTATTTCTGTACTCTGTTAATTCTCTTCATCTCAAGATGGATGTCAAAATTCTGAAATAAGATAAGACTGGAATCTTTTTAACACTGAGTTCATATCAAGGTGCACCAGGTCTGCTTGGCAGCAGAAAGATCAGGATATTTTTGTGTATTGTAATCTTGCAGAAAGATGGATTATATTACTCAGCATATCACTGCAAAAAAAAAAAATCTTTATCAGAAGATATTCAGGGTGTAACAATGTTTTGAAGGATTTTCAATTGATGTGGAATTGAAACAAATTCTGTTAATTACAATGTTGGACTTTACTATGTTAAGTGTGAATGGATGTAATTTTATTAACTGAGTCGGCACCTTGTAATAATGGACAAGGTGGTGCTAGGATTTAACGTGTTACTGTCTAGTAACACAGATGATTTGGTGGAGGGAGAATCTGCGACTCCCAGAGAAGTGTAAGCATAATGACTACACATACAATGAGTTTAGACTGTTTTCTTCTTCTGAGTGAATGGATACGAATTTCAATTTAAAAAAGAGCTTCTAAATAAAAACAAAATACTAATAATTGTCAGTGAGCAAAAACAATGTTTGCTTTGAATTCAAAGAGTATGCACAGGCATCTTGAATTTGTCAACTGCAGTATTTGTAGATGTGCTCAAATTTAAGGGATTTTAATATTTCACATGATTTTGCATCTCCAGGTATCTTGAGGGTGAGGAACTGACCCATGGAAGGAAGTTCCACATGACATACCATGACCATTTTGCTTCCCTCTTCATCGGTGACCTTGATGTGGAGGATGCTGGCAAAGTCAAATGTAAAGCTGTTAATGAACACGGTGAGGCCTTTACCACAGCCAGGATTTCAGTAGAAGGTAAGTCAAGATTGAAATTATTTTAAATTTAAAGTCAACAGCATTTTGTTAATGAAAGTAAAGGATAGGAATATGCATTGGGCAAATGAAAATTTTATTACAACGTGATTCTCTGACCTTACAGACCTGCGCAGAAAGAAGAAAAAGCGGGAAAAACAACCTGCAGAATTGTTGCCTAAACTCAAGTGAGTGCTTGTTTCTAATTTTTAAAAAAACAACATCAGCATTTGTGACAGTGTGGAAGTGTTTTCTTCCATGTACATTGTTTGTTTCAGATTGGATAAACGTGACTATGACACATCTTTGCATGACACAAATGTCCCACCCAAGTTTACCCTGCCCCTGATAGACCAGGTCAAAAAGGTCAGGGAGACTGTGGAACTTACAGTAACAGGTAAACAGACACTCACACAGTATTGGGAGTTATATACATGCATATTCTATTATGAATTACTAAATTATTTCCTTATTTTGTTATGACATTTGCAATGTCCTGTTTTCTTCAGTGACTTGTCGTCCAGAACCAGAAGTTCAGTGGTTCCATAATAATGTCCGAATCAAGTCTTCCAAACACTATGACCTTGAGCATATCAAGGGCGTGTACAGGCTAATAATCCATGAAGTAAATCCAGATGATGCTGGAACCTGGAAGTGTGAAGCCACCAACAAGTACGGCCAGTCCTGGTGCTCATGTGAGCTCAAGGTCGTTGGTAAGTCATTAACCGCATCAACAAGAAATGAGTGGATTAACTGACTCAAACTTCAGTGACTGAAGTTATAACAAGCTGTAATATGTTTTGAACCAGGGTGTATAATTATGAAAGTTACATGCATTCTTTTGTAGAAACTATTCCTGATGGATCTATTCAGCCTAAATTCATCCAGTGTCTAGAAGACAGCACCATTGAGGAGGGAAGCTCTGTCAGACTGGAATGCAAGGTCAAAGGTCAACCAAATCCACAAGTGGAATGGCAAGTATCAAGGAGTTTTAACACTGTACAAATCAAGGTATAAACAGAACATAAAGCAGACAACTTTTTTGTGCAGCCGCAAATTTTAATTTGAGACAACTTTTTGGTGCAGCCGCAAATCTTAATTTGAGACAACTTTTTTGTGCAGCCGCAAATTTTAATTTGAGACAACTCTTTGGTGGAGCCGCAAATTTTAATTTGAATTTTATGTGCAGGTACAAAGACCGTAAGCTGCTGTATTCTGGCCGTCACTACTGCATTACCGTGGATGAAGATGTTCATACGCTGACAATTCATGATGCTTTCCCTGATGACACTGGAAGATACATGTGTCGCGCTGTCAACGTGGTGGGCTCTACCACGACTGAATCCTACGTCAAAGTACAAAGTAAGTAGAAACATATAGCTTCTGAACGTACCCATAATCACTATGTCTGGCTTAGAAGGAATGGACAAACTAAATTTTATAATATTCACTCAAATCAACATTATTATGCATGTTATTTATAATTTTATCCTTAAGTTGACAATAAATATATTTGGGGGGGGGGGGGGGGGGGGGGGGGGGGGGGTAAGAGTAAATTGTGATAAGGAAAATTTACACTTCTGAATTAAATGAATAATTATTATATAGAAGAAATTCGAATAATTACATAGAAGAAATTATGCTGCTTCATGTGAACATTTTAATTTCCAGGAGCTACAGTACAAGTATCAGACTTTTCTTTCCCACGACCGGAGGTGACACCAACGTATGCTGCTGGACTGTCAAGGCTTGCTGAGGCCCCCACTATGAAATATAAAGTGGAGGAGGCACCAAACTTCACAGCCAAACTGCGGGACAAGACAGTGCCAGAATTCAGCCATGTCCGCTTCATGTGTTCCGTGACTGGACTCCCAGCTCCAAGGATTATCTGGAAGAAGGACGGCAAAGACATCACCAACAATTCTAACTACTTTATCTCAGTAAGCTCATATTCATAATTATTAGGAATTGCAGAAAAGAGAGACAAAAATACGATTTTAAATAAAACATGATAAACCTACACCTCAGTGATTGAAATTTAATTATGTCAACCTTAAAGCTGAGTATATAATGACTAGTCTTATTTAATATGTTTTTCCATTGGAGTGTATTGAATGAAATTTGGTCTTCACGTCTGAAGTTTGCAGCCAATATAAAATGCTATAATATCTCTTTATAGAACCAGCATGGTTTGCTGACTCTGGAGATTTTCTCAGTATCTGAGCAGTTTGCTGGTACCTACACCTGTACAGCTACAAACTCGGAAGGAGAAGTGACCTGCTCAGGTCATCTCAATGTCCTTGGAACTGAAAGAGAGGCCAGCCCAGAGGCAGATCTCACACCAAAGTTCACGACTCCTCTACAGGACATCTCAGTTGTTGCCGGAGAGGAGGTGGTTTTCACTTGTGTTGCCAAGGGCAACCCCATGCCTCACTTCAAATGGTAATAATTTTCAGTAGAAGAGTATTTTTCCGCTAACTTACTTACGTACTCCAGCCAGCTGGAGGTTCAGCAGCAATACTCTTATTCTGTATTATAATGTATATGTATGTCTTGTTTTTATTCTATTTTATCTTTATCAGAATCATGTTACTTTTTTAATACCACACAATTCTGAGGTGTATAAGCGTGTAGAGACATTAATTTGTAGGACTGCAACTTACTGTGCCCTGTATTGGTCTTCTTAAGTTTTTCCAATTACATTCATTAAAAATGATATCTGTGCTATTCTCAGGCAAAAAGATGGAATGAATGTGACAGACTCAAGGAGAGTCTACATGGGATCAGACTCCGATGGCAATGCTGAGCTTATCATACGCAGTGCTAGAACCAGTGACTCTGGACTGTATTGTGTCATTGCACAGAATTCAGCCGGCCGCAGCAAATGTTCAGCTTATCTTAGGGTCAAAGGTACGTAGCCAGCAGAAATGGATTTAAAACAATGAAAACAAAATTTTCATCAAGTTTGAATTATGAAAATTGTAGACAATTTTAAAAATGTGTTTACAATTGTGTTATGAAGTTATTTTCCTTTGCAGCTAAATCAAAGTCAGTCTCTCCCCCTGAGAGCCCCGATTCAATGGAAGAAGGGGTCATGTGGTCCCAGAGAACAGAGCGAGGATACGAGAAACTCAAACCCATGGACATTCCTGGCGGTCGCCTGCCACACTTCTCACTGGCCCTCCCCAAGGTCATTGAACTGGATGAGGGAGACAAGCTCCATTTGGACTGCACTGTGGAGGGGTGGCCTCGACCGACACGTAAGTTTAGTGGTAGCATTTAACTGAAGAATTAATGATCTGTTGAAGTGAAAGGAATACAGTGAATTCATAATTTCAAAACATTTCTAGGAAATTTGGTTAATAAAATGTAGCGCTCTTTGATTGTATCTACATGCAAGAAATGTTTAGTTTTAGTGAAGAGAAATGTCTTTTTGTTCAATGGGCACCATTTATTTCAGTGACCTGGTACAAAGGGGAACGTGAACTGACCTATGACTTCCGACACAAGATCAGTGCATTCCAAAACATGCACACCCTAGAGGTGAATGAAGTCCTTTACTCGGACAGCGGAGAATATGTAGCCAGAGCTTCAAATGCCATGGGAATCATGGAATCCAAATGTGTGGTCCGGGTCACCAGGAAATCCGCCAGAAAAGCTGGGTAAGTCTGACCAGTAGTTTACTCAGACTTGTTTTCCATTTTCTCTAAGATGGCTATGTTCTGAAGACGTCATGAATTTCCTTCCTTTTCAGGGAGGACATGGCTACCGCCGATGCACAGAAAGCAGCAGGTAACTGTTTTATTTGATTATCTTCCAAAAATGTTTCATCTTCTCAAAGTTTCCCTGAGAATCAAATTATGTCCATGGGTAGTCCTATATTTTATATTATGATGCTTTTTCAGACAAGATGGAGAAAGGATTCGGTACACATACTTCTTTGCACACATTACAATGTTGTATTACATATCTTAGTACACTGCATATAGTCTCATGTAGTACAATTGCACAGTTGACTAAATGTTCATTAAAGTCACACACAACATTTCTCAATGTTCTTTTTTTAAAGTACTTTTTTATCTCCTCGATATAAAAAGTTCTAAAATTGGTTTAAATTTTATATTGTAGTAATATTATTATACTTTATCAGCCTGGTTAGCTCAGTAGTTAGATCACTAAACTAGTGATACAAGGGTCCGGGGTTTGGTCACGGATTGATGTGAAGACTTTTCCCCCTGTCTTGCTGTAATGACTGGGTAACATCCATGTTTATATGTACCACCTTCTGTAATACAAGCTGATTTTATAGTTTTACTTGCCACAACCAGGATTTATCAAATTATGCTAACTCTAACACAGATGCAAGTTTTTGGGGTTTTTTTGTTTGTTTTTTTTTAGTAGAAACAAGACTGGGTGCAAGTGCATTGTACCTGAAATGTCGTGAAAAATTATATATTATTGAGAAAACTTGTGTGTGTCCTTAAGTAACTAGTACAGATAAAATGGTGTAATATATGTGTATCACTGTAGCATGTTTTTGTAGCTTCATAAGATGTATGTTTGGAGGAGGGCGGGTATCTTCATATGTCTACGGCAGATAATAGCTCTACTGCACATTACAGCATAATTTATACATCACAATGAATGTATGTAGTGTAGAAATTTGCATGCCTTTCCAGGAAATTCAACACATTGAATCTGTTGAGGCACTGTCTATGGTCCTTTAGAAATATGTAAAAAAAAAAAAAAAAAATGTGTCCTGTATGAAAAACAATATGCAATAGTTATAGTGAATCACATACTTAATGTCACAGTGCATGGGTACCAGATTGTATGGCTGCTCTTTGTTCATAAAGTTATACGACACATATAACACAAGTATCAAAAACATCCTTATTGAAAGAATATACATCATATTTAGTAATTTAATAAATTTTAATAGATAGAGAAATTCATAAGTTCTTGTTCTAATGACTGATTTTATATAATGTGTTGTCTGTATTAACCACACTTATACTTTATTGTTTGTCCTTTAGCTCCCTTCTTCATCAAGCACCTGCCTGCCTCAGTAGATGTCATGGAAGGCTTCAACATTCAGTATGACTGTTATGTAGAAGGGGACATTACTCTGATCAAAACTAAACAAACTGAAATGAAACAAGTGAAAAGATCCCTGGAGGCCTCAGGCTTTGAAGGGAACTATAAGGACATACCCATGATGGGAATTCCGCCTATGGCAACCATCCCTGAACCCAAATCCAGTGGGAGGGGTGCAGGACGCTCAAAGACGGCCAAATCCTCCCCAAGGTTTGTGGAAGAGTTGGAGGACAAGCAATTCAGAACTGGAAGTATTGCCATGTTGTCTGTAGTGGTGGAAGCCATGCCAGAGGCTGAAATCACCTGGTTTAAAGACGGCAAGGAAATAGGACACAGCGGTCAGTACTCAGAATCTGAAGAAAATGTTTTGTGTTTTCAAATGAGATGAATTTTTCTGACTTGTCATTAGTGATTACCAATATTTTGGGCTGCAATCAGGTTTTTGTTTGATGGTAACTAGTTAACATGAACATTCAAATCAATGTTTGCAAATCTTCTAAGAAACCAAAGCAGAATAAAGGTAAAATCAAATACAGAGCTTTAAATGCATGGTTAAATCAAATAAATATGTGATCTGAAAGAAAAAAATTAAGATTTTCATATTAGCATTTGATGTGGAATTAATCTGACTCTTTTTCAGATCGCTATGAAGTATTTTTTGAGGATGGTGCTTACAACATTGAAATTTATGACACAGTTTTATCTGACACTGGAATTTACAAGTGTGTGGCAACAAATATCATGGGTTCTGCTGAGACTCAATCCAGAATTACAATACTAGGTAAATCGCAATTCGAGGAACTGACAGGAACTCTGTAAACAAATATAACCATGACAACTCCATAGTAACAGTACATATAACCATAGAAACACTACCTTTAGCAATGTGTTTAGTGCTTGCATTGATGCATCATTTCCATAAATTAATTCATTTTTTTTTTTTGGTAGAGCGCAATTTTGTTAATTTATCATAAACTTAAGTTATAGAGAGCACCTGCTACATGTTTTTATTGTTTATTCACAGAAAATTTATTTCTATTTGCATGTTACTGTACAGTCCAATTTTATTCACAATAGAGATTAATTTATAAGTCACTGTGATAATCAGCTGTTAAATGTACTGATTTGTAGCTCGAGATGAAATGGACGATTTTTTAGCTGATCTTGAGAAACATGGTATGTTTGCTGTAGCTGTTGTGTTTTGCCTTGAGACAGTATATGCTTAGCTATTACCATTCTCCTATGTTTCAGTCTTTCATCGAAATCACTGAAACAAACACTGAATTTTACCTTCAATAAATTGTTTACATATCCATAGTAATTTCATAGAGATTGCTTTGTAAACAATTATTGAAGAAAAAAATCTTTTGGTAGATGAGCATTGTCTGGCTTTCAGATTGATTGCAGTATTTATGTTCTATTTTATTATTACTATGTATTTGTGTCTATATATAAGTTATGGGATTTTTGCTTGAAATCACATGTTTTTTACATGTTTGATTAATTCATTGTCATTCCACATTATATTATTCTAACCCTACATTATATTAAAAAGTATGTCTCATTGAGTAAGGCCAGTGGATAATCATATATCATTGAAGAATGTTGATTCCCTATTTTTCACTCTGAATGTTTTGCTTAGGTGTAGCTATTTCTATACCATGAAATGTGCAATGATTTTAACCGTAATAAACTTATGATTAGCCAATAAATTTGCCATTAAAATAGTATGTGTTGTTTTGTCTTAGCTGCTACTAGAATGCATGTCATGTATATCATCATATGAAGGAATGACGTTGGATGTAGAATACTGCTGATAATCTGTAACAATCGTGCATGAAATGAATGCATCAGTTTATTCAAGAAATCTGTGTACATGTGTCTTAATTGTGCATCATTTGTCCTAAACAATCAACATAAGGGTTACTTTCCTTCAAAAAATATCCAAAAATTTTACAATGTTTTAACATTGATGTGACATCACTATGCTGATGCTCAAGTCATGTTGACATCACAATTGACAACCCAATGCAACTCTAACTAATTATGATGATAAAAAATAAGGCAATCCTGGATATTGCATCTTGTTTGTATGTTGTTGTAAGTCCCATTCTAAATGTTTTCACTTCAAAGTGTCATAAAGTTGACCTGTGTATCAGTCAGGACTGTTTTGGTTTGCCAATGCCACTCATGACAAGAGGCCTCCATTTTTATGGTCATACATGCATCCTAATATCTATAGCTGCCAGGCATTGCATAGGGATGTTACCACTAATACATGTATTAAAAGTGTTGGTTTAAGCGGTGTAGAGATAGCGAATTGAACTCAGGACCCCGAGTTTCAACCACTAGGCTATAACTGCAACTGGTGTATTACATGTAGTAGACACGTAAACACAAAGCTAAACTATATATATATAATCCAGAAATAAGTATAGAAAATCTACACAGGTAGTAGTATAATAAAAGTATCACAAAGCCAATTGAGTATATACTCAATCGTCTTTGTAATATTTTTGTGTTTAGATAGAGATATATATATATGTATGAGAGCATTATACTACTATGATTAACAAACAAGTTCTACAACTTATATTAATGCTTGAATTTTGGCATGAAAAGGGTCGTTGATGTGGGAGGTAACCCACTGTCCCAAGTTACATATTTAGTTTCAGCATATAGTGACACAGAACATGTGTAGTATTTCATATAGTAGATTTTATTTAAAGTGGGCATGATATTACATATACATAATGGGTGTAGATTTGATAAATCTCTCTCTCCTCTCCTCTCTCATTGTCCAAACCTGTGAAATGAGGAGGTCCTCGCAGTTTCTAGAAGAGAGTACAAGCGTAGTATATTTTAAAGGCAAAAGAGTATGTTAGGTACACCTATAAAAGTTGTCTAATACTCTCCTTCAAATTATGAAAATAATGATTTTCAGAGAGAATATTAGTAAGGACATGTCCTCACACCACTTGTCCTCACTAATCTAATATTTTGTATCTTTTTTCACACACTAATGGTCACATTTATGAGATTTATGAGGATGAAATTGTGAGGACAGGATTTTTGTCCTCATAGTACAGTTCTGTCCTCACAACTTCTGTCAAATAGTGAAAAATTGCCCTCACTGTACACAACTCTGTGTGTGTGTGTGCGTGGACAACATTTCCTACTTCTGATGGGTTGCGTCATTCTCGTCATGTATAGATACCCGTCTAGTATTATAGCTGGTAATGAAACGCACAAACAACTCTTAACCGATTTATGTAACTGCGTCATACGAAAGTTTTGTAAAGTAGCTTAGTTGGATATCGATATGAACCCATAAAACTTTAATCTGGATAAACCGATAATTGCATGATATGTCTGAAAATCAGATCAACGGTAATATTGAAATAAGCAATTCCATACTATATTACTACCAGATATACGTGCAGCATATTCGTGAAAAATGTCGTGTAGGAAAGGGGTGCTGAATTAAACAAAAATGCGCCTTTTGAAATACACTTTTAATGGACCCATATATATATATATATATATATATATACTGTAAATAACTAGACTGAATACAATAGCCAACATAACACGATAACAAACTACCTTCAAGATAAACTCGATATACATGTTTATCGGTCGCTCAAAGTCAACAGGTACTCGAGTGTGGAATGGAATGGAAGGCGAGTCAACATGACAGGCAAATCACATATTTTTACAAAGAAATATTTAAAAATATATACTTTTAACTGGTGTCGAAGTACACTTTTTCTGGCCCCTTAGCGAGACTTTTATTTAAATAGTTAAATTTCCAACCAAACTAAGGATTTACCACAAGACGAACACAACACCATTTGTACAAATTTCATGAGCTAAGTTCAGCACGTACGGGTAATCCTGTCTGATATTGACGTGCACGGCGTACAATTAATATTCAGTGTAATCCCGGTGATGTGACGTTGATACATATTACACAGTTAATATTCTGTCTCATCCCGACAAATTTAGCGAACATGACAATACAGCTTATAACATTTTATAGTTAATTGGTATAAGATTTAGAAGACCCCCCCCCCCCCCCCCCAAAGATTTAGGAATTCAGGTACAAAATACATACCGGTACAATCTCTCTCTCTCTCTCTCTCTCTCTCTCTCTCTCTCTCTCTCTCTCTCAGCTAGGGCGTCCTCACAATGTCTAGAAGAGAATAAACATATGTAGGCAAAAAATAGTGTTAGGTATACCTATAGGGACATTTATAAAAGTTTATCTAATACTCATTTTCGAATTGAGAAAAAATGGTTCTAAGAGAGAACGTAGAGGAGGACATGTCTTTATACCACTTGCCCTCACTAATCTGATATATTGTATCAATATTTTTCACATGCTGTATGACACTTGCATGAGGACGTAATTGTGAAGACAGGATTTTTATCCTCATAGTACATTTTTTCTCTCACAACTTCTGACAAATAGTGAAAATTTGTCTTCAATTTACCCCCCCTCTCTCTCTCTCTCTCTCCGGGAATCAGTCGTTTCGTCTTTGTCTTGGGCAGCCCAATCCGAAATGCATTTGCTTTCTCGTAAAACTTATATTCGCTGATATTTTTTCGAACTCCAACTCGAAAACAAAAAAAAACCAAACAAACAAACAAACAAAAACAAAAAAAAACCAAAACAAAAAAACAAAAAAAAAAAAGAAGCAAAAAACAAAAAAAAAAACAAAAACAAAAACAAAACCGGGATGTGATGTTCTGTATTCTGAATTTTGAAGGAAAGGCGGGAATACAAGCCAATATCCCGCAAGTGTCGCCTGCCTTTAAAAATGGGTTTAACACTTATATTTCAGAAACAGAGGACAACAACGATGTAAGGAACTCGACAGCCGTCGATGACTTTCCAGAAATCACTAAAAAGTAAGTACAATGCACATGTATATCTTGTTCAAACACATTTGACCGTACTTGCCATCCCGTTATCTCCGCGAGAAACGTCGGCGAGAATCGTCGGCAAATCTCGCAGAGACGAGCCACCCCGGGCATCTTTCTGATTTTCCCTAGAGTAAAAATTACGTAAGCGATATATATACACTGATAGTATTCAGAGTAATTTCTGTGGAAACGAGGGGGTTATTTATATTCGGTTCGTTTCCAAAGAAATTGTATTCAGGGTATTTATGTCAGATTGTATGTAAATTTGACAGTGGAGGCACAGGGACTTTTTGTTCTTATTATTTTCAGTCTAGATATGGATATAAATGAAGTAGATCTATTCGATATCCATGAAGGAGTAAAATATTGCATTGTCAAAATTCTTCGTTTCTTGGGCCTAAGGTACTGTAAGGCTAGGCTAGATGCACCGCAGAATGATGAAATGCCAGTGTTGCCAGTCGGTACATCACTCGGCCTTCTCCGGACGAAAAAGGCCGAGTGATGATCTGTTTGCAGAGTTATATCACAGGTTCCCGATGTTGTACTGTGTTTACATTTATTTGATGGTATTTTCAGAAAATTTGCCCCTTGCTTCATAGTGGAACTTGAACCACAAATCAATGTACAAGCTGGGGAAGACGTCAAATTTGTCTGCATTATCAATGACGCTGTCCAGAAAACTTATTGGGAGAAAGATGGAAAGAGAGTAAGGGGGAAAATTTACTCCGATTTTTAACCCGGATAAACACTGAAACGAATTCTTGTTAAGTTTTGGGACAACAATGATTAAATATCTTTTGATGTTTTAGTTGTACAATGATCGCCGTACAAAGATCAGCTCAGAGTCGGATGGAACACAGCAGATGGAAATTTCTGTTACACAGACGTCGGACTCGGGCAAATATTCCTGCATTGCAACAACACCGACAGGAGAAATCAAAACTGTCACAGATTTAAACGTGTCAGGTATAACTTGTATGTAGAACAAGTAATCGTAGTCTCACGATATAACTTTAAAACATGTCACAAATAATCATAGTCCATTAATACAACTTAAACACATCACAAATCATCGTAGTCCCTCGAAGTAACTTTAAAACTCTCACAAATAATCGTAGGCCCTCAGCAATAATAATTATGCAGCATAGTCCTTTGATATTCCCATATTTGAAAGTGGTCATAACAGTGGTAATTTTAATTTTTCAGATAAAGGGAAACTTCCCATTTCAACCAGGTATGTGCAGTTAGCCAGTTTACACCATGATTTTAAGAGGAATTCTTGTTTTATATTCTACACAATGTGTCTTTAGAGATTTTTTGTTTTGTTTTTTTTTTTAAACATGTCAGCATTAAATTTTTACTTTTCTTCAGTGTCAATGACAGACCCAAATTTGAAAAACCTCTACGAGACCAATTCTGTAAAGACGGGTCCTCAGTGACTCTGGAGTGCATCATTAGTGGAAACCCTCGTCCAAGAACTGCCTGGTTCAAGGAAGGGGAGGAAATCCTGGATTGCCAAGTAACTGTTCAACTTTTTGTATTTAGTATACCACGTTTTAACACAATGGAACAAAACTGTAAATTTCTTTAAAAGGAAGTAACAAGCGCTTATAAAGTATTTTCCATCAGTGGAAAGATTGCATCAGAATTCTGAGAAGTGATATTCACTGACACATGCAGTTATTGCATTGTTTGTGATGTTGAATATTTCAGGACTTTCAGATCAGTAACATTGGAGACAAAAGCACCCTGACCATCGTAGAGATATTTCCCGAGGACGAAGGTCATTACAGTTGTAAAGCAACCAACAGCGAAGGGGAGATAACTACCACCTGTCAACTCCTGGTCGAAGGTACGAATTAGACTGATCAGTCCTGATAAAATAAAGAATCATATGTTATAAAGTCAGTGTCATATTCAATGGAGTGGTTCAAGGTCATTATCATGTTTTCTCTCAGACTAGTAAGGAAGTGTGTAAGCCATTATTGAATACTTGTGTTACAGAGGAGAACCAGTTTAATAAAGGTAACAGTGAAAATAGAAACGTAGTTGCCTAATATTTCTTAGGGTTAAAATGCTTTTGTAATTATTTACACTCCTTACAGTCAGTAGTGGTTTTATTAATCACAATGGAAGTATTAAGAACAAACACTTACCTAGATCCATCATGTTATAGAAATTAGATTTAATTGCCTAAACAGTACACATGTATATATATTCCACTTGTATGTTGTATAATTTAGGTACATGTGTGGGATAGACTTACCATTTATTTATCGGTCATGATAGTCTGATATTCCTCCATTGTATGATTTTTAAAAAAGCAATATTTGTTCTCATCTCTCACTTATTTTGAAATTGAGTTTAAAAAAAAAATGTGTATGAAGTTGGAATTGTTATAAGTGGTCAGTTAATTGCTGTGGTTTATAACACAATGTTTTGACTTTAGTTTATATGGGTATATGAAATGTAAACAATAAGAATTTTTGAATTTACTTTATAGTTATTTTTGGGGTTTTTTTTTTACTGTACAATATTATGCTTGATTTTTTTTTTTTTAATTATGGTTTTACACAAAAGAAAATATTTACAAGAAATGGTCTTTTCTCTGAATTTTAACTATCAGATCAACATTTTATCATGAATATAAATTGTAATTTACATGATTTATGATATTTCTATTTGGATTAAATGTAGATTTTCTTATATGAACTGCTTTATTCTGTGTGCTTTATTCTTGAACTGAATTTTATTTATTTTTTTCAAAAACAGAAGTAAAATGTAAGTTTTTAGTAAACTATCATTACTATCAAAATACATTTCATACCTATTGTTCAATAACAAATGAACAAATATGTGAGAGATGGGGGCACAGCTAATGAGCTTACATCACCTAAATGTCGTAGTGTAGATAATATGACAACTGGAGGGCTGAGAGGTTCTATTTACAGCATTGTAGGTCAGACATTTCACATATCACATATTGTAATATTTTATTATATAGCCCTTCCCTCCAAATTGCTGTCATCATGTCATTATCACTCCCTTGTTGTTATTTTATTTAAATTTAATTTCTCACAATTCCTCTTTTTTTACTTTTTATTTATATATCGCAATAAAGATGTATTGTTTTTGTGTGATTTATGTTTTGTATATATAATATATACTTTGGATTTTAGACATCTGTAAGTATATTTGTGTTTTAATAAGACCCCTGACAGATTTCTGTTATTTTTTTTACATTATTTAGGATTTAATAATTAATAGTTTTAGATTTTAAGGATATTTCACCTAATTTCTTCCCCGTTGCCACTAATTTTGTAGAAGTTGACTTTTTTCGTTATTTTTCCCAGATGCCACCTATTCTGTTGACTCTGCTTCCATTTCATCCACTTCCTCATTTAGTCGTGGTAAGGTCGATGTTGTACTCGGTAGAGGTAGATATAGGTAGATGTAGATGCATGTCTTGTTGGTTTAATAAGGCAAAGGGACATAACTCCTTTTACCTTCTTGTGCTTTACATTTATTGTACAATAAAGAGTATACCAGGCAAGATTTCCACAAAATATACATTGAACTGGTGGTGAACACATCAGCCATTATATTCCTGTCATGACACGGCATCCTTAAATGATTAATATTTACTTGATGATCAGCCCGTTTGTAACACAGACCACATTCTTTTGTATTAGCTCTGACAAACCTAATGACATCCTGCATTGTAAAGATGTTACTGTCTAGCTTATCAAAATTCTTCCCTTTCATTGCCAGTGATGAAGTAAATCACATTATTGTCAATAAATCAGGGTTAAATGGGTTTTTATTTACAAAGAAATGTAGGGAGATTTTCATTCCTTTTCTGCATAATTACATGTTCAGTGTCTGTCTTATTAGAGGGATATAGACCATGGAACCTCAAGTATGCTGTGGTATTTAATGAAAATGATAATGAAGGTGTGGAAAAAAATTCCGGTATGTCCATACTGAGCTGCAACTGTCGAAGGAATGAAAGTTTGTTAAAGAATATCTCAGTTGTCCTTTCTGAGTTAATCCTGTATATGCATTAAAAGCGGGAAAACCTTCAAACAGAAACGATGTCTCTCCTGTATACAAACATTGGAATTCGTTGTGGAATGAAAAAAGTTACAAGTAGATTGGAATAGTCTGGCTCTGTGTCTTGGTGTTAACATGCCCACAATCCTCTAACATCATAAATTACAAGTCGGCAATACTGCAACAAATGAAGAAAGCTATTCTCCTCTGGAGAATTCATGCCTCCTTATCAGAAAAAAAAAAGGGTTTGGTATCCATGTCCAATTTCAAATCAACAGAGCAAGTTCATACCAATATCTGAGCCCCTGACAGAGTATTGTATCGGGGGTATTTCATGTCAGGTTGTTGGAAACAAAAAGCCTGTGGGGGCCAGGGAGCAATACATTGAAAAGTTTGATAGAATTTCAATTACAAGAGTGGGTTTCAGATGTCACACATGAAAAGACAGTTTATTTTAAAACACAAAAAGATAATACTGCGAGACATGGTTTTCACTCTGTAGATCACCATTCTGAAATCTTATCTCCACTGCAAAGTGACAGTTAAAACAGGCCATTAGTTAAATAAAATACAGGAGGGAAAAAAACTCCATTATAGATCCAGTTCCAGTCAAAAAAATTCAAAATGATTGAATGAAGTTGTTGAAAGTTATAATTAGCAAACTAGTTATAATTAATCAAAGCAGTTTGTCTGAACTTTTATTGTTTTTCATAAAAATGTAATTCCTAACTACCTGTTTAAGCTGTACAGTAGGTGTTTCCCATTTTTCTGCAGTTTTTGGAGCCACAAATCTGCTAGTGCTATTACCTTGGCACACTACGAGGTTAAGTTTTTTATTATATTTTTGGCAACTGTAAAGGCAATCCAACAGCGTCTGGGAGTCTCATGGTTCATTAAAACTCAATAAAGCCACTCAAAATAAATTTGGGGCCAAATTTCTCTTTTCTGATATATATCTGTTTTTTTTTTTTTTTTTTATTTGGTAAATTGTGACATTTTGTCACATCCCTTTTTGAAATGAAAGTGTCATTTAAGCCCCTTTTTGATGTGGCATATACTCATTTCCCTAAACATTTTATCTTGTCTGAGATCATAATCTTGATGGAACAAGATATGAACTTGATATGCTAAATATGTAGTGTGTGTTACAATACTCTTTTAGTGCAATGTACTTTTAAATTAAGCTATTTCACTTTCCATATTTTTCTTTCAGAGCTCTGAAATTCTTTCCCTTTTGTAAATCCACATTAATATTTGTAAAATTTCACAAAAATTTTAAGTTGGAGATTAATATGTAAAATTTCTAATAAAAGTTTCAGTTCTTTACTAAGTATTCATTTAAAGTCCTCCGATTTAACCACTGAAGATGGTTTTCTTCCTCTCACAACAACCAACCATAAGTTGGGCAAGCCTAAGTGGCCCCCTGCTGGTTAATGAGGGGAGTGAGGATGTTACTAATTATGTTTGTGGCAGGTTGTTTATGAAACCAAAAGTAAGCTAAAGGTTGTGTACAGTTTATGAAATGATTCACATATTTGTTGCCAAGGTAGAATGTACCCACAATTAGGTTTGATGACTCTACAAACCGGTACTTTCAAGATCAACACAGGATTTGTTTTATCTCCGTTGTTGTAAACCACATTACCTCAACATTTTTTTCCTGATCAGTTTGAAGACTGCAACTATCTTTTTATCTGTGGACATTTCACAAATTGTTAGGTTCTTTGTCAGAGAAACATTTAAAAACACTTGTTTGGAAGTTGCCTCAAAAAGGGGAGAATGTTTATTTAATCTATGTAGTCAAGACTGATAATTAAAATTTGCTTTAAGTGGTAAATGGCTTTGATGCACTTGTGATAAGTCTTAAGTGATTCACTCAGTAATTAACTAGTCTGGTCCCATCTGGTGAATGTCAAGAAGGGCTAGTGTTATAGACTGACAAAGTGTGTGTGCAGAAACTTCAGCTGCAATTCTAATCATTCTATAAATAGATACATGTGTTCCAACTTTCCATTGGAAACTGTATGACGTGACTCTTGCATCATACACCCCTGTTTAGTCATAAGTATTTAATAATATAAGTAGGCAGGACTCATCCATTCCTTCCACTAGCTGAACTTTTGATAAATTTAAATCTATGCCTGTAATTAGAAACGTGAAGTTCCGTCAGACTAAGTTAATCAGGCAGGATACAATTGTCCGTGTGGTTTACGATTGGTCACTAGGTCAGACACTGCAATATTTCACGTGACTAGATCTCTGTAATGAGAGATTTTTATGAATGACATAGGTGGAGGTGAAAACATTCATTGCTGGGGTATTTCCTGTTGAGTAAATTCAATTCTGAAAATTATCTTCTGGTGTCATCCAACAAACTACTAGTGTGACCTTGTTGATGTAAACTAAGCACTGCTGTGAATGTCATACTGAGCCATACATACTTGTCATCTAATATTGCTTTTGACTCCAGTGGTTATTTTATTCAGTATAAAAGGGTCATTGTCTCTGACCACCTTGCAATGATAGGTACCAGGCTCATTTTCTTGGTCAAACCTTATCAAAGTGTGTTGTGTGGGTGGAACAAATTCAAAGACAAAATGATTATTTATTTTTCACCACAAATACCACATATCCTTCACTCCCTGAGAAGATGGCTCTTGGGTTAATCTTTGCATGGATTTAAAAATCCTTTCCCAAATTCTGTGTGATATGTGGTCCTGTGATCTATGTCTTCAGACTCTCCCCCATTGACCTTTGTGATGTTTGGTCCTGTGATCTGTTTAGACCCCCCCCCCCCCCCCTCCCCATTGATCTGTAATTATAAGTGATGCTAGTGTTATAATCTGGAGATCTTTTTCTATATGACTGCCTTCTGTCTCAAACCTTCCCATCCCTCACTTTCTTTTAGATGGTAATGAATGGGATCATGGAGATGGCAGGAAAGAGATAAAACAAGGCTATGGTTAGGACTTTCAGATTCTGTTTGATCATCTCATGCCCTGGAAGAAAAAGATCCAATTATCTCACTCTCTTCAAATTGTCTTGTCTAGAGTTATACATACACAAGTCTTTTGCTTTTGAAGTTTGGACATGAATCTGGCTTTAAGGGGGGTCCTGTTGACATTTTAATTTTGCTGTTAGTTTTGAACTTGAGATTGGCTTGTCTCAATATTCCGTGGAGTTTTCAGTATCCAGACTTGACTTCTTTTAACACTGCTTAGGAATGGTGATGTAATGTCCTCACTTCTAGATTGTTTCTGATAGTGTCCTGTTTACTTTTGAATTTCATTAAGACAGTTGGGCATTTTAAATTGCCAAGACCGGTTGCAAAGAGGTTTTTCCTGTTTGTACTTGGCTAGAACACTGCACAAAAGATTGCTGACTTAAATGACCTGTTAAGTGCCAGATATGCTGTGTGCTAAACAAAGGAATTCCAAATGGGTCTGTTTTGTTTGTCTGTGCATTATAATTGCTGATTACGACATGCTGCTCTCCAATTATAACTGTACTTCCCATGAGGATAGAGCACATTTCTGGTACTTTAACACAAAATTACAAACCATAATAACACAATAATAATTTTCCAGCAATTAACTTTTCTACATATTGGTATGAAGTCAATTTAAAAGAATTCCCAATATAACATACTTTAATTTTATTGCAAGATTAAACATTACCACATGCAGAGAAAGCTCATGACTGTAATGTGTTCATTCACAATGTGTGAAATAATTGCAGTTCATTAGAAAACAGATCCCAAAAGATGAGGTGTGTCTTCTGTCACACGCTCACATAGAGGCTGACACCAAACGGACAGTGGGATTCACCTTTTGTCAGGTGACAGGGAGTAGCACCTGTTGCCATGTGAAGATGCAGGGCCACCAGGCCTGATTGCATGTTACTGGAGGGAGTTTCCGTGTTTTTATCGTATTTGTCGGTGTCAGATTATTTCTGGATATCGAATACAACCAGCAGATGTTGTAGAATACAATGAAAACTTGGTGTACAAGAGCTGTACAAAAACATCCATTGTTAGCCAGTCACCTTGACTGTTAAAAAACTGTGATGATGGTTAGAATTTGATAATGGCATATGTATAAAAAAAAAATAGCAAGTATTTGGGCCAAAACTTATCGATCTCTTGAATTTTGATTTGAAAACTTAATCATTAAGAGTGGCAGATTTTAGACTACATATCTTATCGGGACAGCAAATTTGAAAAGCTTAGGTTCTAAATGATAGTTAAAGAATAACGGAAATCATTGGCTCACAGATAAGGTGGCTCAAATCACCTGATGAATGGTCAACCAGAACACACCTGGAGAGCAGGTGAATATTTTCTCGCTGTTCAGAAACCGATAGGTAAGCTGCCAATACAAATGGAAATTGGCACCAATGATCAAAGAACAACCTAACATATTAGAAAACTAGTGGTGATACAATTCTCAATACCAGATGAAGTGAGTTTTAGCATGAGTTAATCATATTGCAGCTCAACATGCAATACAGCCATATATGCAGGTGATGACCTTTGACAGTAATTCTGAGCACGGAGTACCTTGAGTTTATAGAATTTTGCTAAGCACCTGTGTATTTGAGTAGACAAGCAAGCCTTTGTATGTTATGGCAACTGTATGATTTCTCAAACCACAGAATTTCCTGTTAAATGACGATTAAAGCTTTACCTAATGCACCTAATTCTGGGGAGACCCATTGGGACAATTGTAAGGCAGGGTAAACATGGTAAAAAAGATATGTGGTCATAAATTTGCTCAAAAAGCACAAAACATCATTTTAATGCCTTTTTATGTTGATTGCTTGTAAAGGGAACCAGACTCCAGCAGTCCCTGACAATAGCCTTTGATTGCCAATCATCAGGTTTTAGGAGATTTAAAATAGTTGGATAACTCTTTAAGAATTTGTCATTCTGACCAAACTTTGAACTAGAATAGTTGAAGTTTTAAATGAGTGTAATTGATTAAGATTAGTCTAGTAGTGTACATGTTTGCAAATTCATTTTTCACTTGAAACTTTGACAAGTTGCATGTGGTCAGAGTTTGTTGCTAAGAGATCAGTTGGTATTTAGTGAGAGATTGTGAATTACTGTTCCTGTGGTGGTCCCTTGTTATGGTGGGGGTTGGGGGCATCAGTTTGTCTATTACCTACTTATTTGGTCATTGTTCTGTCCTTCAGATTGGAGTAGACACCTATTGAGGTCAAGATGACAGGGTGTGTTTACTGACCACTGGGGGTCAGCTGGTGTGTTTGTTTCTTATGTCATCCCAAGTATTTATCCATCATTGGTGGTCCAGTGACCTCTCTCTAGATTAATAATTGACCAAGTAAACAGACAATGTCCTACCTCCTTGTAGATTTACTGACCAAGCAATTTACAGAACAGCTGTTTGGCTTCAAAATACTGGTGGATCATATACAATAGTCAAAGGTGTAAAGATTTGCATTTGAAGTTCTAATGGATCACATATTTTGATAATTTTTATTTTAAAAGAGTTTTAGAAAAAAAACCCTTTATATCTATAGATATATGTGTGCATTTCCATCAGGTTTTCGATGTTAATGGAAAGGTATATAGTAGGTGTGTTGTGAAGAATCCATATACAGGGTGATTTTAGTTTTGAGGGATATATGATACAGTTGGGTCAGAAAAAGTTAATAGAACAAGACACTGCTCTATATGAACTGCATCTTTTAGCCATAAAAAAAAACTTTTATAGCCTTGAAAAGAAGACGAGTGGCCATCAATCAATCATTTTGTAGTGGGTTTTTGATTTCTTGTGAGACTTTTAGACAAAGTATGCTGGAGTGTGTTGGTTACCCCCAAGATCAAAATACCCAGAAGCCCTATCAGAAACATTATAAAGCCCCTGCTGATGTGAATGTCTTGTCTACCTTGCTAATCACTGGTTGTCATGAAAGGTCTGAGAAAGGAGATATTGATTCTGTATGTATACCCTGATCAGTAGTCTTCTGATACTTGAATGAAAGAAATATAAAAAAAGAATAATGATCCATTGAGAATTTATGATCTTATTCTCTCATCATGAAGGTTAATTGAGAGTCTTGCTTCCCATAGTTTCCTGGTAGTCCATCTGCAATCCAGTATAATACTTGTGTATTTGAAATGTCAACCAAACATTTTTCCTGCAGGTTGTAACTTTTAAAAGGCAAAGTTCAAACAACATTAAATGACATGCTGACTTTTGTAATGTCAGGGCAGAGTTTTACACTCTTCGTAAAAGTACGAATTTAGACCAGGATCAGGCAGGATTTCATACAAGGGACTTACCGGGATTTTTTTCTTTGAGCGCCTTTCTAGCCCTGAGATAAAGTAGAGAGCAAAGCGAACATGGGCTGCATTAACATTAAAAAATTTTGAGCAAATGAAATTTGAAGATTCCTAATCATGTAAGGGGTGACTCACCATTAAGGAACCTCTTGAGACATTTAAAAATCACAAAGTTGCCTGACTTCCGTATTGAGTTTGTCAAAACATGATTTAATTGGGCTGAGTTGAGAGTATGTATGTATACACACAATACACCTTTCTTTGATGTTCAGTGCAGTAGGATCATTACAGGAAACTCCTCCCTTGACTTCCCTCTATAATTATTATTATTATTTATTGAAACAACCAGACACCTTTTCAAGGACAAATGAATTGAGTATAACTGTTGGACTAAATTAAGATGGGTTAAATTGGAGGAGTTTTATTTGAGAATATTCACTGCATATTGGGACAAACAGACAAAGATTTCCAAGAAACAGCCTTGTCACAAGTAATATTACAAGACAAGATGTGTGAAGTACTTTGACCATTAAACTTCTTTTTATTCACAAATGGAATTCATCTGTTCAGCCCTGATAATCTTCTCCAGGGTCTAGTGGTGTCCTGTTCAACACAGAGAACATTGAACTTTCACCGACTTGTCAGGAGCTAATGAAATTACTTAATCATTTTAAATTTACTGTTGGTCTGACATGATTGTGCCCTCCAAATCCTTTGTTTGTCTGTTTGCTGGGACATCTCTTATATTAGTGACAAAACAAATTTGTCCAGGTTTGGTTATGGGGAACTTTATGTGATCAGAGATTTATTTTATTTTATGAAGAACTTTTTCACCCCCTTGAGTCTTTCGAGGTGTATACATTGTCCGCACCTACATTTGGAATTTAGCACCCAATAAATTGCTGACAAGCCCAATTTTAAGGGGATCATCAGAATATGAACCAAGAAGTTAATAGATTTTTTTTGGCAGGGAGCAAGGCAACATATTTGTAGGTATTTAGATGAACTGTCACTTCAGACACCATTTTGCCCTGTAGGAAGATTTCTAACAAGACAGAAATTGATGCATATTTGGTGCAGCATATAATTGGCACTCTGTCACGATGGAGCTTGGGGGAGAAAGATGATTACTGACCGCTGCAGCTGATATCCATGCAATTATCATCTTTTGTAGCTGTATACATAATAGATTTTACATCAACTTTTGACTTTGCTCAGAATAAAAAAAAAGTTTATCTTTCCGACATGTATTTGAATGCCAGGTTTTGTTGATTTACAGAAAAATCTGCCAGTATGATTCATTGTTTGGAAACTAAAAGAAATCTTGTGTTTGAGATTGTTTGAAGTTAATTGTTGACATGCAATGAAGCTTTGATTATTCTGTAAGTGAGTTGATCCTGTTAACTGAAGTCTTAGGAAATTATCCTTTGAAAAGGTCTAGTGGTTTTTACAGATTTCTTGAGCAACTAATGTTGTCTGCATGATCCAACCTTACATCAAAATCTTATTACACCTTCTTAAGATCATTATGCACCTGTCCCTTCATGAAGTAAGGGTACTCCAGGATAAAAGGGGTGGTACACTGTCTAATAGGGTTATCTACTTTCGCTTTGAATTGGCAGTAAAATCTAGTTTTATGTCACTTTATAACATCGTTTAGTAGAAAAATTTGACTTTGTGGTCAGCACATCAGTCTTTCTTTGTAGAGTCTGACAATGGGCAGTAATGGCAGACTTATTTTGGGGACATCTGGGGATAATTGATTTTAAATGACTGCCACTTGATTTATTTATGGTTTCCTTAGGGGGAGAATTCTGATAGGAGTTCCAGCTTTTGACCCATTCACTCCAGAAGTCAAAATTGACAAGTTATAGAGATTGTAGCATTGTACATCAGATTTATTTTACTCTGGTAAGGTGCATGCATGGTTTGCTGAAAGTTGACAGAGTGACTCTGAAATAATATCCTCAAATCATGGACAAAAATAAGATGTATAGCAAGCCACCACAACATTGTAAACTAATTTATCTTAAATGAGATTGTTAATTGCAATTTATATTGGATAACATTAGCTGTAATATTGCTAGTTTGGGTTCTTGAAAACTAAATGTTGGAAATGTTGACGTGACTTAAGTATTGTGGTCCTGAGATAAGATAGCCCTCTGTTATGTAATTTACTGTGTAGTAATATTTTGATCAGTTAAGCTCAGGTAGTCATATCCCAAACATAGCCTATTTAATTGTTTAAATTGCAAACATACAGTGTGTAATTACCTGTTGATTAAGGGGTCTGGCAACTTGTTTTGATGAACCCTTGGGACTTGCTATACTGACCTGGGAAAGTTAAGCTATTAATTTTCTTTGATTCTTAGCCAAAGATAAGACAGCTTTGTTGATGAGACATGGCTGTCTGGGGCTCTGTTGGTCATCTGTGGTTCCTTCATATCACAGACATGTCCTTGCATTCATTAACTTCCCATGATTGACTTGTCAGTGGGCAAGGATACTGCACATCACATATATTTCACAAGAAACTTGATTTTAAGGAACATTCATGTTGTTCTTGTAAAATAATTCTCAGGATACTTTTTTTTGTTGTTGGTTTTTTTTGTTAATGCAAAGTCATTGATTTACTTGAAATATAAAACCGTCACAAAGAAAAGACTTTTTGTCATAAATGTATGCCCATATAGATGATCTCATTGAAAATATATTTTTATATTGAAAATTTGGACAGGTGCCTTCTGGAATGCATACCGGTATACATTTATGTGTATGGAGAAAATAAAACTTGTTACCTGCTAAATAGAAAACAAAACTAAGGTGATGCCCAAAAAATTTATGTTGGATAATAGTTAGGGGGAGGGTAAAAACTTCTGCAAGTTTTTGTCATCTGACATCGATTACACAAATGTTTTGGGCAGCAACACTTTTAGTGAAAATAAAAAAAGACAAAAGACCACATAATATTACATTTAAAAGTTTCAATGTACAGTAGAACAGTAGACAAGATATACAGAGTGTTATTTACACTCATGTTTTTAACATTATCAATTAGTTTCAACATTCATCATATCATGTTTTGAGGGGTGGGAGGTGGGAGGGAGGAAGGGGTCTTGGTGAAAACTGTTTGAATTTAGTTTTTTTGTCAGACATTGAACTTTTGATCTTGCCCCTTAGCTTTGTTATGAATCAAATGAAATCTTTTATTTATTTATTTCATGTTATTGAAAATATCCCAACAGTCAATGTGTTTCCTACACACTGTACAAGACTAAATACCATGGCATGTCCTCGCAGATTTCACAGTTCTGAAGAACGTGTTGCTTTGAATTCTTGTTCTGCTGACCATGATTATATTTACTGAAGTTTGAAAAGGTTATAAAAATGTTGACATATCTCTGACATCACAACAATTTAACAAAATTTAAAAGTCTTAAGATCTTTCTGCTCCGAGATGTACAATCAGTACATCAATGACTGGACACCATTACTAACAGATTCAGAACAATATGATCATTGCTGGATTGAGGACCTTCGTCAGTACAGACTATTATGAGATTAAATATTTTAAGCTGTGATAAATTTGATATGTTATGTCCCCAAACCTTTATGGAATTTAAAGTTCATTTGACATTTACATACTTGCTCAATATTATGACATATCTGAGAAATAGTTGAACAATATACTCATATCAGTTAAAAATAGATAATTATTCCAGTCTAAACATGTCAAACAATATATTTATATATACATGTGCCGGGGGACATGGGATTATTTTATCAAATTGTTATATTTTCCCAGCCATTATGTAAGACTGGTTTGTGTTGGTGCTGCAGTTATATTGCACTGGTCAACAGCTGTATGTGTAGGTCAGACACCAAGGCCTGCATCAAAAGCTAAGGTTTTGAGTGACAGCTGATAGCTACAGCACATGTCCCAAGTCTATAAATTCACAGGCTGGTAATATCTGCAGGTTACAGTCATAGGTGTAAACACTGTATTTGGATAGTGTTGAGTGGCCAATGTTTTTATTTCACAACAATACAGGGCTGACCTTATTGTGTGTTCAACTTGACATTCTGTTGTGGACAGTAGCAGGACAATGTTATTTGTTTAGCAATCAATGTACAGTGTCCTTTTGAATGGAGGATTATTTTGCCATTCTGAGTTCTCATTGGTTGATTGGGAACCCCCATGCCTTCCTTATCTTTAGACTGCAATAGTGAAAGGAACATGAAACAGCTAGACTACAACTGTACATACTGCAAAGACTATTTGTGTTTTCATTTCCCATTCAGTTTGTGAAAGACATGATTAATTTTGTAAGTACTTTGCCAGTTTATATGTTTACATTTAGAAGAACATTTCAGGCCACAGGATTTGTTACAGTGAGCTAGCACTTACTATCTGACTCATCCATAGTCACACACCTTTGTAAAAGTTTGGATGTGCGTACAATCATTGATATACTATTTAAATCACTCATGGACTGGCCCATAGTTTCATTTTCTGAGCTGAGTGCATGACGAAAACAACACTTCTCTTGAGTGTTACATTTTATACAGGGAAGTCTGTTGTACATGTAACATGAAAAAGAAAAGTTTTCACAGTAAAGGAATTCATTGATTGTATATCTGTGTGTGTAAAACAGGGGAATTTATTTATTAATAGTTCATTGACTGAGACAGTTTTTGTGGCTTGTGTCTCCTTTGATGTTTGTTGCGGACTTTAAATTCCTCGGTGGGCCGAGTTAAAGAGGTAGTAGAGGTTCAATCAAACATCGCGAATTCAGTTGCGAGGAGGCTACAGCTGACAGGAGAAGATCCCCCTACACGCGTCTTCAGCTACCATCAAGACGAGCGCTCAGTCACGTGTGTCCGTTTATAGCGCAGGAAGGAAACTTTGTCACCAAGTGTGTAGTATTCCACTTGAAGATTTGGACTTGCTCAAATTGGAAATGTGTAGGAAGAAAAAAAATTGTTGTTCATATTTAATATCTTGAAGTTTTCGCCAGAACTTGATATAAACAAGAGATTTTAAAATAGTGGAAGATTAATTGACTGATTGAAGGTATGGGTGGAAACAGTTCTCATTTGGATTCTGATATCGACCCACGATATAACATTGAGAAGAACTCAAAAAATTGTGAAACCAACTTTCAGAGACTTCAGTATCATGGTATCAGATACCCTAAAGGTAAGATGAGAATATCTATTTACTTGATTTATGTACTAAATTATCAATAACTGCTAAGATTAATGGATCATTTATTGAGCCTTTAGGGATACTTTTTCAAGAAGACATTAATTATCACATCGTCACCTTGATGTTTGTTTCTTAGGGTCATATGTGTTTTATAAATTTGACAGTGTTGTATCATGTAAAAATTAATGTTTTCCTGTTAGGAGCACTTGACAACATCCCCCTCAAAAAAAAAAATTATACATATGTATTTTTGAGTTTGTTTTTTAAAAACTTTTTTCAATTAAAATAAAATAAATGTCATTTTACATGTTTCGTTCTCTTAATGTCAAGTTTTATTGAAAATTTATGAGCACCTTGAGGACGTGATTCAGAAAGTGAAATTGGTGTATTGTACTATTTTGAAATCATGATATGTGTAGTATTTAAATTGTTTGACAGTTTTATTTTATAAAAATGTAGCCCATACCTATTCCTCTTAAGCAGTTTTTGTATGGCAATAAATGATGTTAATTACCCAGTTTTAAAGATGTAAATAAGACATGTCTCTAAAAAAAAAAAATTCAAACTAGTATAAAATATCAGATTATAATATAAACTCTAGATAATGTATCTTGCAAATAATTTTGTGAATTTTATAACCATTAGTTAGAAAATGTATCTTGCAAATAATTTTGTGAATTTTATTACCATTAGTTATTAGCAGTTGAATTTAGGTATAAAGTAGTAGTATTCAATAAACTTTTTTATTTCTTTTGCGAATAAATTAGAATTCTAAAAGAAATATATTTTGTATAATGTAGGATTTTTTTTATATAATTATAGGAAAGCCTAACCCCCCAGAGGGAAATCCTTCAGCAAACAACATCACACAGACCTCACTAACACTGAAATGGGTTCCTCCGTACGGATGCCCATCTAGCACCATTTTGGCATACCAGGTGGAGGTCTGTCGAGCGCAAGACAAACGTTGGAGAGTGGTTACTAATTCCTGTCAAGGAAATACATATGATGTCAAAAACCTTGCACCAGGTGTGGATTATTTGTTCCGTGTCAGGACAGAAAATGTATACGGAAAAAGTAAACCTAGTGTTCCCTCACAAGTGATTCGGACTCTGAGCGAAAATCCATGGATTACTCCGGCGGAAGAAAAGTCAGAGGAGGAGAGGGAGACAAAACTCACCAGGAGACATAGTCACTATATTAAAGTGGAAAACAGTGTATCCAATCTCCTACAGAAGACAGAGAGGGAGGAGGAGATGAATGAAGTGGGAACTATTCCATTCAAACGAAACAGCAGTATCCGGCACTCTTTGCCTGTCCACTGTGTTAAGCGACCCACAGTTTTACCATCTAGCATACTGCCAGGATCCAGACGAGAGAGCATCTGCAGTTTGAAGGACAGAGAATCTAGGAAATCCATTGAAGAATCATCAGTGTTCACTGATGATACTGATGAAGTATCATCACTAAAACTTCATCGAATATCAATGACATCTACTGAAGATGATTCATGCAAATGTTCATCCTCTGCAGCTTCAATGACATCTATCCCAGAGGAATTTAATGACTCTAAGGGTGAAAAGGAATCAGATCTTATTTTCATCAAGACCTCTCCACCCTCCTGGCGGTATAACCCCCAGTCACATGATATTCTATCTGCTCCATACTCAGATGATACAAAATTGGCCTGGGTGACAGACCAGAAATCTACAATTCCCGATCAGCAAAATGCTGATGACACCTCACCAGTATGGCAAGACAGACATGAGAATAATAAAAATTTGCCAGATTTCCGATCACTAAGAAGTGCTTTAAACTCGAATGACCTTTTAGTGAAAACTCTCAATGCCGATAATAATGGAAATTACTCGACTCTCAATTCTAAAGGAAAATTGTATGATAAAGTTATACAGGAGGAGGACGAACACAATCTTGCATTTGATATTGTGTCAGCTGTGTAGGATATTACAAAAAATTTCTGACCCTATTTTACGGGTAGATGGAGCATAATTTTTTGGGTTAATATGTCAGACTGATTGGATTTCTACAAATGCCATGCTCTAAAAAGGATGAGATTTGTTGAAGACAGAATTTTATCTGTCCCATTTTGCCACATGGTGCTCTAAACTATAGTCTTCAGTTGTAGTGTAATAATCCAAGGTTGAATCAAATCCGATCTCCTTTGTGTCATTCGTTATCATGTACTTTAATCCTTAAATATGTTGTTGAATGTAAAAACAGATATATAGTGCATACTGTCCTGTTTAATTCAATAAGTACAATCGTCCTGCATTTTTTGATAACCGGGCGGAATGATAAAACAAAAGAATTTCAGAATCCTCAACATTTATATTTTAATGGGTTTTTTTTAATGTTGAATATATTTATTTCATAAAAGTTTTGAAATCATTCATGTGTTTTGTATCATTCTAGGCTTTCTGTTTGCATGAAAATAAGAACCCATGTTTCAAAGAAAGTTGAATGACTAAGCTCAAAATTTCTTGACAAAATAGCGAGGTGTTTAAAAACTGATTTAGTATCTGCAGGCTGTTTTTCTTTCTGATTTGAGAAGCTGTTTATTTTATTTTTCTTTGGAACCCTACAAAACACGTTTTCTGTATTTAGAAGGATTTATTCTTATCATATCTGTTGATGCAAGAACTTTAACATCCAAAAAAGGTGATTTTTTTTTTCTTTCTCATATTATCATTTACTTATAGTGCACATTTTTTATGAGTAAATGTGTGTTAGTGAGTTAATATTTCATGTTTGAGCTCACATCTCCAAAAAAAAACAAAAACAAATTGTAAGCTTGCTTTACTGGGTATTCATTCACACACTCTCTTTCTCTCAATCTCTCAATTTCCCTTAGCCTGTAAATCTGCAGAAATATTTTTAGAATACATGAATTTGTTGTGTAAATAGTTTCAAATTACAATGAGTATCAAATTTTGAATTCACGGTATGCATCTATGGTAATTTATTTGCATAAGATTTATGGATGACAATAGTACTGCTTAAGTATATATAATTGGAGTCAGAAGTCTCCCATACAGAGGACAGGAAATGCTTTATCCGAAATGTAAATTAAAAATTTTGGAGGGTAACAAGAGGATATGAAGATAATTGACCATGATAGTGCTTGGAGACAGGATGGACCATGGAGTCCAATTTCTCATTTGAACAGCTGTTGTTTTTTCAGGGTTACCCCATCTGCCACAGCAAATCTAGAAATCTGTCTGAAAAATCACTGTGTTCATTGTACATGCTTGTTGACCTTTGAAAGTTTTTTTTATATTTGATTCCCCCCCCCCTAAAAAAAGAAATGTATGTATAGCTTCGGGCTGCTGTCTGTTGCTGAAGTCATACTGTCTAACTGGAGGTTGGGTGGTATTGAAAATGAAATGACTAGAACAACTGCATGGTTTCCCAAACAAAGACTTGTAGTTTATGTAAGCAAATATTGACTTAAAAAGGAAATTTGGCTGTTGCGCATTTCTAGAATTGTGAAAACTAGTATACTTAATTTTTGAAGAATAGGAAGTTAAATTGAAAGAAATGTGTCAGGATCTGTCTAACAAATTAACTAGTCCAAAACAAACTTTTCAGCATTAAGATTGTTTAATTGATAATGAGCATTGAATGTTTTCTTAAGCACAATCCAACCCAGTATTACACAATTTCTGTTTAAAGATTAAATATAGTGTAGCTGCTGTACTGGGTCCCTCTTTGTTCTTTTATGATTTCAAGCTAATGATTCTGAAGTTAGAAAAAATAAATAAAGATTAGATAAGAAAAGATTACATTAATTAATATACTATAAATCTTTGATAATATAAAAGATTGTTCAAGTGCCAAAACAGGTGACCTTTCTGTATGCAGAGTGGTGAGATTTCATATTTTATGAGAAAGGTTAATAACTTCTTTGTAATCTGATGAGAAAATGTGACAAGCTGGTTCTCCATTGTGCAAGTGGAAGACTTGCCAACAGAAATGAAAAGGCAGAAAACTAAAATAATTCTTGATCAAAACAAGATTAACTGAGACAAGTTACTGTTTAGTGTTTTTTAAAAGAACATCTGCTGGGTTTTATTTTTGTTTTGGCTGTTTGTAAATTTTTTCTGTCACTTGATTGTCCTTTGTGGGCCAAAGTCAGTCAGACATCAGGTTTATCCCCAGTAACAATACAGAAATGTTAGCTTTAACATGTTTAATGAATAGAATTGATTAAGTAAATACTAGATGCCAAGAAGAGACACACGCTTCATTAATTAGTTGTGCAAACTGTTAAGCGCTATTGAATTTCTTTTATTTTATTACAACATTGATATCATCATATAGTTTTCCTGGCAGAATCAATGTTTATAGTGTCAGCAGAAATAAAAAAAAAGTTTTTCTCGCCTCTTCACAAATGGGAGTCTCCTGTTGTGCTGATGGTGTGAAAAATGGGGAAATTAACCTTAAAAGGTCATAGAAGGCGCCATTTAGTAAAATATAATCCTTGCCAGTTAAAGAGTAGCTCAGAAAACATGCATGAAAACTGTCTCAACAAGGAGTTCAGAGACAGTAAAGATTAAGGATACTGGCCAAAAATTTGTAGAATGTTCAAAGAGTAATAATCAAATGCAAATGTATTCAGAAGCAAAAAAGGCTGTAAAGCTAAATTCAGCTCGTTATCGTATAAAACTATTGATTCTCCACAGACAATTGATCTTTATGCTAATATTTAATATTATGTTCTTTGTATCTCTGTTCTTCCTAATGTTGCAGGATATTGATCATTGACAAATATGCTAGATAAAATTCAGTAACAAGTAGGAAATAATATATATGGCAGCCCCCTTAAGTTTTAGGGTTTTGATGTGCTGTAATAACAATGATGAAGACAAATAGTAGCTTGTTTAAAAGGATAAAAACATTCTTCATCCCTGGGTGAAAAGCAGGACAAAGACAAGAAAGTAATAAAAACACTGGTCAGGTGTTTTGTGGCGGTCAGTAGTCCTCACT
Source organism: Ostrea denselamellosa (assembly GCA_024699665.1). Classification (NCBI taxonomy): domain Eukaryota; kingdom Metazoa; phylum Mollusca; class Bivalvia; order Ostreida; family Ostreidae; genus Ostrea; species Ostrea denselamellosa. The sequence goes on from JAMZEH010000042.1 coordinate 4,632,167, forward strand.
CATGTGAATAATTTTTTTTATTTTTTTTTTGGGTGTCCCATAGAATTCCTTCAGCCTATTTGGTACTAAATAAACTGCGAAATAGGATGTAGCTGAATTTGACATAAATGTGGATTGAGAGTACCTTTGTGTTCTTTGTACATAGTGAACTCCTATGCAAACTTGACCACTTCTATAAATAAATGGAAGGATGGTAATAAAAACATGGTCAGGTGTTTTCTGGTCTAAAATGTTGTCTTTCTCTATGATCTGGATGGAATGTGAAATAGGAGATATCCAAATTTGACTTAATTGTAATTTTGCTATGGTATACTGTAGAGTAATTTGCACTCTTGTGGAAACTTGACCACTTTTTAAATTAGGAAAATGTCAGAAGCTGAGAAAGGTGTGGTATTTGATTTTTGTGGGACTGTTACAGTATTTGTTCAATTGATTACAAAGAAATCCACAGACACATTAGTGTAATACAGGTCTAATTGCCTAAATTAAAAAAATGAAAAAGGAAAAACACCATACCAGCTGACCTTTGTATGATATTGCATGTTTATTAGGTTGGGCAGTTTGGACAGCTTCTGACTGATTACCAACCCCTCCCTTCATGTAAATACAACACACATGCTCACAACAGGAGGCCAAGATAATTTACCCAATGTCCAAACTACATCTCCTACAGATAGACTTTTCTGTTGTTGACAACTGAACCATTTTTTAGTGCGAAAAGATAATTTGCTGATGATTTTTGCACGGGTACATGAGGTATGCAGTAAAAGAGTTGAGAGTGCTTAAAGTTTCAGCCATTAGTGTCTCTCATATATATATATATATATATATATGTATATATATATCAGTTATGAAAGTTATATCAAGATTTTTGTTGTGGTGAAAGAAATTCCAAGGTTATTTTGTGTAGTTATTTGTAATATTTGAAAGTCATTCATGAAGTCAGTGACCTTAATGGGGTAACTCTTAGTCCAGGTAATCGTATGATAAAACTTTGTGGAATCAAATACATCTCATTGGGCAAGTATTTGTCTATGTCTTAGTGAATTTCGTCGTAATTTACAATAGAAGGATGAAAAAGCATTATCATGTTCATTATGTAATTATGTCGTGAAGTAAGTGACGATTTTGAATAAAACCGTCTGGACAGATGTCGTAATGTAAGCCTTCAAAAGTAAAACTTCCCTTGTTTGCAGGTTCTAGATGTGAGAAAGGCTTTGAGAGCATTTCACATTACCCAGTAAAAGCCAAAACCTGACAGCAGATTTTTATTTCCTTATTGTGGTAAAGCTACATATGTAAAACTTGCAAATTAACATTAACAATCAATGAAAATAGAGAGTCATTGAGGAAAGAAAATAATGATTCATACTGCTTTCATTGTGATTGACATAGTGAAAGTTTTCAGGTTAAATATTTAGTAATCAGATCAAATCCTCCCCCTCCCCCTTCCCACAGTAGAAAAAGTGTACAGAAGCATTGCTATTTCATATTATTGGAATATTTGGGGGGGGGGGACCAGTTGGAGATCTTGTTTACATGTACTTGCACTTATAATTTATTGACCACATATTGGGGGAATTATGCAACCAATGATAAGTCTGTTTATTTACTTCATTTAAGTAAACATGAATTGTGGTTTTATTGAGGTCAAAGTGATTTATGATAAAATGTCACACATATTTCAAGTTGAGAATTCCACATGTGTGAAATGATCAGTCTACAGTCATCAAAGTTTATGTGTTCCTGGATGGTCAGTTAATACTGCAGTACTTGGGTTTTCCAGACTGATCTGAGTAATTTTTTTTCCATGCCATGAACTTAGTACTTACAGTGAACAGCTTATAGCCTTTTGAATTGAAGAAAAACTTTTAAACTTAAATTGTAAAGAAATAACTTTAAGTGTGTCACTGATACAAGATCTTCATTTCAACCCACTTTCATTTTAAATGAGAAATAGGAGAATTTTTCACACTTCCCGCATAGCAATTAAATTGAATGTAAATTTGATACTTTTCAAAATTCACTGTGGAGATAATTCCTTTAAACATACAATTATCTGTGAAAATTCACCCCATTCTTCTTTATAAGAGGGACTACAGTGAAACCTGATCACACATAGACATAATGAGCTGTGAAAAACAGTAAGTCTGATTTAAGGACATACGATACAACCATACCCCCCCCCCCCCTTTCCCCTCAAAAATATGTTATAGAATTTTGTAAAGCTATTTGTAAATGTTTTGATATTGTTAAATATCCATATTGATAACAAGATTTTCCTATGAAATCACCTTTATTTTTGCATTGTTCACAAATCATTCGCCAGAAATTTGAAATCCTTCAAAAACATCATTTTTATTGGTTCATTTTATGTGTTAATGACCGATTTACAGTTTGTTTGATCAAATTATAGAAAATCCCATGTAAACACAGCGAAATTCTACTTCACTTGATAGGTTGAAGATCTTGGGTATCCCATGACCTAACGGGGGTGTTAAATCACATGAAATTAAGAATCTATAATGGCATCAGAGTGGGTGAAAATCTTTCTCCCATGTTTCAGCTTGGGTAAAATTCTATAGCATATATATATGTACCAAGACTGATACTCAGAATATAGGTGTTTTTGGTATCTTCTGCCATTGGAGTACATTTAAACTTGCAGTAAACCATCTTCCAACCTGATTTGTTAGACCAAACAAAAAGAATCATTCCGACATAATGGAAATTTTAGATGGCTGAGCAGAACCCATCTGGATGTCAACGCAGAAATTTAAAGATTTGTATTTATCACATGCAGTAATGGACTCCTTTAAAGGGAAAATTAGATTTTATGGGTATCCAAAAGTATGGTTATATTCGTATAAGCACCCTCCCCCTTTCTTAACAATGAATAGATATTAAGTACACTGTGTTTCATTTCCTCCTCACAACTTCATAATCATAAATCTCATCACCAAATTTTTTAAAAAAATGACAGGGTTTGATACAGTTCTGATGAAGGTAAAGGTTTGTAATTCAAGGATCCACAAAGTGACAAGCCCTTCTGACCTATTGGTGAATGCAAGGTGATAGTTGTATGGGATTTTTTTTTCCACTGAGATTTGGGTTTCATTCATAAATTGCAACCCTGGATGAGTAAAACCCACCTGTCCATACAGATGATATCTACGGAGTGGATATGTACTTTTAAATTCATGCAAACCCCCCATTTATGATATTGGGATTCCTGGACACACAGGGCATGAAGAAGTTAATCCTAGGAATTTCTTGTTTTGAGTGTACTGTTGTGCATGGTTTAGGTTGTGGTTTATCACTAAGTGATAAATCAATGTATTGGTGGTGAGAAATGGTTTAGGTGCGTTTTCCAAGTATGTATTTATTGCAGTCATTGTGAATGAAAATTGAGGTTTTCTTTGATATGAGATGAAATGTGGGAGTTCAATTGAAATTTCAAAGGAATTAATTGAATTATGATATAATCAGCAGTATGCATTGATCAATTTCTTGGTGATTTAAAAAACGAATAAAGAGAGAGGATTTACTGATTTGATATATTAGGGTAATAGCAGAAGAGGGATAACTCTTCTAACAATTGGAAATGCAAAAAGGGAGATAACTCTAATACTTTGATAAACATCATCAAATGATATCATACAACATCATAATAAAATGATGCTTTACAGAGATAGAATGGATATTGACTTGATAATCAGGAAATTGAGAAATTGATACTGAATTACTTTTAAAAGATCTTGTTTCAGTGGAGAAAAAAAAAAAAAAAAAAAAAAAAAAGATAATACCAGAGTGTCCTAGGGAAAGATTTTTTTAAAAATGAATTTACAATATAGAATGAATTTACAATGTAAAATGCAGTGTTCTATTGTAATTGGTTTTTAGAGCATGAGTCAAAAGATAAAGTAAACTTCTCTGATCAAAATTTGTGTCTTTAATAATGTCTGCCATCATTAACTTCACAGATTAATATTTGTTCAAACCGTAACCCTGCAGGCCAGGGTCCAGGGGCACAATTACAAGGGCGAGTCAATAAGTAACCAGCCTAACTTATTTCTGACTGAGATCCACCTCTTCTTTTTCGATGTAATTGCCCTCTAGTGTGATGCACTTAAATCAACAATCTTCAAGTGCCATCAGCCTATAACTGAAAAAGTCAGGGTCCTCTCCATTGACCCACTCCTTAACTGCTATCACAATTTCTTCATCAGACCAGCAAAAGGCCATTAGAGAGTTTACCTCAGCGTTTTTCATGGATGGCGGTTCTCTGCTGGTCTAGCAAGTTTGCTTAGTACACTCCAGTTATTGCACTTCCCTTGAGTAAAAAGTCCAGCATAATAACGCCTTTTGTGTCCCAAAATACTGTGGCCATCACTTTGCCAGCAGTTGGTTGCATCTTGAACTTCTTTGGCCTAATATAATATAATAAAAATATTAATAAACAATACATGACAACATGAATATAAACAATAAAATATCTTTCTTTGTTGTTTTATTGGGTAATGAAGTTTGCAATTGACCATTGCAGAAAAATTTTCATAGCCTGCTAATGTGTTATGAATTTTTTCTGCAATGCTAGCTACCTTCATCACCCAATAAAACAACAGAGAAAGACATTTTATTGTTTAAATAATGTACAATCAAGTTTATTCACACCATTGTAGGCAATTTTCCACAGCAGTAGAGTTTAAAAACTATCAGTGCCTTAAATTTTGAGTATCTGTGTATAAACAAGGTGAAATCTACTCCATATTGAAAATTACATGATATTTACAATGATCAAATTCAAGCTAAATAATTCTAATGATTTGGTTATGTTGAAATTTTTCAAGAAAACATTGTGGTTTTAGTCATTTTAGAGGTTTTTTTGAAGATATCATGTTTGTTTATGTTTATGTAAAACAGTTATGTATTGCATCGTAAGCTTTGACAAAGTAAACCTGGTCATTAAATGATTGATTGATTGATTATATATTGTTTAACATCCCGCTCGAGAATCTTTCACTCGTATGGAGACGTCACCATTACCAGTGAAGGGCTGCAAAATTTAGGCATATGCTCGGCGCTTATGGCCTTTGAGCAAAGAGGAATTTTTAATGTGCCACACCTGCTGTGACACGGGGCCTCGGTTTTTGCGGTCTCATCCGAAGGACCACCCCATTTAGTCACCTCTTACGACAAGCAAGGGGTGCTGAGGATCTATTCTAACAACCCAGACCTCCACGGGGTCTGTTCATTAAAAGTGAGTGTTCTCTGAGTTAAGGAGGTGACTGTGACAGGTTTGCCAGTAGTTCTCATGACTTTGGAGGCCTTACTGACCAAAGTTGTGAAATTTCTGAATCCTAGATCAGAGTTTTAGAGCCCAGGATTGGTGTCTTAAGGAATTCATTATACAGTCCAATCTCATTTCAAACTCAATGGACTGAAAAAAACATCAAGATATCTGCAGGTTTAAGATATTAAGGGTAAGATACATTTAAAGAAAATGTATTTGGGATGTTCAGCTCACTTCAGCTGTGGTATTTGAGATATTAATGTTGAAGATGATGAACTTCAATCTTATGTACATTTGAGTCCTTGAAAGCATTTTTTACTCATGGCCATACAAACTAAATGTTGCTACTTTGGTCAGCTGATGGTGCACACTTTCAACTTTGCCATTTAACAAGTTATATAAATATGTAGAATGTTAACACAGGGTTTTAGTTGTAGAAATACAATTGATAAGAATGTAACTACTAAAATTGTAAAATTCAAGAACTCTTGGTGAGGGTTCAGTGTCAGGGATGAGCCTCTATTAGGAATTCAGATAATGAAACTGTTTCAAAACTTTAATCTTCTTTACTTCAGAACATCTAGAATTCAAATCTGTAGAAAAATATGTACTAGATTATGAATTATGTGACATCTCGAAAAAAAAATCAAAAAAAAAAATCGTCATCATAGCATCCCAGACAGAGCTATGTGTGTTGTGTACTTAGAATGTACTGGATTTCACCAGGTGTGGAATTGAACTATAGTAATGACAAAATCATTGGAAAGGTCATATTAGAAGTCATAAGGTCACCCCAGAGAAGGGGGTATGATGGCATGGCCCATTGAGTGCAGAATGAAAGTGGTACAGTATTTTCAATTTTTGGCATAGTACCAGAATTTGCAAGGTCTTGGTATCTGGGTATTGGGGCCACAGAGTGCAGAGTGCAAGGCATTGAAGTTTTTTAACATATAGCATTTAAAGCAGACAATCAAGGAATGATTGAAGAGTAGAGTTTGTATATGGTCATTTTTTTAGGGTAGATAAAGTCAGTCAGCTTCAAAATGTGAAGAAATGTGAGTGTTTTATTTAATGATCTGTAATTTAAATCAATAATGAGTTATTGTTAGGTCACCTGATTAAACTCAGGTGAACTGTTGCAATTGGTCTGTGTCTGTCATCATTCATCCAGCGTTGTCTGTCATGCATTAAAAATTGAACATTTTTAACTTCTTGATATCTACCAATTCAATTATTTTCAGATTTGGTATGAAACATTTTTGGGACAAGGGGGACATAAATTGTAAGTTTCAGGACTCTTGCACCCCTGGGGCCTTAGAGGAAGGGCAAAAGCTGTCAAAATTTGACCAATTTTCTAAAATCCTCTCTACAACTACATGCATGTGTAAGAAAAACTAAATACATATAGTGATGTAGAGCATGAAGACCTCTACCACATTTGTAAAGGTTAGAGGGTAGAGGTTCTGACTCCAAGGTGGGTCCAAACTTGGTATATATAGTACATATGTGTAAAACATTTAAATAATGTCTGTTTATCTTCTTTAATGCTTTTGATACCAAATTGAACAAAACAGATAGTTAGATGGAGTACATAGTCCTTTACCAACATTATAAATTTCATGGTCCTAGGAGGTAAGGGTATGAACTTCCAGGGTGGAGCCAAAATTACATAATACTGATTATTGTCTTCATCATTCTTTAAGTTTTCTGATACAGTATAAAAACTAAATGAATATTCAGGAAAAGCAGAAAAAATGTACCAAATTTGTGGATTTTGGAACCCCAGGGTTTTGATTTAGGAGGGTTGAAATTAGTCATATTGTGTTAATGTTACATATTATATTATGTAAAGCCTCTCATCAGTGAGGCACTTCCAAGGACATACAAATTTAAAAACACATCTTGTTTTATACTCTTGCTAAATATTAGAATTTAGCTTAGATACTCAGAAAAGGAAATTTTTTTGACATTTCATAGCCTTTTGGACTAATAATACATTTAACTAATACTCAAGTAACAAATAAGGCCTGTGGGCCTCTTGTTTAGTTCATTCACATGTTGCACCAGTGAATATTCCCACATAATGCTTGTGTACCATTTGATTATTATGTCATATACAAGGACATGTTGGTCAAAATTGATGGAAATGAGTCTTTGCATGGTAGTTTGTTACTGGTACTGGGCCAGCAATTTAGAGTTCATATGTCATCGACTGTAATGCATGATGAAAATTTTTGAAATATTTGACTTGGTGGCTTTATGTTCTAACCTGTGAATGAATTTGTGTCAAGAAAGACAACTCTTTCATGCCCAATCATTTGCACAATAAGCTGCCACACACAAGATATCTTTTTAATCTTAAAAGGCTCTCATATTTCAAAAGTTAAATATGTAATTGTGAAAATTCCATTGTTGTCAAAAATATGTAATTATGTAAGTAAAAACTGCTGATTCTTTTGTCACTGAAGTCTCAAAATTTCCATCAATTTTTCAAAGAGACAAGCATCAATTTTGTTCAATTTGGGCTTTAGAAATGACTTGTCCCAATCAGTTTCACATTAGTTGCATTGCTCACACAGTGATTTATTGAAAAGGCCAGCTTGCTCATATGCAAACTGCAAATATAGATGTGGTTATAATGGAAAATTTGTATATCAGTACTATCTTGTCTAAAAGTGCTCAAATGTTTTAGGTGACTTAAAAAGATACAGGTAACTTAAAAGCTAACGTTCTATGGTCTGGATAGAGTAAACAATTTCTGACAGTTTTACAAGTGTAGTTTTAGGTTGAGCAACAAAATCTAGTTCACCTGGCATCTATGGAACCAATGGTGATTAATATGGAATTGATTCTTTGTTAAATATTCATAACAATGTTTATTTATTGTCATAAATATTCATTACTCGCTGCAAGTGATTGATTTTGTGTCAGAGAATGAAAATATTTTTTTTTTCTTTTATCTGTCATGTCTTGCATAACAATTTCCTGTAGCATTTATGAAGAGTAGATGTTAATGGTGCTGCCTGAGGACTATGAATATTTTGGGGAAAAAAAATAACCTGGTGTCCATTTATGTCTATGTGTAATATGGAAAATATCACATAGGTATATTTGTTTTGCTATGATAGGATAGTATATGATACACATACCACAATTCTATTAAGCATAGATTTTAGGAGTTTTTGAATGCAACATGACCTTTTCTTATTCCCCCTTGAGGGGCCCCTGTGTGGAGTGAAACGGTGACAGTATACTCATTCTTTGGAAGAGCTGTAGTATTTTACCACAATGTGATCTGCGTAGTCTGTTGTGTATCAGTCGATCTGGCCCCGATTTACTACTGTTCCAGTTCAAATGAGTTTTGTTCTTTGGCCAGGTTGTGCTTTTACACGTTTTGTTTTTTTTTATTTAAATATGTGTCACGGAATAAACATGTAGAGAAACATACCATACTAGATCAGGGAAAGCCTGGGATGTGATTCAGTGATTGTGGTGACTATGATTTTATTATGATATTAAGATGAAACCGTACAGGACTTACACCTCCTCAATATATGTCAAAATACCAGGTAAGATTAGGCTGCTTAAATTTCAGTTCCTATCAAAGTTTTAAAAACTTGAAAGATTAAATCACTTGTTAGTTTAAACCTTGATCATATTATAATAAAAGTTTGAATTATAGGTATGATTATAGAAAGAATTATGATTATTTATATAAGCAACAATTTATGTATATCAAAATTATGACTACATCATTTTTGGGATTAATTGATAGAATATTTCATTATGAGTAAAGATATATATCTGGCACAAGTCTTTTGCACTGATTTTCAGAATGTTTGTGCCCGATTTTAAAGTCTAGTAAATTTTTTGGTAAATCTTTTGTCAGTAGCTGAATGAGGGTTGTTAAATCATTGTCACGAAGGTAACAATTCAGGTAACACGATAAGCTGGTGTACCTTCAGGTGCATAGTGGTAGAAGCTGAGACATAGGTAATGTAGGAAGTGGTTTTTATGATTCACAGAGCTCAAAATAAAGACAATGCACATGCCATTGCATACCTAAATGATTTATCAGTTGTCTTTAGGCCTCGTGAATTTAGATATTGAACATGAATTTTAATTGAAGCATTTGCTGTGTCCTGCTGAGAAAACCTGCATATAGATCAATTCACACAATGCTCAACTGTCCAGAAATAATGACTACAGGGGTCGAAGTGTTATAATGATGCCTGTATATACACATTCCTTCAGAGATCATTAGCTGTGTAAATATTGTGGCTAGAAATACATTCATCTGTCATCAGGGATATATATTTTTTCATCAAGACCACTTTAACTCTGGTTTATTTCCTTTCGTTTGCTGAGACTATCATGTGTGTGATTAGATCTTACTTCCTTGCTTTTCACCACTTGCACACAGTTTATATATAACCAATGTTATAAACCAAAGCAGTTAATCCTACATCTTTACTATGATGTTGTCATTGGGTGTAAAACACAGCAAGTCTAGTTGATGTAATACTGTATAAGAGGTGTAAGGAGTGGGGCCTGTGCACCCTTTGTAATTCAGCCATTGAGACAGTCTAAAGCACATTTTTGTGGTTGATGTGGTAGCTACCGATTTAAAAGATTGAGTTTTCTATGACTGGACAGGGAGAAACATTGTCACATTAGAGAAATGCAGGAGAGGTAACTTTTGTTTGTTGAAATTGGTTTACACCATAGACATATGAGTGTGTGTCCAGAGATTGACACTTTTATCACATCAGAGTTTTATCTTGCTGCAGTACAAATAGTTCTGAAATCTCTGATATGACAGTAGATTATACTGAAATCAGTTTGACCTAAGAAACAAAAGATACTGTCTTCCCTTTTGTGATACAGTAAGTTGGTTTACACTTTAGGTTCCCCCTCTCCCCCCCCCCCCCCCCCAACCCTCCCATTTGAGGTGATGTTGTTTGTCTATAATTTTTTTACTACAATATCCCTAACCAATTTGGCTGCACTGGTGATATACTACACAGGACAAAGGTGAAATAGTTTTCAGGACAAAGGTGACCCTCAAGGTTACATTTTGGCTAATTAGCTTGTTGTAGAATCTCCATTCTGACCATTTTCCTTCAAACAACGTAATTTTTTATGTAGAGCGTGTGTCAAGAGCATAAACCAGGTGTTACTCTATAGCTTCCCTATCAAATATAAAGCCCAGTCGGGGGTCATAAAAATGATGTCTACACTTCTCAAATCATTTATCCTTTTATTGAGGCAGGTCATCAATTTTCTGGTGATAAACTCTGTCATGTAAAGGTTGATTTGCAGAAAGCTACATAGAAAGGTTCCTAAGTTTTGGTAGAAGTCCATCTGATGTTGCCTTTATTTGAATGATGTAAAAAAAAAATTGTTTTAGGAATCAATTTGAAGAAGACTGACCTTTATCTCACCTGTGTTATGAGACAAGTTCTTTTTTTTGCCCTCTCTTTCACATCAAAGATATTTTTATCTTTAATTGGAGATCTCTGAAATACTCCTCTTCATTTAAATACAATGTACATGTAACTGGAAAAAAACCCACTAAATGGATGACCTCTCATTTAAATACAATGTAACAGAAAACCCCCTAAATGGATGACCTATTTTCCAAAAGTATATTATTAATAAGTATGACAGTGTTACCCAATGAGTGGATTAGGACACCTGACACTGAAGATGATAGAGGATGTGCCTCATCCTATGGTGTATCTGGTCTTCACAACGATAGACTCTGTGGCATGCTTTGTTTAGGGAGGGCTACATAAAAAGAACTTATTATCTTAGATAAGTGTGTGCATACCTGTAAATTACCTGCACTGCTTGGACCATGTCCTCAGGTAGGAGAGAATATTCTTTGAAAATTTGTTGACTGTTTCAACATGTGTTTTAAAGATTTTACAATTTGAAAGATGATAAAAAGTGATTACAGAATTTTTGTTTTTGATAATTGAAGTTAATGTGGTTTTGTTTGGAATATGGATGTAAAAGTGATATTAATGAGGTTAGTTTTGAGGGTTTGTTATTATGGTTAGTGTCATAAATTTCATTTTAATGGGGTCACCTTGAAAGTATTTAGGATGGTGGAAAGTATTATGAGACATTCCAACACAGTTGTCATCAGTTTTGTTCCTTTATGAGAGTATTTGGAATGATTTGGTCTTCATTTCCTGTTCATTAAGTTATAGAAATTTTTAATTTAATTATATTTATTTAATTTTATCCCCTCACCCTCTTCCATTGAATTCATAGAATTTCTTGCCCAGAAAATATGGCTTGTATCACATTTAGATAAAATTTGTCTTGAAAACTTTAGTATACTTAAATACAATCATCTGCAAGGAAGCAGCTGTCCAATTTCTCAAAGTTGTTTTTATCATGAATCTAAATAACTATTTGGAAATAGGCACAGAGAAAGAATATGAGTCCATTCCTGGTAAAAAACTTGATGATTTTTTTATCCCCCCCCCCCCCCTCCATTCACTCTCTTCCTTTGAATTCAGAATATGTATAGATAGGCTGCATTAAATCTTCCTACCCAGAAAGTATGATTTGCATCACATGTAGATAAAATTTGTCTTGAAAACTCTAGTATTCCTTAAGTGCAAATATCTGCAAGCAAGCAGCTGTCCAAGTTTGTCAAAGATGTTTTCTGTTTAAATAAATATTTGAAACAGCCACAGAGAAAGGCTATGATTCCATTCCTGGTAAGAAACTTGACAACAACTTGATTCTAATGCAGGTTCTACCTGAGTGTTTCCTTAATTGCCACAATTCAAAATGAATGCCCACATCTCCTCGTCTGTCCAGTTCTCTGTGTTTGGTTGTCACTGTTAGGGGCATTTATCCTCCACATAGTTGTCATTGTATGCACACATGTTTCTCCAACAAAAATACTGTGCATTTCCTGTTGTATAAACTAATGTCAGTTTGGTCCAGTTTTCATGTATACAAATTGATATGGAACCTTGATGTGATTGTCTTGTGACACTAGTCCAGATTAACTTCTCACTGTGGTACATTGTTGTGTACATAAGTAGGTCTAGACTAAACTCAGAATCATGACAAGGTTAGACTAAACTCGGAATCATAACTAGGTCTGAACTAAATAAAGATTTAGACTAAACTCAGAATCATGACTAGGTCTGAACTAAATAAAGTCTCAGACTAAACTCAGAAGCATGACTAGGTCTGAGCTAAAGTCTTAGACTAAACTCAGAATCATGGCTAGGTCTGAGCTAAAGTCTTTGACTAAACTCAGAATCATGGCTAGGTCTGAGTTAAAGTCTTTGACTAAACTCAGAATCATGTTCTAAAGACTCTTGATTATAGATCTATACTCAGACTCTTGACTGAGTCTGAACTGTAAGAGATATGTAAATGAAATCAACACCATACAGCAGTTTGTGTCATGTGGATATTGGTCAGAGAAGCTGTGAACATGATGGACAAGATAAAATGTCAGTTGTAGTGAACATGAAGGGCAAATTTTAACCAGTTAGTCTTTGATGACTGATTTAAACATGTCTGGCTGTCTCTTTCTATCTCTCAACAGACACTTTTTTACTTGTCTGTTGTTGACTTGAAGAAGTATATTGAATGTCCAACATGTAGATGTAGTTGAAATTCTTTTATATACAGGCTGTAATGTTAGACATAAGGTATGCAACTGTAACCAGACATTGTATTGATTAAGACTTGACCTAAGAGTGTTATGTGGTTTTTACGGGAGCTTGTCATGCTTAAAACAGTGGGTGATAATTGCTGTCCCATACCAGAGTATATAAGGAAACCTACTGCAACAGTCACTAATCCTTCTTAAAATATATGGCAGATTTAACAAGCAGTTTTGCTGTCAGTTTACATTTAAATGTAATTGTTTCAGGGACAATTGGATGTGAACAGCTCAATATTATGGATTATATACAGTATAAGAATATTGGGCTGTTTGTCTTTGGGATTAAAACTTAAGCAAATGATTTGAATGTAAGAAAAGTGTAAAGGGATTGTGATTTTGTGTGAATTAATTGAAAGATATACAGAAATATAGATTGTATGGCCTTGGCCTTAGGACTTGTTTGAATGGCTAAAGTCTTGCATTGTCTGGTCTAAGAATGTGCTGTCGGCAGTTGTGCAATCTTGTCCTGGGTCTCGGAATTCCTCTGATTGGCAGGGGTTTGTAAACATGAATTATTACTGTGTACGTTTGCACGATTGTGAATCATGACATGCTTTGCACTCTCTGTATGGATCTTAATGATGTTTTCATTTCCATAAAGAGTTCTAACAATTAATTTAGAAAAAAAAATTGATTTTAATCAATTTTTGAATTTAATTGTTCAATTAAATTCATTTTAATTATTATTTGAATAATTTTTTTAAAAATAATTTATTTGGTTATGATTTTCTTTCATGAATTTAGAACAGTGTATTAATTACTTACATCCATTCTACTCTTAAAGAAAATTCCTTTTCACAATCAAGTATGGCAATCACAGGCCTTCCCATGATTATGTATTGGGGGCATGGCAGATTAATGATTTATGTAACTCGATCAGATTAAGTGATAGATGGTCCCTGACACATTCATTAAGTTAACCTGAATGGTGGATTTCAGGTTACCCCCTTGGGCTGGTGTTGTTAAATTCTTATCTGATGCTGTCTGTGATCAGTAGATTTTAGTACCTGTGAAAGTTTCAAGTACATCATACTGTATGTGATTTCATACAATTTTCTATTTTCCCAGAGAACTGCATTAACCCTAATCATTATAATCTATATAAAGTTCACAATTGGAAGTGGTAGTTGAGTTACTTCCCTTCATCTGGTCATCTGAGGTCAAACAGAGAAATAAAAACCAACTGAGTCCTACTCCCACCCTTTACACTACCAACTACACGAGCTTCCTGCTGGATTTTACGCTTTATCACCAGTATATGGGTTGCCCCAATGAAAGGCCCAATGTGGGAATTGAGTTTTCAGAAGATGTGGGTCAATTATGAGCTTTGGTTAATTGTTGATAAGTTTATTAACCCAGTAGACAAAAGTACATGGGATATCAGAGGGAGAGCTATCTCTAAAAGGAGCATAATAAAGAAAATATATATTCAAGAACTCCAAAAGTGCTTGTTCAAGCTTCTTATAAAAGTTGACTTCTCAAAACTTTAAACCTTGAATATATCACTTTAATTCACCGTTTCCTTACATATTTAATGTATTTGATATGAATTTCTGTATGTAGATTAAAGTATTATGTCAAAGGAAGAAAAAATTAAAATTCCCCAGAGTGTCAATGAACTGTGTTTATTACTTTCAGGTGTGGAATAAGATTTGATTACTAGTACATATCACACAAGCAAGTGTCCTGTGCCTAGTTATTATGATATCACACTGTATTGGACCCTGAAATGGGGAACAAAGCATCTCAAATATCTGTCTCCGGGAAAAGAGGTTTATAAATAATTAAATGTTTCAGAGGTGCGATCCATCATATAACGGATCTCAAATATTCGTATCAGAGAACATATTTTTGTCGTTAGATATGCCAGTGAAAGCACTGACTGCATTTGGTATTTGTCATTAGTATATTTTGTACAATATTGTGTTTATTGAAATTTATATTGGTATTTTGGGAATCAGTATTTCACAATAATAACTTGGTGACTTTAAAAAAAAAAATTCTAATATGGAGATGAATAGTGACGGTAAGTTTTGTTTTTTGGAGTTTTTTTTGTTTTGCTTTGTTTTTTTTGTTGGTTTTTTTGTTGTTTTGGGGGGATTTTTTTTGCATATTTGCCTGGTTTTATGCAAGAAATGTTAATTCATGTGAACACATGCTTCAGAATGAAGTAATTAAAAACCAAAAATGTGAAAGTTTTCATTCAGGTGTAAACAGAAAACAATAGATAAAATATTTGGCTAATGAAGGCGTCAAGCTGTTCATTTGTGCACAAAGGTTTCAAGTTCATTGGAAGTAGCACATCCATCAATGAATCTTTTCTATTGGGCCTTTATATTGTAAAATTTTTCAAATAGTTTAAGTTAAAAATAATTCTCTGATTGTGTTTATTGAATTAAAGGGGTCTTAAGATCTGACTGGTTCATGCACTTGTCAAGGCTTCTAATGCAAGATCTCAGATCAATAACCTCAATTATCAGATAGATGCACTATGTATATATACTACAAAAAATGTACCCCAAAATTTAATCTTATCTTTTGTCAACTCTGAATTCTTTGTTCAGTTTATGAATCATTCTTTCATAATTCTGAGCTAAAGTACATGTTGACATTGAATGATAAAATGAATATCAATGCATCTGATGATTTATGTTCTCTGTTTTATAAATTGTCCCAGTCACTGTCATTAAATAAATTAAAAAAAAAAAATGTTCAAAAGATGTAAAGAAAAACTCAAAACTGGGGTGCAAGAAAAACACTCAATGGGGGAAATCCCAAATGTACTGAAAGATGCAGACATTGCAGCAACTTTTTTTGTCTTCTTGAACTTTCACAATTTTCTGTTTCTTGCAGGAGGAAGTCAAGCCCGAAGTGTTGATGCTGATCACACACGTGAGTTGAAAATCTGGGCAATGCTTGCCCATTCAGCACATTCAACTGGGCAAGCAGTGTTCACATTGCATTGCCTATAAGTTAGACATCTTTAGGCTCCAGATCCAGTTGAATGACAAAATTTAAAAATAAATATAACTTTGCATGGTATCTTAAATTATTGTATTTAAAAAAAATTGCAGTTTTACACAACATTCATAATAAATCATTTTGATATAGTTAGCTAGTAAATAATAATTAAAGTATTTAGAGCTTTGAATGTCAGTGAGAAATTCTTATTAGACTAAAAGGCTCGCAATATTTCAAATAGTTGTAGAAAGAGCTATAGCTATTTCCATTATGAATTGCACACCCCAGAATATCCATACATGAACTGACGAGGATTTAGAATTTGACTTACTCTAAAATTATTCACTAAGACCCAACTGGAGGACTGAGTCCCTTGCCACACTCCTCCTCTTCTCAGCCTGTTATTCAGTTCAATAACTATCAAGTAGAGTGTTTAGTCCTATCCTATACCATGTGTTAATCACACTGAATTGCTGTTTTTCTGTAATTTTAGATGAATTCTTTGTGGACCCAGTTTCAAAGTAAGTACTTTGACAGATTATGCAAATGAATGACTCTTAATATAAGCAAGGGTTTTTTAACTGTACACAATTATTCTGTAGGTCAGAAATTGAAAGAGGATATGACCCAGCAAGATGTAATTGACTCTAAGATAGAGTGATAACAAAAACAGTGGGTTCATATTTGTTTTCAAAAATATGTAATGCAAGAATACTCTGGTATAGTTAGTCAGCTGTATCCAGCTATGAGAGTTGTTAAACAGTGAGCGTAGCATTTGGGTTATTAAAGTCAGTATATTGAAAACTTTCTGAAATATTTAATCCTTATATAACAAACGCTGTGGTATAACATTGACAATTATTTGATTTTGTTAGAAAAGCTGATCATTGCGATATCACTGCCTGGTTCCCCCCCCCCCTTTTTTTTGCATGTGAGTAATTTTAATGATGTGAGGGGTTCCCTGGGGGAATCTGGTATTGTAACTGAGCATTAATGAAGTTTTAGGGTTTTTTTATGAAAAAGGTTTTGAATTACATTGAATTGATATGTGTGAAATTTGATAATGTCATGGGAATATCTCAAATGATGATTTTATGAGATAAAACGGTCAGCCAGATTATTTTTCTACAATTAAATCCATTGGCTGGATTTAAGTAATTGTAAAACTGCCAGGTTTAATCTATATATGATTTGGACAAGTATATCATGGTTAGCTTAGCTAAAAGATTACAAAAAAAGTTTAATGACTTGTTTTATAGTTCCAATGATAAATAAGCCTTACAGATTTGAAATTAGTCCATCATTTTTATACAGTGCAGAAATAGATAATAAAAAAAATTTAATGATAGATAACCAGAAAAAATGTGATTTTTTCATATTTAGAATACTGAAGTTTTATCATTATGTTGATGCTAAGTTTTGTTGATTTCTTTATTTAGCAAGACCGCAAGCTAAAAATGATCAATGAATACAGGTTTTATATTAGAGAAAAAGGAAAATGGGTAGCAGTCTATGTGGATTTTCTTAATCACAAAACTACTCTAAACTACTATATGGCAAAATCATGGAATAATTTGATGCCCATATAAATGAATGTAACCACAATATATTATAGTCAGATTTCTGTTTTTTAAAAAAAGAGTATTCAGAGATTGTGTATATGTTTTGTTATAGGCGACTGGTTCGTGACAGAAAGTCAGCTGATAGGAAGTCTCTGGACAGAAAGGCAGGAAAGCCTGAGAAACAGCCAGAGTTCATCACAAAACCCCGCCGACAGTTCACAGATGAGGGTCAGACTGCCAAATTCAAAACCTCCTACGATGGTCCACCGAGCACAAAATTACTGTGGACCTTTAATGGCATGGTGTTGTCAAATGATGCCAAGCACAAGGTACACACATTCTCAATATAGGTTATTTATTGCTCAGGCAGTGAAGCACATTATTTAATGCTAAATCTGGAGAAACTTATTGATATATTTGTAAACAAGGTCTTAGTGTCCCTAGGCATTATGTTATGTAAATCATCTTTTGATATGAATTTTGGCCTGATACTGGGGAAAATTACACGAAAGATATGAAAAATGGGTATTTTATAACTTCAAAGCCTATGAGTTTACATTAAACTGAAATAAAGCTCCTTAGCTGAGCAACTCAAATTTATGTGTTAAATTTTGTGACTGATAAATAGTTTTTCAAGTACTTGTATCACTTTGTCAAACAGTGGTTTGCCTCATTATTGGTTCGAACTCTTAATTTAAAAATAGCACAGCATGCCCTCATGTACTATACCCTGACATCAGTAAGTTCGATTCACAGGCCCATGAGAGCCTTGATAGTTCTACCACGAAAACCTGACATGAAATCACAAGTGTAGCTCTTGTGACTATGAAAATGGAGTGCACTTCTCAGTAGCCACTTTTGAGCCTCCATTGATGTATATGAATTGCCCTTCCTATTTACTTTCATTAAAATTTCCCTGTACTCTGCTGTGTGATTGTACAGATTTACCAGCAGAAAGATATCCACTGGTTGGAGGTCTGCGATGTGACGGCCAAGGATGCAGGGTTGTACACTTGTACGATACAGAATGCAACAGGAAGTTCCCAGGCTTCTGCAGAACTAGAAGTGCTTGGTCAGTGAATATAAAGAATGACTGTTTTATACTATCAAAACTGTTCGGGTTATCAGAACTTTTAAAACTTGTAATCTCCAGCATGTAAATTTTTTTTCAAACTGAAGCTTGCAAATTCTTTTGCAACCAAAACAAATCATTCCGAATAATATTATGTGAGAGAAAGTAAAAGTTTGATATTTTGCAACCAAAATTATTCATTCCAAATAATGCTATATGAAGTAAAATATATAATGCTGTTTGATATTTATTGATATATTTTTCATTTGTAAGTTGTATATTACAGTGAAACCTAAACCTGTCTCCAAGAGAGGATTTGTGGCTCCAGAAGTGGACATTGCTTTGAGTGACCAGGCTATAACCCCAGGCCAGAAATCTGTCATACTGGAGTGTAAATTCTCAAGTAAACAACGGCATACTACCACTTATAACTTTTGAATAAAACCTCTCTGTGTATTTTGATATATTACAGCTCTTGAGATATTTGACCAAGCTAATAAGTGTCATTTGAAGAATTGTTTTTATGAAGAAAGTGAAGTAAATTTTGCCCCCCTTTTATTTTGTAGATGCCATTGATGCCAATACAACATGGTACAAAGATGGTCGCAAATTGAATTCTGGATACTTTGCTAAACAAACCTTTGATGGTCGTTTAGCTCGCCTGACCTTGAACAAGGTTTCTGACCGAGAAATGGGGTCATATGAATGTGTGGCTTCAAACAGTGGCGGAGAGGCCAAAACTCAAGCCCAGCTGTCATTTAGAGGTAAAAGTGACAGAAAAGGCCCACAGACAGATACCGTGTGATTTTAATAAAGAAAGTTCATATTCAGCTTGAAGTGAATATGAAATTTCTTTGGGTTACTTTTTTGGGTGCTTTGTTGAATGTGTGGGCAAAATTAGAAGTCAGTGGGTTGTTTGTTTAGTGTACAAGGAATGCACTTTTCATGGACTTTACCTTTCACAACTCAAATACGTGTGAACATGCATGACATAATGAATCAATCGAGTTATACCGAAGGCTTACAGAAAATGTGGGACTTCACTGAATAGACGTTCTATGGATAATTCTAGATTTATAGACATGTTTGTGATAAGTTTTTGCTTTCAAAGTGAATGTGAAAAAAGAACTCTGTTTTCATGACAGATTTTAAGTTGACGGTTATATTTAACTTGAGTGCTTTTTAAATGTAAAAAACAGAAATCGTTGACATGCTACATTGAGATGGCCAGCTTTGGGTCATTGGAATTAAGTTTAGTGGTTTGCATGTGTTCTTTGAAGAGGATTGTAATATATTTAGAAGAAATCATTGACGATTGCAAAAGGATTTAAATTGGTGTGTTTGATTCCTCAAGTTTAAATATCAGTGTGAGACAATTTTCTTTCAATTTCTGAGTGAGATTTATATAACTAAGCATTGTGTGATGTAAATGAAATGGTGCTAGAATGTTCTGTAATTAGGATGTTTTATAATTGGGAGTGTAAATTTCATTGAAGAAAGCGAGACAATTAAGCAAGGGATAAGTGTCGAAAAGAAGTCGTAAACTTCCTGTCGGTTTCACTGATAAGATCCGGGATCTGTTTTGAACAAGAATGTCAAGAATACTGTCAGATAGCATATGAATTACTAAAGTAATGTGGGTTTTTTCCTATGGCCAGCAGCGATGAGAAAAATTTGGATCATAGTTGCTGATATTGCATGGTGATAGGGTATTTTAAGTTCAAGTGTGATTTCATTTCAAAGTCTGGATTAAAAAAAGAAAAGGTCTGAAGGTTTGGTAAAATGGATGTTTTTAGTGAGATTTTTTTGTTGTACTTTTCTTGTAACCTGTTATTCCCCGAACTTTCTCACATTTATTTTTTACAAGGTGTCATTAGAATGATTGACTGACTGTTTACATATATTGTAAAGGCGTTTAAATCATGTTTATATGCACCAAAGGTATTTAGTATATCAAAAACTGTGCAAATAACTTAATTTGCAGTAAGAGGTGAAAATTTAAAGAGTGTGCAATGTTTGGTAACGCTGGATAATTTTGTTTTAGTGGCCAGCTCAAGATCTATTCCACCCAAGTTTGCTGTTCCTTTGACTAATCAGACACTGTCTCCTGGAGGCCAACTGACTCTGGAATCCACAGTAACAGGTGATTTCAACATATTTCATTGTGTAAATGCTTATTATGCAATAGGTTCAAACACAAGTTCTTACAACTTGTGGGTTCTCACCTAAAACAGGTATGTCTGCCTAAAAGAAATGGGTGAAAAACTGTATATAAGAAAAGGAATTTGGTATGAAAACCCCATAATATTGAGGTGATGGTAGAATGATCGAAAAATGGTATTTATAAGAGAAATAGTGAGTTTAAATTGGTTAAATTTCCTGCAAAACACTCATTTACCATATAAAAACCATGATTTTATCAGAATTGATAAGAAAGAGGTTTTTATATGGTAGATTTTTGGTATCTAGTGTATATTTGTCAAACAGAAGATATATTTTACAGCTTGAACATCATTACATAATAAGTCCCTGTTCTTTTTAAAAAGCATGTTTATTTTGTCTATCCGAATTTTGTTCCCATTTTAGGGCCAAGTATATTCACGATCATCTTTTAATTGTTTTCTTTCACGTATAACTTAGAAAGTGGGAGCATGCTAGCTGAACTTTATCTGAGTCATTAGTAAGTTAATGGCAGGAAAATTTATGGATGCTTTCTTTAATGGCTGGTATTTTAATAATTATGAAAAGCAGATGAATTCAGATAATCATTTGAGTCACTCATGCATGTTGTTCAAAACACATTCATTTCCTGATAATTTAATACATTTATATTAGGATGAAAAAGTAGCCCCTTTTAAAAGAAGTGGCAATAAAAGTACAAAGTCTGATTTCAATTTTGCAGGGTATCCACGACCCGCCGTTAAGTGGTATAGGAACAACAAGGAAATTCATGTGGGCAAGAACATCAAGATGGAATTTGATGGGTCAAAGGTCAAGCTGACCATGTCCAATGTGCAGACAAGTGATTCGGACTCGTACAAATGTGTGGCTGAAAACGAGGCTGGACAGGATCAAATCAAAGCTAACGTGTCTGTGATAGGTAATGAACAGTATTTTTTCACATCATCAACAATAGATGATACATATGCACTATTAGTGTGAATTCTAAGGAAACGCAATGTTTGTTCTACTGTAGGTTTGACCCATTTATACAAAGATTAGTTAAATTTAATGGCCAGTCATTCTTAACACTAAGTCTTACTATAAAGCATTAACTGAAAGTTAGATTTTAACTCATTAACATTAGCGGGCATACATACGTATATTTTGATTACAGCTCCCTCCTCAGCTGCACCCAGCGATTTCAAAGAGCCCCCAGTATTTGTCAAAGAACTTGTGGACATGGAGGCTAATGATGGCGATCGTGTCGAGCTGGTGGTTCAGGTTGAAGGTCAGTATCCATGGCGGCACATAAAAGCCGTGCTTTGTGCTGAAATGGGCTGTAGTTTGTGTCTACTGAATTTTGTGTGAAGTGTTCATTTTGTGAATTATGAATTATTTTGTGAAATATTGATTCTGTGACTTATTTTAACTAGTGTAGAATAACAGATTAGAATTTCTTCATTTATTTTTCTTGAAAGCATTTCTTATAGCATGCATTGTTGCATGCATAGAATAGATCCCCGGCTGTTGTATTGTCTTTTGTGTGCTAGACTCTGTAATTGAGAAGAAAAAAGGTCTGTTGAAAAACAAACATAGGAAAATGGACAAACAGAACCCTGTGTCTTGAAGGTGATAGCTGTGAGCATAATTTCTGTGGGATGTGGCAATTGTTTGAATTTTAGATCATTGTCACAATAAAAAAAACTGAAACTAATTTATTTGATTAAAACGCCTAATTTTACATACATGTATTCAATGGCATTGTACAATAAAATAATAAGAGATGATACGCATAAAAGGTAATAGTAGAAGCATAAGATAGGTAAGTAAATAAGTAAATAAAACATACAAGTACATACATTCTACAAAACTGAATCAATATCTAGTACAATGCTTGAATAAAAATAGCCTGGAATTTCCTGATAAGGATTGTCAATTAGAAGAGTAAGCAGGAAGTAAGATAAAATGCATTTATTCATGTTAGAAAATGAAAGTTGGTTTATGGGAAAGAGAATCTAACTGTATTGAATTTAAAGTTATTAGATAGGTAGTTTGTAGATGTACATTACAGATCTGTGAATAATTAATTAGTTAGGTTAGTTTGTAGGTCTGTGAATGATTAATTAGTTAAGTTAGTTGGTATGTCTGTCAGTACTTAATAAATTAGGTTAGTTGGTAGGTCTGTGAGTACTTAATAAATTAGGTTAGTTTGTAGGTCTGTGAGTACTTAATAAATTAGGTTAGTTTGTAGGTTTGTGAGTACTTAGTTAGGTTAGTTGGTAGGTTTGTGAGTACTTAATTAGTTAGGTTAGTTGGTAGGTCTGTGAGTATTTAATTAGTTAGGTTAGTTGGTAGGTCTGTGAGTACTTAATTAGTTAGGTTAGTTTGTAGGTCTGTGAGTACTTAATTAGTTAGGTTAGTTTGTAGGTTTGAGTTAGAGTGCGTTTACCTGTGTACATGGATTTTCACTGTTAGGTAGGGTGACTCCGATGCATTGATTGCGTTTAATGTTCAGAACTTTGCATGACTTACACAGCATGAGCATGGAGCTTGTCTTTTTCTAGGCACCCCTCCTATAGAGGTTGTATGGGTTCATAAAGACAGGGAGATCAGTTTTGATGATCCAGTGTTTAAGATGAAGTCAGACGGCAATGTTCATCGTCTGATAATTCCAGAGGTACTGCCAGAAGATACGGGAGAGTTTGTGTGTGAAGCATACAATGATTACGGAGATACAGATACGTTCTGTTTTCTGTGTGTGAGAGGTAGGAAGGGGGAGGGGATACAAGGCCGATCTAAATGTCACAGGAATGGGAAGGGGGGGGGGGGGGGGGGGGTGCATGTCTTCAGCATTGCATGAAAATTCATGAAGGAATGAATTGTGCTAGATTTTTTCTTTTATTTTAAGAAGCTCAAAGCATATATTGGCATCTACAATGTAGAATAATTGAAATATCTATTTTTTTGTTTTTAAAGTGATTGATTGCTTTAATAGTTAAGTAAAATTCAATGCAATGCTTTTAAGACATATTAAACATTTCTTTGACATGTGGACTCGAGCCTAATTCTTTTTCTCACTTATTTGTATCTTTCAGAGTCTGAACGCCGGCACTCTACCAGAAAATACTGAATCATTCTGTTTTCTCTCTCCTCTATCTTTTAGTTTTTTTTCTTTCTCTCTTATTTTTCTTTGAACTATCAATTAACAACATTCCATGCATGCATATTAAATCTCTCCTCTTTTTCTTTTCTTTTTGTTTGATTTGTTTATTTTGTATGTATGAAATTATTTTTGTGTATTATAATGCCATGAACAAACTGTGATAGAGACATTTTTTAACAATTTTGTACAGAAATTTTATCACAAACCTGCATGCAACATAACACTTCCTCCGAGTCAAGCTTTCAGCCAACTTATTGTGAATCCGAGTCTGAGAAAAGCTTGAGATCAGACTCTGGCTACCTAACAGAAAAAAGTTACCAGAAACCGGACTTCATATTGAAGCCCCACATGGTGGAGGTGAAATCAGGAGGAAGTGCTATATTTCTGTGTAGGATTACGGGTTCCCCTGCACCAAGTGTAGTGTGGGAAACAAACGGAAAAACAATCAACAACGATGGACGACATAAGGTAGCTTTCTTCCCAGAGTTATGAAAAGCATTGATACTTAACATTTATATAATAGAAAACTGTTTCAAAGAATAAGCAGTTTACAATGATTAAAAATTCACTACTCTAAATATACATGCTGTATTTTTTTGTATAGATTACATTTGGAGAAGATTGTGATTTCATTGTAAAATTAAACCCTAATTCTGATTAAAAACAAAGTAAAATTCAGTACTAAATGTATATGCAGTCACCGTAATATAAGTAAAATCCAGGACTAAATATATATGCTGTAATTTTTCGTGCAGATTACTTTTGGAGAAGACTGTGTCCTGGAAATTGGAAATGTGACTATTAGTGACAGTGGAATATACACATGTACACTCACAAATCCAGCTGGAATCATTTCCATGGATACAAGACTTGTTGTCAATGATTCAGATTTATCCAGCAACCCCCCCTGTAATGCTCCACCTCCACACCAGTATGTTGGATGTTTTATGTATATCTTGTGTTAAATGAAACAGTTTTATTTTTTTAAACATTGTCTCACTAGAATTTCTATCATTTCATTGATGATTTTATTTTAAAAGAAATAATAATTGGTTTTAAAAAAAATGAAATGAAATTATTTTTTCCCCCCATTTGCTTGAAAATATGGTATGTTGAGTCTATTGTTACAATGTTTTATGAATTTTAGGTCTATGGATAGGGTTGTTGAGGAAAAAATTGAACAAAAGAAGTCTACTATCAATTTAAGTTCCCCAGGAGTTTCCAAAGCTAAGCATCCTGAGATAATGAAAATTCCAAATGTGCCAAAACAGCTGAGTGGTAATTCTGTGTCTGATAGGATAGAAAAACTGAGGAAACTAGAGCATAAACCACGAAAGAGTCATGAAAATCATGATTTCAGAGGAGTGTTAAAATCTAAACCAGCATCCTCTGAGAGGAAAGACTATAGAAGTTTGTTAAAACAGAAATCAGATAACTATCTTGTGAAAACAGAGGTAAATCTTGAGAAAAAACATTCAGCTGGGCCAGAACTAGGGACAGATTTCAGAGAAGTTCTGTCACTAAGGAAACAGTCACGAGAAGAACAGGTAAAACTGCAGAATGAGAAAAAGTCAAACTCGTTCTCAGGAACACCATCCAGGAAAGACAACTCCACCAGTTCTATTGACTATAGATCATTATTAAATAGGAAAAGGAATTCTGTGCCAAAAGAAGCATCGCCAGTAGTGAATAGAGACAATTGCTCAGTAAATAGAGAGCACCCATCAATTTCTGTGAAACAGGAGACTATATCTAACACATTACCACTGAAATCTGAACCTTTAGACAACAAGCCTTCATCATTGCAAAAGGACACAGTTCAAAATAGTGCCAGTGAAATACTGGTAAAATCCAAATTTCATACTACTAAAGAGGAAAGTTTACCAAATCAGAAAATGAATGAAAAGACTCCTGATCAAGGGAAACAACCCATGCCTCTCCTTTTAAGGAGACAAAGAGATTCACCAGCTGTGCATGAAATTCCCATTTCAGAACCTTCACCTGTAGAAAGAGTGGAAAAATTAACAGCACTGTCTGATAATATGCAACCTCGGTCACATCCTCCAGTCCTTACTGATGTCATGGATGAAGTAGACATTGAGAATTTGTTGGCTGCGCGAAGACAGAGACGCAGGCAATCTCCTGCACATAAAGACTTCATCCCACCAGATCATAGCAATATTGTGAGCATTCCAGTACTACAAACAGGGACAGCAGATTCTGTGGTACCCAAGTCTCAAACATATGTGTCAGAAAAACCAGACATGCCAAAAGTTCATTCCAAGGAGAAAACCAGTCAAAATGTCTGCAATGTAGAGGAAAGTTCAAACAGTTCTAAAGTGAACAGTGAAAAAAATGTGGAAGTGGAAAGTAAAAGGACCACACATGAATATTCAAAACCAGATGCAATCATTTCTCAGAATGTTGCAGAAAATAAAGATGATGATTTCAGAACTGTTCTTGCCAATAGGAAAAATAGGAATGCTAACAATGTTAGAGACTCTTTAAGCCCTGTCGCAAAAAGTGAAAATGAAAAAAGAGATATCGTAAGTGATTGGAGGACAAGACGACAGCAAAGGAATGAAGACAATAAGGAAGGTCTGAATGGGGATGTGAAATCAACAACGAAACTCGACAGTGTAGCTCACGAATCAATGAGACCCAAAGAGGAAACAACGACAACTAGACCTCCATTGAGTAAATTGAATTTAAATTTAAATCGCACCGATATTTCATCTGAAAATGGCAGTGTGAAAACTCCTGAAAATAATTCTGATGATTTTCGAAGTATTCTGTCAAGAAAAAGACGAACAAGTAATAGTTTTAGTAAATACGATTCAAAGGATAATAAACCTCCGTCCAGCCCAAAGACAACAGATTTCAGACATGTTCTGACGCGACATGTCAGCTACGTGGAAAATCGACACCGTCAGCCTCCCTCCTTCAACACCCGACTGAAGGATAAGACTGTCACTGAGGGGGATTCTGTGACCATGGAATGCCATATCACTGGTTTGCCCCGCCCAGAGATCACATGGACTATGAACAACAACCAAATCAAAGTAAGTAGAAGATAAAAATTTATAGAATTCGGATGCCTGTAGATTTCAGTTCTTTATAAGGTATATGGTGCTTTTTTTATGATGTATGAAAGCATCCTTAATGGGTTGTAGAAAAGCAGTTAGGAGTATGGGATTTAGGGCATAGGAAGGTAAGAGGTGGAATAGATTTGAAATAACAAAGATTGTATCTGTGTATGAAGTTGTGTGAAGCATCTTCAAGGTATATTTTGGAATACTCTAGAGGTATTTGGACATAGAGATAGACATTCTTGTTACAACTAGGCAGAGAGTTTGATGTAGCATTCTGAGTGCATGTGGACTTAGACTCCTGCTACAACAGGTAGTATACTCAGTCAATCAGTTTGATATAATGAGATGATTTTAGTTTTAGTTAGTAATGTTTTGGTTCTTCAGATAAATGATCATTAAAACCGATAGTGGGTAAAGGTGATATTTCTGTACTATTTGCACCAATAGAGATTAAAAAATAAGATCCAGAAAGCTAATGTGAAATAAAAGTGGAAATGCACACAACACTAGATATGTGAGCTGGTATTTAACTGTTATTGGGACAGTTTATTGTTACACATCTTCTGGGGTCATTTTAAGTGGTGACCTCACTTTATCAGTGGTCATCATTATATCAGTCCACTTAAGGGAACATGGGTATGTATACATTAAGTGAGTTTTTAACCTCAGTTCTCAATGCTTTACAGAATGTCAGTTTATTGTCAGTCATTTTGAAAAGCAACTAAATGAGCTCCATTTAATGATTTAGAAAAGAAATCAAAGAAACACTTTAAACATATAATTGTGTTGAGCACTGATTTTTGTAGATCTTTTGGAATTTAATTGCATCCTGGACTTCAGTTATCCTCGTGCTTTGTCTTCCCTTGTCACAGAATGAAAGAAAAACTATTTCAAAGAGGAAAATATAGAAAGATGTGATAAAGTTGTAAAGAATGTTTAAAAGTCTCTAAGTGCTCCATTTAAACAAATTTTGAAATCTTTATAGATAGATTAAAAGAGAACAGTTGAAATTTAATGTACAGCAATTTGATACCAGTTTTATTTCTTTAGATGAATAATTTGAATTATAGTTGATAAATGGGGATCTAAATTTCTTTAAACCAACATTGAAAAGAGTTCGTTAAATAAAGATAAGGTTAATCATATGAAATTTTTAAAAACTGGCATGTTTCAATTGAAGTGATTCAGACCACCTCGTACTATTAAATAAATATATGGTGGACATTTTTGCACATCTAAACAAAAGTGGGCAGGGATTAAGATGTAGACTGAATGAAACAGTTTTTAAAGTAAATATTGAATTTGTGTGTACCTTGCAGATATCTGCCTAAAACAGCCAGTCATGGCACATGAATCAAGTGGAGCGTTATTATAACTAGGAGATATATGCATGCTTAGGGTATGAGCATTAAAATCTAGGACTTCAATTTTGATCAAAGACTGGAAGAAAACAGTATAACACAGGGGTAACTTCACACCTTCATTTGTGTCAATTTAGTACCTTTGTGTGCACTCTGGTTGTTAAGGGCTTGATGTAGATAAGGTATTGTGTTTTAATTGTGGATATATAAACAATTTAACCTGTCTTGTCTTCAAAGTTATCGAGGATTACAGAAATAGATTAGAACAAAAACTCTTTTTAAGTATTGAAATCAATAAGGCAACACTTGGCTTACATTCTCAAGAACGTGGAGCATTAATGCATGTCATTTAGGTAATGTAATTCTAAAAATATTATAAGTTCTTAGTCTTGGAAAAAAATTTTATTTATGAAAGTTTAAAAGAATTAATGGAGTAACAGAGATATTTAATAGTTATGCAAATGATGAATTATTGTAGCAAGCATTTTCTCATATCTCTCTCTCTCTCTCTCTCTCTCTCTCTCTCTCTCTCTCTCTCTCTCTCTCTCTCTCTCTCTCTGGTATTTGTTACTGAGAAAGAATGACTGATTTCTTTTTTCTTTTCCAGCCGTCCAAGTTCTTTCGTATGACCTACGATGACAATCACATTGCTCGTCTAGTCATCGCTGGAGCTTACCCGGAGGACGATGGTGTCTATGTCTGTACCGCCAGTAACAGCACAGGATCGGATTCAACCAGCTGTCATCTCTTTGTAAAAGGTAATCAAGCAAACCTAAACCACTAAACTCTCAGTCACTTATACCTCTTGTCTGGGAATCCCTGATAATTTGCTGGTCTTGAGGAATTTTATACAGATAATTTACATTAAATGAGGTGGAGGTTGTAGGTTTTATGCCGTTTTGATAAGCTTAAGACTGACATAATTGTGTGAAATGATGTAATTGTTTTATGTGTATGCAGAACTTGCAAGCACTACAGATCAGTCAGAAGAGGAGTGTGGAATGAGGAAGGAGGACTCAACTGGCGAGGGTACCTGTACAGAAGACGAGTTTGCTGACACACTGGAGGCCCCTGTCATCCACGAGATCAATCCCTCCACTGTCAACACCACCCCAGGCCAGAAGATCACCATTCAAGTCTCCTTTACCTCTGATGAAAAACCCAGCATTGAGTGGCGGAAGGGAGCCTCACTGCTGAAAACTGGTGAGGTTTTTATATTTATAGGTATCATTCAGATAACTTCAAATTTTCTGAATCCAATTTTATATTTATGTAGCAAGAAAAATAGTCCCATAGGAATATGTGAATAGTTTGAAATTAAACGATCATTTTGTGTCATTAGATGGAATTTAAACCAATTTAACCGGATAAGTGAAGTTAACCACATGGTGTACCCACATGTTGGATAATTGCAGTGTATGTTCCACAGGATGATCCAATCAGGGACTTAAACTGTAATTACTGTATTGAACCAACGTGATTTAGTTTAATCTAACATTCTAACATGTAGTCAAGGCCCGTGCATAAAAATATTACTGTTTTGAAAACAAGCCTTCAAGGTTGTTGCACAGGGCTGTGGGAAATTGAGGAAATTCACAAATATTTCTCTGATTTTTAATAAAAGTTTTCACAATTTTGACATTAAAAAAAGTAAATTTATTTGGAAAGAAGGCAGTTTTTTGATATTTAGTGAGTGATGGTTATGTTATCTATCAGAAACCTGCAAGATGTTTTTTTAACTGAAGTGAATACTGCTTTCTATAAACCTCGTATTCCTAGACAAGCTCGGCAAGATCTCGGGTGTTAGCATCAAACATATAGTGATAAATCTCTAGATGTACACTGGGAATTTTGTCACATTTTCTATGGAATAAATTATAAATGATTTTTCTGCCATGTGCTGATTAAATCAAGTGATTCATTGATGTTAGCTTTCCCTCGTGTGGGAGGCAGAGATAGCAAGAGTGTTTAGAATGAAAAAGGTGTGACTCTGACACAGTTTGAAGGAGGTTTCTTTGGAATTTAAAATTTTTATCACAGTGACAGGTAGAACTTTATCAAAACTTTAATTAAATTGTATTTTGATGATATTTGCCATTTCAAATGTTACTGATATAGTAATTGTTCATCTTGGTTTTGTTAAGTTTTGTCAATCATATCATTTTAAATTCATTAAAGTGTCTTTTTAGTGTGTATCGGTCACTAAGGTAATTTGATTTAAAATCATTAAGATATATTAGTCTTGTCTGGTAAAGCACCAAGTGTTTCTAATTATGTATGGTGGTTGTTAGTGTGAAAACACAGCAGTATCGACAGCCTAAAGTTTTAAAAACAAAAATGCCTTTTTACCTTCAGTACAATGAACAGAACAAAAAGTTCTTCCACATTTTTGTTTAAGATGAAAAAGAATTCTAAAGCATTAAGATGAAAGTGTGCTTTAGGTGAAAATTGGATCCAATATACATAATGAAGCAGATTTTTGAGCATATATGATGAAAATCACGTATTGTGTTTTATTTATGTTACAAAAGAATGGTATTGGAAACTGAACATTGGACTATAGGTTTGTGTATTCATAAACAGCAGCATGCATTTGTCGGGAAAATACAACAACAGATCTATCAAAAATGTCAATAGTCCTGGTATTTTTTTGTGTGGGGGTTATTTTGGTCCCATTAGAGGTTTGATAATGTTGGAAGTTTTCCATGCTTCATTAGTGTGAAAGAAAATCAAAAGGCATAAAATTGTATAGTGTGTATATTCGGTTGTTGAAAAGTGTTCAGTCAAAATGTATGGCAGCATTGTAAAATGACTACAGAAGAGGATCTTAATTTTGATTATTTTATTGACTTGTATTTAAAAATTTAAATTTTTTCTGTCAGATGATTCCATGTCAGTGAGTACCTCAGAGCATTTCAGTCGCCTCACCATCAACCAGGTCAAGGACACTGATGCTGGGAAGTACGAGATAACAGTGAAGAACAGCATTGGCCAGACATCTGCGATGTCCACAGTCAATGTGCATGGTAAATAAACTGTTGTCATCTTATGAATGTAAATTGTCATGTTGTAATTGCTGTCAAAGCCTATAAATATCAACTAGAATGTATAGATTTATTTTTTTTTTTTAGGTGTGTGTACATTTAAGTTTAAAGAATTTTAAAATGTAGAAAACCAACTATTGTCTTTGTAATAACATACACACACACCCAACGTACATTGCTTGCTAACTGTTTTTAATGACAGATA
This sequence comes from Ostrea denselamellosa, assembly GCA_024699665.1. Lineage (NCBI taxonomy): Eukaryota > Metazoa > Mollusca > Bivalvia > Ostreida > Ostreidae > Ostrea > Ostrea denselamellosa. The sequence goes on from JAMZEH010000042.1 coordinate 4,663,791, forward strand.
CCTGTGTTTCATCTGGTATATGTAATGAGATGTTTTTATTTCAGATGTGCCAGGACAGGTGTCTGGTCGACCGTATGCTTCTGATGTAAATCTGCGTTCTTTGATCCTGTCATGGGGCTCCCCCTCCACAGACGGGGGTAGTCCTGTTTTGGGTTACAGGGTAGAAATGTGTGAGGCAGAGAAAGAAATATGGCAGACCCTCACGGATCAGTGTCATGTAAGTAACTTTATAGTTGTAGTATTAATCAGTAAGGTTTGGTACTAATCAATAGGGCTTTAAGATCCTTAAATGAACATTAACTCATTTGATGTTATTAAGACTTGCAATTATTTGTACAACAAGATACATTAAATAGCTTGTTTGTTGTGTTTTGAAAAGGAAATGGCATATTGTAGATTGTGATAGAATGTGGAATGTGAGAGAGAATCTAGTGTGTTTGAGTATGAGTGTCTGAGAAAATTTGGTGTATAATGTGTTAGCAAGTCTGTTGTGTTTGAATGTGAGAGAATCTGGTACGTTTGAGTGTATTAAAGAATCTGGTATGTTTGAGTGTATTAAAGAATCTTGTATGTTTGAGTGTATTAAAGAATCTGGTATGATTGAGTGTGTGAGAGAACCTGGTGTGTTTGAGTGTGTGAGAGAATCTAGTGTGTTTGAGTGTGTGAGAGAATCTGATGTGTTTTAGTGTATGAGAGAATCTAGTGTGTTTGAGTGTCAGAGAGAATTTGATGTGTGTGAGGGAATCTAGTGTGTTTGAGTGTGTGAGAGAATCTGATGTGTATGAGAGAATCTAGTGTGTTTAAGTGTGTGAGAGAATCTGGTATGTTTGAGTGTGTGAGAGAATCTAGTGTGTTTAAGTGTTTGAGAGAATCTAGTGTGTTTGAGTATCTGAGAGAATCTGGTGTTTTGAGAGTGTGAGAAAATCTGGTGTGTTTGAGTGTCTGAGAGAATCTAGTGTGTTTAAGTGTCTGAGAGAACTTGATGTGTGTGAGGGAATCTGGTATGTTTGAGTGTGTGATTGTTTTATGAGATTTCATCGAGTCCTAACATAAATAATCCAGCTATTCAGAGGAAATGTGGACATAACTTGGCTGTTTATTGATTTGGATGTAGATTTATTCTGGTCATTTGAAGTGATGCTTAGTGTCAGACAAGTATATGATAAATTTATTGTATGCAGTCTGTACAGTTGTATTAATGTAACATGTTTTATTGATTTTTCATCTGTCACGTTGACCTGTAAGTGAAAACAAAAATGTTTCAGATTTTAGCTATTCAAAATTCCTTTTGCACATTCATTGATAATGGACCATATGTGATAAGGGCTTCAAATTAAGTGTCTTTTGTGCATGAATCCTCATACAATTTGGTTGTTATTTTCAGTTTGATAGAAATAATGTAAAACAAGAATTATGACATCCTTAAACATGACATTTTACCACCATTATCAGTATTTTGACATCAAATGGCTAATTTTCGTGCAGTTTTTGTATAAAAAAAGACTAAGAACAAGCTAAAGAAACTTTATATTCTTTCCATAGATTCCTAGTTTCAGTGGCACATTTGTGAATTAAAAAAATTGTTTGTCCAAAACTGTGCTTTAAGTTTCCTGTCAGAAACATTCACAAAAATCAGCATTTTAACGAATTAGTGAATTGAAAATTGCATCACATTTGATGACATCATAGACAAATTTATGAAACTGTACTGGACATCATCTTTTTTATGAAATTAAGAAAATTCAGGCTTTCTTTAAAGCTTTCAAATGTTGAAATTTATGGGATGGAGAAAGGCCATTATCATATATAGTACTTAAAGGCTTTCTATCATTCTTTAGAAAATTGTTACAAAGTGTTGATAATTATGAGAATGTGAGTAAAATTGACATTGATTTTTCTTCAGAGTACATCATACCATGTAGCTGACTTACTTCCACACACACCTTATTTTTTCCGTGTGACGGCTAAGAACAAACATGGATACGGAAAAGCTAGCGACACATCAGCTGTCATTGTCACCAAAGATCGCAGGTCCTCCCTGCGTTTGTCTGTTGATTCTGATGGTACGTCTCACCTTGAAACAATCTGGATTTATATCTGCATTCCCTAGCACTTATGTAACTCCCACAGAATTTTAGCATTAATCTGAAATATCAGTGAAGCAGAAATGTGTATTTTGTGTCATGCTTGACTGATGTTTCTCTTGGTATCACTGAAAATGTTTGTGACCAGCACGACTTGGTTATCTAACCCTTTGTTGGCAATAGATAGCTGGCTGTGCTCACAGAAAGACGATTTTTTTTTTTATGTGAAAGGAAATATTGGCAAGATGTAGATTTGAAAAAAAAGAAGAAAAATTTGAAAGCTAGCTTTGCAGATTTTGAATTGCATGGCATTAAGATAGAGAAAAGTATAGTTGCATGTCTTTTTTTTTGTTGTTTTTTGTTTTGGACAACTTTAAAAAAACCCCTCAATTAGAAAATCATATATTCATGCATATAATCTCTCTTGATGAACTGTTTCTATATTGATGTTGGTTATTTTTCTTCAGACTTTAAGCTTTATGTAACTCTCCACATGAAATTGAAACTAAAATGTTAGAAATATCACATATAGCATGTAGAACTAATATCATCAGATACCCAGGTTTGATCTGCTCCTTTTCGAGCACATCATAGTATATCACAGCTGTGGGCACCTGATGTCAAACCAATATCAATATTAAGTAGAAGTTTAATCGTGAATTTTTTTGCACGTAATACTGACGTTTTTCCAGATGTTTTTGTGATGTCACCGACCTCACCCACGGGGTCGTACATGTCCATATTTTCCCCCACAGGTAAACTCTTCTGTCACTGCATGCTTCTCCCATCATAAACGATCAACCATGGAGATTTCTCCTCCACTTACTAATATATAGTATGGTTTAAGCTGCCTCAGTATGCTTTGTCTATTTTCTTTAAGATTTTTTTTTTATTACACCTTTATCATATCAATTAACAGAAACATCCCTGCATTCTAGCTTTAACAAGTTACATATATCATATCCTGTTAATCATAATTATATTCAATAATTTCTCATTACTAAAGTAAAATATACAGTGTAAGCTATTGGAAGCATCAGTATAATTTTTTTTTTATCAATTTAGATGTGCTAGAAATTGATCATAAAGATGTTTATTTCATATATCAATATATGTTTATGTATCTGTCACACAGACCTATTGTGTGGATATGAATATGTATGTATATCTACATGTACAAGTCATGTATATAGATAGGAAGAATGTCCACATCACATGTTCAGGTAGATTTGTCAGGTGTATGGTAGTAATCAAGTCATGATTTGATTGGGTTTGGATACTACATTTTCTCAAATTCTAATCTATCTTTTAAACATTTACTAATGAATCTAATGTGTTTGCTGCTCTGAGTTTCAGATTTGAAATTCATGTGTTTTAGTGCTTGCCAGATTTATAGGGTTTGTGATCTATTTACAGAAGAAGATTTGCCCTTTGAACCAAAACTTGTGGCACTGCAACAAGAAAAGAAATTCGAACATAATTATGACCTTCAAGATGCAATAGGAAAGTAAGTATAATGTTGAATAGTAATTCTACATGATCTGTAAATATAAAATCTTGAGACATGTTTGACAAACAGTTTAGAAAAACTTGTACAAATATGATCTTATAAGAATTCATTTTTGTTCCACAAAAACACATACAGCAGAGAAATGTTATGGTCATCAAAAGGAGGTTTTAAAAGGGCCCATAACTCTATTCAGGAACAGTTTCTTTGACAATGGTTAAATGATGGCATTTTTTCTTTCATTTTAGGGGAAAATTTGGAAAAGTCCACAAATGTTTGGAAAAAACATCGGGCAAAACATTTGCTGCTAAAATCGTCAAATGCAGAACTCAAAAAGAAAAAGAGAATCTGAGACAAGAAGTGGAAATAATGAATTTACTAACTCACCCCAAACTTTTGATGTTGTGGGATGCTTTCGAGACGGCAAGAAACGTGGTCCTCGTGATGGAATAGTAAGTAATCCAGGCCATTGATGGGTAAAGGGCATAATAAACAAAATATTAAATATGTTGAATACATAGGGGAAATCCATCTAGTGATTGCCTTCAAACCCTCTAAAACTTGGAAGATGGAGTTATCACATATAACCAACGAGAGTTTCATTGACTGAAATACTATAGAACTGATTTCATTTTTTGAGGTTGTTATTTTGAAATAATTTCACAAAAGTACAAAGGAAGGAAAATTTATTTCTCACATAATTTCTGTTCCTAAAGTTTATTATTATAACTTTTTCTTCCTTATAAATCAACAACACCAATCTCAAGATAATAAATTCGCAGAAATATTTCTTTATTTAACAAAGTTTTATCAATTTTTGTTGTGGTCTAAAAATTCTGTGATTCTGTTTACAGTGTAGACGGAGGAGAACTTTTTGATCGCGTTGCTGATGAGGATTTGGAGTTGACAGAGTGCGACTGTGTCCATTTCATGCGCCAAATCAGCCAGGGCTTACAGTATATGCATTTGAAATCCATTTTGCATCTGGATTTAAAGCCTGAAAACATTCTCTGTGTGAACAAGGACAATAATTTAATTAAAATCATTGACTTCGGCCTCGCTCGGCGCCATAAAGAAGGTGAAAGCCTACGAGTGATGTTCGGAACACCGGAGTTTATTGCTCCAGAAGTTGTGAACTACGAGGAGATTGGATTCCCGACAGATATATGGAGTGTCGGGGTCATTTGCTATGTCTTGTAAGTTTGATTTCTGGGACACAATAAAAAAAATGATAAATAATCTAATAATGGTATCTATTTCTGATGTCTTATGGGTGAAATTTATAGCACACTCAAAACTGTAAAATACTCTACTTTTGGCATCCATTATCTTTCCTTACCAAACAATCATTTTATATGTAGATTTTAGAAAATATTCTGAATCCTTCAAGCATAGTTTCTTAAGAATATATTCAAACTAAACTTGAGTTGGCTTTAAATATATCTTCTTTGTTTTCCAGGCTGTCTGGTTTATCTCCCTTTATGGGGGATTCTGATGTTGAGACTCTGTCTAATGTAACGAGGGGTGATTATGATTTTGATGATGAGGCATTTGATGAGATATCAGAGCTTGCAAAAGATTTTATCAACAAAACAATCAAGTTAAACAAAAGGTAAGCTAGGAATTCAACCACTTTTTGTTTCTCTTTCTTTATATATATATATATGTATATATACATACACATATATATTAAAAGAATTTTTTTCAAGAGTTTAATGAATTCAAACATACTTTTTTTTTTATCCTTTCAGGAAACGACTTACAATAGATCAGTGTTTAGAGCATCCCTGGATTGCAAGATCTGAAAGAAACAGCTCAAAGAAACTACGGCAAAGTCTGAGAAATCTGAAGCAATTCATGGCACGTCGTAAATGGCAGGTGAGAACTTGGTCTGTGTGTATTTGTGTGTGTGTATGTTGTAGTTGCTTCTTACATGGAGCACTCAATTCTGCATTTGCCATCTTGGTTTGTATCCATGTTACAATTTGATAGCTAGTAGTGCAATGATTATAAATTACTGTAGTGTATTAAATTGTTTTTGCATATATTTATATGTTTGATATGTATATGTTTGCCAATGATATTAATTTTGTTATTGCTTTTTTTTGGGTTTCATTCAGTTTGTTTTGAAGAAATAGTTCAAATGAACTTTTAGATAACATTACTTTTAGTTCTCAAATAAATGAAGTTGATTTATTTCTGTGATGATGTACAACTAATTAAAGATTTTCCATTGTGTTTCAATTTAAGTTTTAAACATAGACGAAACATTGTGTAAGTTCCCTAGCTGTGTAGCTTTCTGTGTTTGCAGTAGATGTAATTGTCTGTGTGCTTGTTCGTAGGATTCAGGGACTTAAGGTTCGCTGACACAGGCTTGATAGTGTTCGAAGCACTGCTCCTGCATGGCAGGCAACGATCTTAGACAAGTGTATTATTTTATAGGCAGCTTTCAGTATATTTTCTATCAAAGGTTTCACTTTGTTTTCAAAAGTGCCATAATTTCTCAAAATGATATTTATATAAAAAAAAAAAAAAAAAAAAAAGAAGCAGTGGTATTAAGGATATGAAATGATGCAACACTCAGAATTATCTTTATATCAATAATCAAATAGTTCCTTTCCCTCTAACTAACCTAACCAATGTAGTTCTATAAGTGGCCCATTACACCTGTCCCTCAGTTTGATAAGCTCGGTTAACTTGCATGTTCATTAATCATGTTAAAATTGGTTTATAATGCACTAGAATATTACAGTACTTGTTATTGTTGCACAATTTTAGCACAAATCTTGCATCAAGGAGTTTTTATTTGGCTAGTATTTTACATGTAGGTTAAATATGTTAATTGTATGAATTTTCTGGGCATGATGTTTCATTGCGTTCAAAGAAGGTATGAGCAAATTATATTCACTTGTGGATAGAATTATAACAATTCTGCTCAGTTTATTATTTCAAGAATGACATTCTTTCAATTTCTAAATTGTGATGCAAGATTTTTAATGACAGCACGGATTGTAGTGGATGGACTAATGTCAGAGCATGGCTTTGGTTTTATGTAATCAATATTCATTCTGTCACACATTCTATTCTCATATATTTCCTCCCATATACTGGTATAAAGTATTTTTCATAACAGATAAACTGACTGAAAAGTGGAAATTTTACAAACTGATCTGAATTTTGATTTTTGTATAAACAGAAAATGGGAAATGCCATTCGAGCAATAGGACGAATCTCGATGCTTCAGAAGAGCCGGAGTGGAAGTGATAGCTCTGTACAAAGTGATTCAGATGTTTCGTCACAAACTGATACCCTTTCCTCTTCTCGACCATCATCAATTGGGTCAGAGGACAAATCAGATCTCAGACTAACAGAACCATCCAAAGTAGTATTCAACATACCAACTCGGCAATCAGAACCGTCTCAAAAAAACTTTCCTCTGTTCGATCAAACGGAGAACATTAAAGACCCTCAGTTGACGTTTCTGAAAGAGATGGTTGACTGTGAGGCATTCATTGGTGACAATGCAAGATTTGATGTACAAATAGGAGTGAATACAAAACTGCCACCTAGTGTTCAGTGGTATTACAAAGAGGAGATAATTCAGAATGATGGACCGCAATTTGTGGTCAATGATTTCTCTAACAATGGTGAATACTCACTGACTGTGAAAAGTGTGGGTGGCAGTAATGAAGGTGAATACACCTGCAAAGTGACGTGTGGTGGTCAAGTAATTACCTGTAGTGCTGACCTAATTTTAAATGATGCAGGTGCAATGTAAACGTTTTTAATAATGTGCAATAAGGTCATTTAATTTGACCTTCCAATCAAATGAAATGACTACCATGAAATGAGGAAACCATACTGCTATCATCCTTAGCTTAATTTATTCTTTGTTAGATTAAAATTTTTGTTTATAATGTCTAGGACAGTGTATGTTAAGAAGGATCTTTAGGCCAAGTGTCTGCCCTTTATTATACAACTTTGGGGTTTGAGACTAGCCATGATATACCCTAACCTTGCCAGCTAGCTTTCATCATTGTAACAAGCTGATGGTTACTCTTAAATCCTAATTTTTCGATTTTCGGACCCTTTAAAACTTATGACAGACACTTCGCTTTAAGCTCTCCGAAACTCCAGATATTTTATTGCAGTGCAGTGTTGTTATTTATTTGATAGGATGAGGGTTATACAATTGTGTGTAGTAGCGACTGTAAACTTGTATGATGAGTATTGTTAACATTTTCTACTTAAAGAGAAGTTTCAAATTCCCTGAACCTGATTTGGATCTCTCTTTTTGTACAAAATTGCCATGATTTCTCGTGTCCATACACTGTACTAAACATTTTGAAATAAAATTTTAGAAAATAATATTTTTCATATTTTATTTGAGTCTTGAGGAGAACAGGTGGGATAATTTTTAAGATGTCAAACAAACAAAGCTGCCCTCCTTTTCCCAAAAGAAAAATAAATACATATGAAATTATAAATACAATGGAACAGGTTTTTTGAGAGATAGACATGTCATTGAGTGACTGGTTACTGAATCAAGTTGTAAACATGGGAAAGTTATTCTTAGCTTACATGGCCTAAATACATCCAGTATTTATATTGACAGACAAATAGACATAAAGAAATGAAAAGGCTAAATTTCAGGTGATAGCGTTTCTAGAGTGATACCAGTTACCAATCCCATTTTTTGTGACATCAGCATCACTGCCCAAAATATTAATTGTGAAACCATGATTTGATAATTTTTATTTTTTTTGCACATGAAATGCATATTTTTTTCATTTGCCAGACAGTCATGGAAGATTAAAATACTTGTGATAAGTTTTGGAATAGATAAACTTATATCTTTCATTCTTAGATTCCAGATATTCTGTGATTTATGCTAAAAATCTGCACTGGCAGTATGAAGTTTGAAAATTATTTTATGTCTCTGTTAGCGCTTATCTCTGACTTTTGTAGAGAAGTCCTTTTTGTAGTCGAAAAACTACAGCATGTATCTAGGTGTGATTAGACACAAATCTGGATTTTAAGCTGTCTTCAGCAATGAATGTTGTCGGTGAATTTCGACAACAAACAAGATGTATATGTCAGTTCTGTAGCTCTACTGGTTGGGTCCAAAGAGAATGGGAAAGCATTCTCATATGTACACAATCTTAAAGAATTTGGACAGAAGCTAGGATGAAAAATGTGTGGATTGGACAGATTATGTTTTAAGATATGTAACAGCTGCCATATTGTTCATCGATATAAAAAGTCGATAATTCGTATATAGACATTCACATTTCTATCTAGTCTTCATTGAGTAATCAGTAAGATTACTAGATTGAAATACATTTAAACAGATTGTTCAAGTCGCAGGAAAAGCTGTCATTAGTCAGCTTTTGTATGAAGTAAGATTTCAAGTGAACAAATTCTCATTGAAATCAGACATGGTCTCTTGGAGTAGACTTGACATATTAATTTGCTTTAGCAGCAGTTTTCACATTGTCAGCATCAGAATTCATTACACAGTGCTACTGCTTTATCTCCAGAAAGTCAGTTTATGTACAGTTATCTCGGTAATCAAACTCTCAAGGAGTTAATATTCTGAATGGAATTGGCAGATGGATTTATTCTTGTAACAACAGCCATATATCGTTCCTTACAATGAAAAATTTATAAACAAAATGTTTGTAGTCTCACTCAAACCACACAAAACCTGTTGTGTAATTATCACATACAACAAAATATTCTAACCACTTTCATTCAATCAGTTGACAATATTGTTCATAGGAGATGACAGAGGGTTGTGTCGAGCACTCCGCTGATGAGCCCTCAATCCGGCCAGCTGTGAGTAGCTACTTCTACATATGTAACATTTATATGGCTTCTCACCTACAAAATAATGAAGCTATAGAACGTTTTGACCAGCCAGCTATTTGATTGTAAAGATGAAAGGACAGTAAATGGTTACAAAAATGCCATTAAAAGTTTTAAATGGTCGTTATTTCAACTGTTTCTCGAGTTCATCGTAGACCAACAATCTGTAGAGATATCTGTATCTAGGTAGTATTTTTATGGGAGTCCCCTTAATATTGTAGTTACATCAATTTAATCTGATACAATAAAAAATCTCTGAGGGAAATTGGGATAGTCCTGTAGCTCTCTAGCCCATCCCCATTCCACCCACAGAGCTACAGACTGCAAATTGGAGAACAAAGATATATAGTACCTGTATGAAGTCTCACGTGATTTCGTAAAGTTGACGACTGGCTGAAGCATTTATTGCAGAACTTGCAAGTAAATGGTTTCTCCATTGTGTGAATGCGCATGTGCGAGCGGAGATTGCTTCGGGAGTTGAAGCCACGCCTACATAAGACACATCTCAGTTTATTCGTGTCGTCAACCAAGGTCGAAGTTTGTTCTGGGCGTTGATCACTTTTGCCTATTGAACATTAGATATTTCACAGCCAAGAAATAAATCAACTGTGCAAAGAATTTGCAATAATCGGAGAAAATACATGTATAACGCATTATATATACCACATTTAGAATTTTTGCTGGTATTTCTTGTGGGTTGTGACATCATGGGAAGACCCATGTGATAAATGCTCGAATGGCCGTACCAGACCAAAAGTTCTTCACCCGGGGCGATATCCTGAAAAAAAGACAAGTATATTTGAAAATGCCTACACTAAATGAAGTATTTTAGGAAGAAACTTCACATTGATTGTAACAAACGACACAAGAAAACAGTTATATAAATTTCTTTTTACGGAAGAAATTATTACACGTCTAGTTAACATGGTCGTTATGTTGCAACTTTCTGTACGTTATTGTAGGTATGGAAAATGGTAATTTATTAAAACAGCCATCACACGAAGTATACACAATGCCAAATGATTATGAAACTTGAGGATTTGTAAATGATGTGATGTTGACTGCAAAATTAACATGAACAGTATAAATTAAAGTGCGTCATCTTGCCGCGACCTGTGCACGATTGATGTGATGCAAGGACAAGCGATAAAGTGACGTGGAATACAATAATTACACAGAATGATGTCAGATTTATGCATTATAACGCCCAAAGTCTTGGATTGTTTTATGCGTTCAAATGTATCATTAATTTTATTTTTTTTTAAGCTGAAAATCGATATTACTCTGAATTTTAAGCTCTTTTTTTCTGATGGACGTTTGTCTGTCTGTCAGTCTGTAATCTTTTCATTTTCAAATCCTCAAGAAAATATATGACCAATGTCAAACTTAACACATGTACAATATTCTTAAATAAATTGGAATAAAATGGGTAAGCCAGAGATTCAAGGTTTGAACTGTGGGATCAGAGCGGGGCTAAAATAGAGAAATGAATATATAATATGGTAGCATATTTCTGCCATCACTTGTCAGATAATTATGTCGACTTGTCGGATAATAACAAGTTAAAGAAAAAACTATAAAAATGTTTCTCGCCAAAAATGATCTAACATGCCGACATAATGATTGACATGTTGATATAATGATTTGACATGTCGACATAATGATCTGACATGTCGACATAATGATCTGACATGTCGACATAATGATCTGACATTTCGATATAATGATCTGGCATTTCATAAGGAGCTGGAGCTGACAAGCCAACATAGAGATCTGATAAGTCGACACAATGTTCAGACGAGTCGATATAATGATCTGAGATGCCTGAACCCACAGAAACATTCAAGTGCCTTGTTCTGTTCACTAAACATCAACATGTCGATATTAAGAAGTCAATATATTGCTCTGATTTTAACAATTTTATATATATATATATATATATATATATATATATATATATATCACATATATATGTCTTTATCCCGTGGATATTACTCATAGGATAATTTTTTCGTAATCCATAGTATGTATTCCTACACCGCGTGACGGAATGTAAATAAACGAATACACAAACCACAGCGCATGGAAATACGTTGTACAAAAATTAAGCGAAAATAACGTACCTCCAAATCAGATTATGCAGATAACCGGTCATAAAAACACTCAGTCCATTAACAATTACAGCAGCATTTGAAAATCAACACAGTTGTATTTCCGGCATCCTCTAATGAATCCGGGATACGCATCATTCCATTTGACATAAAATAATTCAATCACTAATACTGCTGTAAGAAACTCAACCACATCTAACGCTGAAAGTTCCACGACTGTCAATGTCACAGGAGGCATACAAAATATTTCCTGATGGCGATGTATATGGTGGGAAATTTATAGTCAACATCCACACGTGTGGAAACAAATTCAAAACAAGACCGCGCGTCATCTATGACATCGATTCAGATGACTGACAATTTTCATAAATAATCATATAACATCAATGTAAAACGTTCCGAAATGTCATTATTATTTCATATTATATCGCTCTTTCATTAATTAAATATTGTGACGATCAATATTTATCTTCTTTTATATATTTTTTCTCCGAACTATTTGTAGCGGCGTAATGTTGACGCTACGATTGTAGTTCGGCTTAAGGTATCGAATTGTAAATAGTCGGTAAGGGTTAAATATATGATAAAAAGAATCTCGTATGGTTTGTGATTGGATGTGATTATTATCCAACTCGTGTGTTTTCTATCCCATCGCCAAGGCTAGGGTAGAAAACACACAACTCGTTGGATAATAATCATATCCAATCACAAACCATGGGCGATCCTATATATATATATATATATATATATATATATATATATATATAAACTGTATATATATATATATATATATATATATATATATATATATACTGAACAACATATTTTATATTTTTCTCGTTTTGTTTGTAGTTAAATAAACTTGATGACGCAGTTTATTGTCAAAGATTAAGCCAGTAAAATGGTCGTCGTTATTCTTTGCAATCAATATCCTTCAATTGAAAACACTCTAACACATTAAAGAAACTGGTGGTATTGTAGGGATTGCTTTGCAATAGTCTTCTTGGTTTGAGACCCCCACCCCCTTATCGATGTAAAATGTGGTTATTACCCAACTTGTAGTAAGTCGCCAAAAAGATGTCAACGAGGTGTCATAGCGCCTAATCTAAATGTACTCAAAGCGCTTTACACTATACTAAAATGCAAATCAGAATTCTACAGAATACATAAAATCACTTATAAATGCCAGATATCAATATCGCACAATGAACAATTGAAACTGTGAAAGAAATAAGCTAGAGAAAATTAGAAATTAATTCATTTTATAAAAATCATAAAATATGTGCTAGAAAAATTTTTTTTTTCTTTTTTTTTTTGATACCGTTCGTCGGCATGTTGCATAAAATCCCGAATATAAAATACATCAAATCAAAAAGTTCACATATTTTAATAAAGCCTAACGAAAGAGATGGGATTTTAGATCTTTTTTAAAACTGTCAAGTTTCTGAATCTTCCTGATAAATAGATTTTGGAGATATCCTCTCTTTTAATCAAGCAAACGACTTGATGAAATCGGTTTTGAATGTTGCGATTTGTTTTCAGGGAGGCGATCGAATCAAAATCAGTCAATCGTTTGACTGATTAAGTGAGAAAATATTGTCAAAAAGTATTCATTTAGAGCATAAAATTGACATTTTGTCGGCGTATTTTCTTCGATTTACAACATATTTCATCTTTCAAAATTCGTATATTGTAGTAATAAGCAGGGCGACAATCATTTTATCGACTTAATACTTTGCGATAAGTTACATGTACAGGTCATCTACAACCAAGACGAGAAAAACATGTCGTTCAGTATATAACGATGAAAGCTTAATGAGCTAAAAAATTTGCTTAAATGTTAAAATCAGCGACATGTTGACGTACAGCGAACAAGACAAGACATTTAAACTTCTCTGTATAAACCTAACCTTATCCAAAATCATTATGTTGACTTCTCAGATCGTTTTATCGACTTGTCAGATGATTATGTTGATTTGTCATATGATTATGTTGACTTATCAGATCGTTGTATTGACTTGTCAGAAGACTTGAGATGAAAAGTAGATGTTAGCAAATGGCATTGGTATATCAGAATCAAAAGCTAATTCGACATAATTATTGGACAAATCAAGCTAATTCGACATAATTATTCGACAAGTCAAGCTAATTCGACATAATTATTCGACAAGTCAACATAATTATCTAACAAGTGATAACAGAAATATGCCACCATAATATAGGGAAAATCACTGAAATCTTCTCAAGAATTACAAGGGCACAATTTGTTGATTTGATATACAAGCATCTAGTAGAATTTGCGCATGTCTGGAGCCCGTGTACAACAGACATTTCAGGTTTTACATCAGAACACTGGACAACTGGCTCTTGTTCAGTGAAAATTATGGTGTTTGGTAAACAATGAAATGCTGTTAGCAAAAATATATATTAATTAGGTACATAATTTTTACATCTCTCTCTCTCTCTCTCTCTCTCTCTCTCTCTCTCTCTCTCTCTCTCTCTCTCTCTCTCCGCCCAAACCTGTAAATTGAGGACGTCCTCACAAGGTCTAGAAGAGAATACACACATATATTACTCTAAAGAAAAAGAAGTACTATTTTAGGTATAGCTATATAGGGACACCTATAAGTTTATTTAATAATCTCTTTCGAATTGTGTAAAAAAAAAAATGGGGGGGGGGGGGGGGGGCGAAGAGAATATTAGTAAGGAAGAACATGTCCTCACACCACTTGTCCTCACTAATAACTAATATCTACATCTTTCACATGCCGTAGGTCACTTTTATGAGGACGTAATTGTGAGGACAGACTTTTTGTCTTCATAGTGCAGTTCTGTTCTCACCACATTGAATGGTTAATATTTGTCCTCACTTTACACATCTCTCTCTCTCTCTCTCTCTCTCTCACACACACACACACACACACACACACACACACACACACACACACACACACACAACTCTCGAAAGTAAAATGACAGGTTTCCTATCACCTTGTACCTTGATGGCTCTGTAGAAGATGTGTCCATCTATTTGTAATAGTTCTAGGTTCTGTTCACGATCGTTTCTTGCACATTGAACACAGGTTAACCAACTGGATGGATGCGAGTCCGAACCCCCGTCCACGTAAAACATAATCTCTCCCCTTTCGTCAAAAACCTAAAACGTCAAATCTTTTGAGTTTTGGAAAAGAAAAAAAAAAAAGAAAGAAAAAGATTTTCATGATAGATAAGGAATAGGTCGCTTAAACTCACCTCCCACGTGTTTTTATTGTGTACTCTGTTGTCTATTTTTCCACACAACCTCCCAGTGTAAGGACCCATTTCAGTTCCTCGGCGGATCCAAAGTTTGGAAAAAACGCCAAATCTTGCCCCCGGGATCGTGGAGCGCTTGATGCACACTTGTCGGGGTACTAACAAGAGAACACTAGATCATATACTCAGTGTATTTTGCAGTATTATTTGAGATGTCAGATGTTTAGAAGATAGCTGACTCATGGAACAGTATCTATGTTATTGATTCACTAAATATGCAACCAAAAAAAAAAAAAAAAAAGATAAATAAATAAAAATAAATAAATAATAAATAATAATAAAAAAAAAACTACAAAAAACAAAAAAAAAAAACACCCCAAAAACAGATTCAAAATATTAATAATAATAATAATAATAATAATAACAATAAAACATGGAAATTGCAGATTAATTCGGTTTTTCCCCAGTTGTCTGATATTTACATTATACGTGTTAAACATTTTTTAACCGTCTCTCTGTCTTAAAAAATAGTAAAACGAGGTATTCATTTAATTGTAAAATCTGACTCCACAATATCTTGTTTATTTACATTTGTTTACTCTGTTCGATATATTAACAATTTTATACTAAGAGTAAACCTTTCATTCGCATAAGAATTTTAAATATAAGGGGTGTTTTTTTTATATTATTATTTCTTCTTTTATACTGACACTTTAAGACTACTGAGGAGAGAAAAAAAAACCTTACCCAGCGGAGGAAGGAAGGGTGCCCTGATTACGTCAGCGTCCTTGTCAGATTTTCCATATAAATATGACTTCAAATCATCCTCAGAAAACAAACGTCCCGTCATTTTATTATTTTTTTTACGGAAGAACAGAGACAAACCAAAAATTCCCCGTCCAGTTTAAATTTGTGAAAACATTGAAAATAAATGCAATTAGTTTGCGCTTTTAATTTTTATTGGCTGATCTCATGTGATAATGTATGATAATGAACGAGAGAAACACGCCTCTGTTTGGAATAATAAACTGGTTTCTTTTTTTTTTTTATTTGTGAGAATGTGTAATTTTGTCTGGCACCCGTATATGGTGATCATGGTGAGAGAGAGAGAGAGAGATTTAGAGAGATTTTCTTACGAGCTCATATACTGGTGGAATCAACCGTAAAGTGTGATATATTTTTGAAATCATGACATAATCGGTATCTGTTGTTTCCAAAACTCAAGACATTCATGAATATACGATCCACGTGTTTTCTACAAAGTCTGCGTTTACAACGTCTTCCATCATTAATATTGTGATATGCTACACGACAGCCGGTTTTACTTTTGTATTTAAAAATAATAATAAATAATATATATATATATATATATATATATATATATATATATATATATATATATATAAAGTATTACCCAGAATATTAATATGTATTTATCACCAAAATGTATTATTAACAATTAATTTCGATTACCAATAAAAGAAAGAGAAAAAGAAAGAAAAGCAAACCCACTCTTATATTTACAGAATGTGTATTTTCTGCACAATTTATAGATACTTTTATTATTCAATGAGAGAGAGAGAGAGAGAGAGAGAGAGAGAGAGAGATTTCATACTGACTAATAGACAAGAAATATTGTAAATGATAATTTTCAGAACACCTTGCAAAGTTTAGTAGTATGTTTTAAAACTGGTATTTAGAATAATAAAGTTACAGAAGGAGTTTCATAATGAACCAGACACTGCAATAAACATTCGTTTGATTTAATAGATACATGTACAGTTGTAATAAAACGGGGATCTCGATACGTCGGTAAGAGAAACCAGGAACAAGACGAAAATAAAACAACCCAATATGGCACATTTATGTCTCTTTGTCGAATGGCGAATTCCTATTCCTCTTGAAAAAAAAAAAAATAAAGAAAAATCTTTAATTACACACTGTTTACAAAAAAATATAGAATTACGGCTTCTAAGACCAAATATAGCGTGTTTTCGAGATTTTACAGAAGTTATGCGGGTCGTTTAGTTTTGTGGAAGATGCGGGCGTATTATCAAAAATAAAAGCATTGCCGTTTATTAATTAGTCCCCAGTAAATGGTTGTTTTATTTCAAGTCTTGAATTTTTTTGTTAAAATCATTATCACACTACATATATTAGGAATGCTACGTATTCACGCTATTCAAATTAGCCATCTCCAAAAAAACATGAAACATCAAAAGCTCGCCGTGAAATCCCCGAAGTGGAGTTTTCTAAATCTTCATCATGCGGGATTATCGAGTCTCCATATGTGCCAAATAACCAGCAAAATTCGCATGAATAATGATAAGATCGAACTTTCACAATGGTTATTAAAGAAGGAGAATTTCGGGAAGGAAACACAAAGTGCCCCTATATATCATGTTCCACAATCGAAAGATAGTGTAACCAATAAAAGCAAATTAATTTTTCTTCCCAGTCTGACAGACACAAAAAAAGAACAAATGTTACAGATGTATAAACACAGAGATGTTACGAAATCTGTCCGCAGTCAGGTCATTTTATGGCGGTGAAGACCGAGTATGCCATCACGAGGGAAGGTCTTATCTTGGTTATCTGTATTTTCACGCTTTAAAATTAGTCGATCTTTTTATCTTGATAATTTGTTGTTTAATTACGGCAACTTTTATCTGCACAAATTAATTGTGCGTGTCAGAAATATTGCATAGCGTTAGTTTTGGGATTTTTTTTTCTTCATTTAATATTGAGCCTCCATATATTGCACGTGGTTATTGGATCGTGTTCAAAATGTATAAGTGTACTAGTATAATATATTACATGGTCGAGTATTTTAGTTATTAATTGATCAATGACATTTATCGATGTTTAGGATTCCTTCTCTCTCTCTCTTTCTCTCTTTCCAAACGATTTTCAAAATATTTTCTGTTTTATACATTTTCAAAAATCTGAATGAACTTCACGAAATCTATCGTTGAAATATTGTCTCCAATGATTAAGCAGATTGATTTTACACCCATTTGTGACCCCCCCCCCCCCCCCCTCCTCCTTTTCTTTTCTAAAGCTTACAATGAAATATATACACAGTATAAACAGCTCTATTTGGACTAACAGTGGCGGATCTCTAAATATTTCGGTGTATTTGAAAATTAGATATTTGAATTCATGTTTTGATTTATTTAAAAATACCAAATTGCACAAATGATAAATAAATTTTAAAAAATACAAGTAACAATAAAAAATACTTAAAATTTTTCTTTTTCTTCTATTTTTGATTGCATTCTATATTTTAATGCACGTCAATAATTAGACCTCATGATGTGTTTTAGATTCTCATGTTCACCTGAGGCTATTTATCTTAAAGGTAAGTAGATGGTTGACGAGCTATTATTCGATTTCGTTCTATAATAAGGACATAGATGTGGGAAATGTTGTTTTGTTGTTGTTTTTTTAAATCGGCATTTTTGCTCTTTCGGGTAATCAAAGTCATTTCGAAATATTGCAGATGCAAGTCCAAGATATTGTTAAATCATAATAGCCACCTCATTCGCGATCTTCCGGGGTCCAATCCATTGAAGGTTCGCTTTATACTTCTTCTCAAAATTTGAATATGAACCATGCTTATTGGCGGTTTAATATGCGTTCGTACCATCAGCGGATCCAGAAGGAGTGGATTTCTTCCCTTTTTTCGGACATATATAAAATGTAAAGTTATGAACAATACTGTTAAATATGTAAATCATTTGAGTTATGAAATTAAAACTGAGACGATCCCATTATGTATTGTTAAATTATGATGTTCAAGACAGCTGTTTGTAGCTGACCAAATGCTGATACTGGATTCACGCAGAAATCCAGAAGTACACGTGATCTGTCAGAGTTAGAATTCCAAAGTTCCTGGATCCGTCTATGCATCCTTCCGAAGTTTCCCATCATTTTCTGCCTGTTGTGAGTCAATGTGGGGTCACTATGTGGGTTAATAATGGTTTATAATGTGGGTTTACAATGTGGTGTTACAATGTGGATTCGCTATGAAGGTTTACTATGAGGGTTTACATTGTGGGTTTACAATGTGGTGTTACAATGTGGATTCGCTATGAGGGTTTACGATGTGGTGTTACAATGTGGATTCGCTATGAAGGTTTACTATGAGGGTTTACAATGTGGGTTTACAATGTGGTGTTACAATGTGGATTCGCTATGAGGGTTTACGATGTGGTGTTACAATGTGGATTCGCTATGAAGGTTTACTATGAGGGTTTACGATGTGGTGTTACAATGTGGATTCGCTATGAAGGTTTACTATGAGGGTTTACAATGTGGTGTTACAATGTGGATTCGCTATGAAGGTTTACTATGAGGGTTTACGATATGGTGTTACAATGTGGATTCGCTATGAAGGTTTACTATGAGGGTTTACGATGCGAGATTACCAGAGTTGTTCGATACGTAATGTGTATTGCACGATATCCCAATAGCATTCGACTCAAATAGTGAAATGAACATTACATCCCTTCAAAGTATTCTCTGCGGTTTTAAATACACCTATTTCTGAAATGCGTCACGGTACGATAACTTAGGTAGACCTCTGAAGCACTGACTGATGGCTGAGCCAAGGGCTTGTCGGGACTTGTAACGGCGACCAGATAAGAACTTTTTAAATTTTGGAAAAAGGAAAAAGTCGCATGGAGTTAGATCTGGAGAGTACGGTGGGTGTGACAAGAGAGTAACCTTCTCCGACTTCAAAAATTGCTTGTTATGAAGCATTATCATGAATTAAACGAGCATGCCTATATCCTGACACAGGACGTCGTTTTTGATAATATTTTTGAGCCTTTTTAGTATAACATCTCGGTAATACTGACCTGTAACACTTTTGCCCTTCGGCACCGGAATTTGTACGGCTACATCATCACATCAGAAGAATATGCAACAAAGAATCTTCTGTTTGCTTATGATTCTTTTGGCCATTGCAGGCCTTCTACCGTGTTTAGTTAGCCATATGTTGTTTCCAATTTTTCTTACTAGTTCGAAATAATGAACCCATGTTTCGTCACCAGTAGCAATGTTTGCGCATTGTCTTTGATTGAATGTGGGAAATATTTTGAGCAATTGCTTAGCGGTTTGCACTCGTACCCGTTTTTGGTCATCTGTCAATTTTTGCGGTATCCATCTGACAGAAATCTTTCGTACTTTCAAAATACTTCAAAATGAAATGCACCCGCGATAGCGATATGCCAACATCTCTGGCCACATTACGTATCGTCTACCTTTCATCTCTTTCAATTGTTTCCCTGACTTTTGAGAAATTTGCCTTGCCTGTTCCAGTCACAGGTCGGCCAGATTTTGCTGCATCTTTGACGTACTCTGTGCCAGTCAGAAAATTCTTTCTCCACCTATGAACTGTATCATTAGATACCTTATCAGACCCATAAACTTCCCCCAATTCATTAAAAACCTATATTACCGAATGGCCGAGTTTTGTGCGAACTTTTACATAAGCTCTAATTTCTTCAATATTCTCAATCCGTTTCCCAACCATTTTTACAACAGTGGTTAACGACTGGCTCTATTGAGATGACTATACGTTTAAAACTATGTGGAGCTGAAGGCTCGTTTTTATACCGTTGGAAAGGTATTGAATAGAGCTATTCAAGAGTATCACCATCCACGAAATCGTGCAAAGCGTTATCGCGCTGTAGTACAATATACATTACATATCAAACAGTCCTTGTACAAGTATTATGTTGATTTATTATGTGAAAGCCCTCGTACAAGTACTATGTTGATTTATTATGTGAATTTACTATGTTGATTTACTATGTGAATTTACTGTTTGTATTTACTATGTGGATTTACTGTGTTGATTTACTATGTGGATTTACTGTGTTGATTTACTATGTGGATTTAGTACGTAGATTTACTATGTGGGTTTACTGTGTAAATTTACTACGTTGGTTTATAATGTGAATTTACTGTGTTGATGTACAATGTGGGCTTACTGTGTGGATTTACATAACTATTCAGAGGTTTCCTCTCATTTTATGAAATATAAGATTTTTCAGTGTCATGGTAAACGATGTGAATGTAGAAAATGATTTTTATAGTTTTGAATGTTGAACACTTATTGTGACACGTTTTCACAATTTAACCCATTGCATTTCACGATCCTGTGCCGGTGTTCATTTTCTATATCAAAACGAAGCCACACTATACATGGCTATGGTACTATAGAGAATCGTCATAGATGACGTCTCTTTTGTACTCTCTCTTTCCCCATGGTAAGGTCATAAATAAGACAACGATACAACATCCATGGAGAAAATGCCGCTCAGGTTCGCGATGTAGCCTATGGGCCTCTCGTCAATCTGACAGTAAAAATGGTTGTAGTAGACTTAAAGCATGGCATCGTATGCTGAGGTATACTGAGGGTTAGGGTTCGTGGTTTTCTATGGTCCGTCTTTTATACCAAATATTAAGTAGAAATAGTCCACCCCAAAAGGACCGTCACTTGTTTCTGTGTATCGTGGCCTTATTTTCAACTTTTTCGTATTGAAATCTGATGTGTCCTTTACGATATCTAACAATATTTCCCATTAAGATATTTCAGATATCAAACAAATCTTTGTCCCACGCTGTTCACGATGGAAAAAGTCTAAAACGCATGATGAAAACGGTTACGATATGTAAGAAAGAATACCGACCTTTTAACCTTTTTAAAAAACCCTAACACCCCCCCCCCCCATATATATATATATATATATATATATATATATATATATATATATATATATATATATTTATCTGTGTGTGTGTGTGTGTGTGTGTGAATAACCTTTTCCGGTTTCTGTTGATTTCTATTACCAAAAATAAAAGCGTAATTCGACCCAGGTCGCATCGTTAGTATAGGGACATTGTGAAAACACCCTTTCCCTGTTCCCGACGCAAACGGCTTATTGTGAATGAAAATTGTTACAAAAAAACTTTGTCTTTTACATTATAATAGACGGGACGGACTGCTATTTATGATAGCTGATTTGTTGCCATATTACAATTTGTCGTCTTTTCGTTATTTTGAAGCAAAAAGATGACAAAAAACAAAAGACAACAAAACGATAATTAGAGACTTTTCGCCCCCCAAATAAAAAAAAGATGACAGAACGAAAAGTCGACGAAATACCGCAGATTAGCGACCTATTTTCTTGTATTTTTGCTTGCATGGTGTTTTGTCTTTTCGAGGTGTAAAAACGACAAAAACGAAAATACGACAAAATGACAATTAGCAACTGTTTCAAATAAACGCGTAGCAGTCATTTGCCAATACTGTACATACTGATAAAATGGAATACACAAAGAACTTCGTATATATGCATAAGTAACACACATAAAATATTTGCCTAGAAAACGTACCAAATTCGGATAGCTAATTACCCATGACCGAAGATGTGCATTTACAAAATGTTAGATGCTCTTTACTCTGATAAATCTACGAAACAAAATAATCACCTCCATTTGTATCTCGACAGTTACAATACGTTGTGATTCCATTATACAGACTGCGGCACACCTCACCCGTGCCAATCAGGTCGTCTTCAATCGGAAGGTATCAGAGTGGAATATTTTTGCTGAATTGAATGCTCGCTTGCTCAGTTTTTTGTTTGTTTTTTAATTTTATTTATTTTTTGCAGTTTCTGATCATGCATGTACATATACACAGTATATCTATTTTGATATACTGCATGCACAATTTAAACTTTATAGATAATCATGTACAAACGTGAATAATAATCGAAAATATATGCATGTGGGTGAAAATACCGGTATTACATGCGCTATCCAAAATAGACAGTTGATAAAACAAAAATGTATATAAAGGGGAATAATTTATATAGTCGAAAATATAGTGCAGATTTCAAATTTGTTGTCTCTTCGGGATTCACAACTATTCACGGTCAACAGAGAGAGAGAGAGAGAGAGAGAGAGAGAGAGAGAGAGAGAGTTATATATATATATACATTGATGGATTGAGAGAAAGAGAGAGAGTGTGTTCTACTTCGATGAAAAAAGTCATTTCACAGAAGGAATTGATCCCTGGTAGAAGTGTTCACTTACACTCATTTTTGGATGTTAACTATATCTAAATTATTTATTGACAATGTAGTGGAGACTTACAGGAGTGACATCGGTGCTTACATTTCAATAAGTCATTAGAAATTTAAAAAAATTGTTAATTTGGGTTTGGACATCCAAATTTTCAATTGTGAAGACAAAGTGTTTATCACACTGCTTAGGATGCAATTCACTCTTTATATTGAATTATTACACGGACAGTCGGAGTTCATTTCACACTTGCCTTAAAATTCTTGACAAACACAAAATGGATTTGGGGTACTTCTGATATCCAATAAATCGTAGAAGGGGGGGGGGCGTGAAAGTTCACTACACGTATTCTTCAACACTTCAAACATCAAGTGCCTTTCACTAGTAAAATAGGGGTAGATAGCATATCAGTAGAACTTTGCATGTAGAAAACATGAGATTTGCTTGTTAATATAACGTAAATTGTAAAAAGGGAACGGACCATGTCCCCTACCCACCCTACCCTCATTTTTTTTTTTTTTACATGCGTGGTAGGATTTCTTCAGTAGAATACAAGTATCTGAGCACCATTATTTAATTTTAGATGCTTTCTTCTTTGTAAATGCAATGAATAATTATTCACGATAGACAACAAATTTCATACTGAATTCCTACAAAACCAGACAGCAAAAAATAACGGGGAGACCTTTACTACTTTATATAGACATTACTTAAAAACATATATTGATTCAAAGTGACATATAGGTCCATTTGGATTGGGCGTTCATTTATTCACAGAATTTGTAAAATCTTCTGAATTATTTTAAAATTCATGACACTATAACCATATCGATGACTTATTTATACCCTATATACGTACGTTACTATTGGAGATATATGTGTTACTTGTAGAGTCTATCCGCACACGTGACATGGACTGAAGCATATCAAAATTGCCCCCTTATATACTAGACAAACTCAAGTACATAATAATAGAAAAATAATTTAATACGACAGATAATCACAGAAATATAGGACACCGAGAATTCTACTATATTTTAAGAATTCAGCTCATCTCAAAAGTTTCCTTCTGTCGTCTTTTCGCTATTTCGAGGAAAAAAGTCGCTAATTATCGTTTTGTCGTCTTTTCGCCTGGAAATAACGAAAGGTCAGCCAGCATTGTTATTAGAGGTCCTGTAAAATTTGCCCGACCAATCAAATCATTTGAATTGAATAATAA
Organism: Ostrea denselamellosa; assembly: GCA_024699665.1. Lineage (NCBI taxonomy): Eukaryota > Metazoa > Mollusca > Bivalvia > Ostreida > Ostreidae > Ostrea > Ostrea denselamellosa. Next base: position 4,687,929 of record JAMZEH010000042.1, read on the forward strand.
CTTCCATATTTTTACTTAAAAATGCATTTTCTAAATTTTTGACAATATATACGATATATAAAGCAACTAGAATCTGTATAATGATCAATACATTCTCATCAAGTCTAATAAACTATCAAATGTTCACGTGAGAGTCAGAGTTGTCCCCCATGCTCCGGATGCAATGAGGGCGCCACCTGGTGTGAAAGCACAGTGTTGCGCAACATCTGTCCTCCCCTGCAAGTAAATAAAAATAATAAATGTTAAAGTGGGGCAATGGTGTTTTTTTAACATTATACTTAGAAACATGCATTCTGTGTGTACTGCAGTCAAAAAAGTCCCCTACCTGTTGGATAATTCAGTCAAAAGTAGGTCAAGCGCAACGAAACTAAAACTTGATGTGTAACTATCGAAGGCAAAGCCACATATCAAATTTCAATTGAATATCTTCACCCATCTAATGCGGAAAAAAGTTCGTAAAACTTATTCTTGCAATTCATCAAGGGGCATAATTCAGGCAAAAGTAGGCCATGCGTAACGAAACTTGATCTGTAACTATCCAAGATAAAAACATACATAAAATTTCAATTGAATATCTTCATTCAGTGCGGAAAACTGATTCTTGCAATTTACCAAGGGACATAATTCAGTCAAAAATAAGTCAAGCATAACAAAACTTAAACTTGATCTGTAACTATCCAAGACAAAGCCATACATACAATTTCGAGAAACTTACTCGGGATGACGATGGAACGACAAGAGGTACAGACCGAAGGTAAACCAATAATCCCCTTCGGCAAGGTCGGTAGGGGACTATCAACAGTGTACATTCTTCAAATGTGTTTTCACAGAACTACATGCATTTTTAGAGACGTCTGAAGGCAATTAATGTAATGACAAAAAATATTGCAAGTTCTTGTTTCTGTATATTAAACATTTATACAAACATCTATACACACACGTGTACAACTGAAATGATAATAAAAACATATGTTTGCGAGTTTCTGTTGATAGATATGCACGATGAAATAAAATAATATCTGTGTGCATATATGGTGATGATCAAAATAAAATCTTAAAACAGAAAACGGGATGTGAAAATAATATGCGACCAGCAGTTATACATTCCATGACTGCAAGTTCCTTTTTGACTTTTGACCTGTAGGCGTGACCTTGACCTGCTATGACATTGAACTTAGTCAGTACTTTTGAATGCTAAACATGTCTTAAGCTCAAAGTGGAAAATTCAAAGTCATGCACTGATGTAGACAAAGACGAGGATTGACAGACTTTATGCAGTCTGTTAGCGATGCCTGTCATGAGAGGATTGTCGGCAAATAATCAACAAATAACTCAACTAAGACTGGAAGTGATTCAGTGACCGAAATATCAAAATTTTCCCTAATAATTGAAGAAATAAAAACACGACATGCTATAAGTTTACATGAAAATATGTGTACAAGAAGGAAAGAAGATTTACCGTGATTATAGTTTTACTTCATCAGACCCGTAACCTGAAATCGTCAGTATAATTAAGAAAATGTCCGTCATCTTCAGTATTCATTTGAAATAGAAAGTTGAAGACTTTATTTTTTGTAAGATTTTTTACCTTTAGAGGGAAAATGTATTTTTATGGCCAATTACCCAACACACAGACGAAGAACTGATTTTTTTGTTTAGAATTTCTCCGTTACGTAATATTATATGCAATAAGAACCGATTTAACCATCTGTACAATACAGTACACAAAGGTCGTTAATAATGGATTGTAGTGACACCAACGCAGTTTGGGTCCTAATGCACCGGCACACAATTTCCCATTCCAGATGCACACGGTCACTGACCCCACCGAATAATGAAAGTACTGTAAACTATCGCTAGCAGGGCCTCCCTATCGCTGTTTGTTTGAGTGTCACTTAAAGGATTTTGAAACAGCAGTGTAATTTTGTGAAATTTATTGCGCATTCTCTGCAACATCGGGTTTAAAGTTTGCGTCCTTTCTCACCTCTAGCACGTTAATGCAGGTGCCTTCTGCCACGTCCCATATTCTAACAGATTCGTCATCACCTGCACTAGCCACATAAATTCCATCCGGGGAGAAGGCGAGGGCTTGGACCCAGCCCTCGTGACCCTTCAGGACGTGGACAGAATGACCAGTCCGGGGATTCCATAGACGGACCGTCTTATCCCAGGACCCCGACGCCTACAACATTACACAGTTAAAATACACGTCTTAAAATCATCTTGGGTAGACAGAAATTTGTATTCTTTGATAATTCTCACACTGATCAGACCATCCGATTTATCACTTGATATTTCTGGCAATGAATACAATACCCAGTGTGTTATTATTTGATATTTCTGATGTAGACACCCAGTGTGTTATTATTTGATATTTCTGACGTTGACACCCAGTGTGTTATTATTTGATATTTCTGTTGTTGACACCCAGTGTGTTATTATTTGATATTTCTGTCGTTGACACCCAGTGTGTTATTATTTGATATTTCTGTCGTTGACACCCAGTGTGTTATTATTTGATATTTCTGTCGTTGACACCCAGTGTGTTATTATTTGATATTTCTCATAATGACATCCAGTGTATTATTATTTGATATTTCTGATGTTGACACCCAGTGTGTTATTATTTGATATTTCTGTCGTTGACACCCAGTGTGTTATTATTTGATATTTCTGTCGTTGACACCCAGTGTGTTATTATTTGATATTTCTGACGTTGACACCCAGTGTGTTATTATTTGATATTTCTGTCGTTGACACACAGTGTGTTATTATTTGATATTTCTGATGTTGACACCCAGTGTGTTATTATTTGATATTTCTGTCGTTGACACCCAGTGTGTTATTATTTGATATTTCTGTCGTTGACACCCAGTGTGTTATTATTTGATATTTCTGACGTTGACACCCAGTGTGTTATTATTTGATATTTCTGTCGTTGACACCCAGTGTGTTATTATTTGATATTTCTGACGTTGATTACAATACCAAGTTTTCAGTTATTTGACTTTTTTGATGCTGATTAAAGTGACATTAGACTTACCAACATTCCGTCTTTGGAAAAAACAACGGCATGAATATTCCCTTTATGTCCTTCAAGTACTGTCACTTTGTCCACACCGTCTGGGCTATTTAATGTCCACAGCCGGACTGTGAAGTCCCAGGACCCAGTGGCCTGAGCAGAAACAAAAGATTATGTAAGAGACGATGACAGTCATCATATGGGAGCTCTCTTCCAGAGAAAGAAAAATATAGATGACTGAATTCCATTTTCATTAAATGTGTTTAACTGGAAATTTTTTATAAATGTCCATTCAAAAAAGACTCCTTCATTTTTGCATAAGACACTATTCAAGCCCATCAATATGGCAACTGTGATTGTTTGTTTATTTTATGTCCCTTTTAAATTTGAAAATTTTTCACTCATAAAAATGAAAACAACTAACCAGCCATCGCCCATCTGGAGAAAAAGCCACTGACTGCACCAATCCTTCATGTCCAACAAATATTCTGACCGGAACCCCCCTCTAGACATGGTGATTAAGCATAACTTTACAAATTTACCACAATGTAAGACAAGCTTTCTACAAAAAAAACAATGAAGAGGACTATTTGGTACATTACATAAAAGCAACCAAATTACCTCTTTGTCCCAGAGGATAGCTGTACGGTCCCAGGATCCGGAAGCTAGATATTCTCCTTCAAAGGAAAATACTACCACCTCCACACTCTTAGAGTGACCTATAATAGCAACATATATATATATATATATTTTGAGGGGAGTGGGTGGAACATAACAAACATTTCTAAATTTGAATCTAGGGCTTGAAGGTAATCAAATTTGTAATTCAATACCTAACAATTCATGCACTAGTTGAGCATCTCTGGTCCGCCATAACCGGATAGTTTTGTCATAGGATCCACTGGCAAAACACTTGCTGTCTGGACTGACAGCCACACTTTTTATTGCACCTAGTCAGAGTAAAGCAAAATAAAAGATCCAAAACAATTCATCTGAATGTATACACTCAAGATATGTGTATTACCTGTATGTACCTTCAGTATACACTTAAGATCTGTTTATCACCTGTATGAACTTTGAGTATACACATGAGATCTGTTTATTATCTGTATGTATCATGAGCATACAATCGAGATCTGTTTATGACCTGTATGAGTATACACTCAAGATCTGTTTATTACATGTACCTGTACGAGTATACACTCAAGATCTGTTTATTACATGTACCTGTATGAGTATACACTCAAGATCTGTTTATTACATGTACCTGTACGAGTATACACTCAAGATCTGTTTATTACATGTACCTGTACGAGTATACACTCAAGATCTGTTTATTACCTGTATGTCCCTTAAGCTTACACACCATCTCCCCTGTTTTACAGTTAAAGACTCGAACACGCTGGTCATCACTACCCGTTACCATGAACTGAAAATCTGAGGAAAAGGCTACACAATTCACCTGTAAGAGAAAGCATTATAGCGTGTTAAACAAAGAGGAAAGTCTTCATATCAACCACATTTCCATTCTCATTCACCTCAATAAGTAAAATTTTTGCATATTAACTGTCTAGAAATTGTTGAAATTTGTACATTTTGACTTCACAAAGTACTGAAATAAATGTAGAAAAATTGTTACAATTTGTATATTTTAACTTCAAAAAGTACTGAAATAAATGTAGAAATATTACAGTTTGTATATTCTGATTCAAAAAGAATTGAAATAAATGTAGAAAAATTGTTACAATATGTATATTCTAACTTCAAAAAGTACAAAAACAAATATAGAAATATTGTTACAATTTTGTATTTTTTTCTATAAATTTTCTAAAGTTTTGTAATTTTATTTTCAGATTGCTTATATGTATTGTCCACAAAATGCTTATCTTAAGAGAAATGTTTATAAGCAAAATTAAAGATATACAAAAGATTACATACTGTTACACATTATTGAACAATATATTTTTAATAACATTGATTCAAGTAAGTTTAAAAAGATTTTAAATGTAATTGTGGAAGTGCATTTAAGATTTTAGAAAATACAAAATACTTAGTGTTTGATTGCAGAAATATTGTAAATATGTTATAGGAAAATGAACATTTGACAATCATGTTCAGACTCAAAACATCTGGGGTTTTTTGTTTTCATTTTTGTTTTGTTTTTTTTAATTTTATTATATTATTCCTCTGTATCTGAAGGCAAACAAAGTACATATATTCTTCAAAAACATTTTGAAAGGTACAGTGAAATTCTGAATCTTTTATTATTATTGTTTTATACATTTGATATAAAATTTCAAGGAAATAATATTTTCAAGCATTCTGTCATTGCAGTATATACTGAATTTAGTCTGATGATCCTATCCATGTCAGTTACTATTTATTTGCACTGCAGTTGTGAACAAAACGGGGGGGATGAGAGATTCTAGACTAAACTATGGCCTACGTCACTGACAGTTATTACCCACAATTCTTGGTGTGTTATCTTATAAATACTTCTACAGATCTCTGCTGCAAACAAATGTTACTATGCTACCTTTCCTGAGAATTCTGTTAATATAGACTTTAATGAAATTTTTAAGTGGTAGAGATTTAAGTGGAATGTAATTAATTCAAAACACTGGATAGTAGTATAAGTTTAAATGTCATGTTATAGATAAAACGCTGTATCCTAACAGATATAAGTGTTTACGATGTCAAAAATTGACTGAACAAGCTTAAGGACTAAATAGTTTTACAGCATTTGAAGTGTGTCATAATTTATACCAAATATGTCAAGTGAGTAGAAAAAAAAGTTAGTACTGAACTAAAGAATTTTGAATTTTGTAAGGAGAGTTTAGAACTTTGTGTCTGATCTCTTCATAACTGCATTAAAATAAGTTCAAATGAAACAAAACAAATGTAAGATATGTGTGTATTACATCAGCTAGACAAATCTACACTTTAGTGATACAAGTACTAATATTTTTGAGGGTCAGTGTTATCTTCAATCAGATGGGATTATGTTGATTGCATGATATTCGGTACATAAATTAAAGGCTGTAAGTGTCTTCATAGACAGATCTAGTACAAAAGGTAATTACACCTAATTCTGTCTGTAATCAGCCCAAATAATCATTGTTATTGTTGCTTCTGGTTAATCGATTGATTTCTAATTATTGACTTGGTAATCCTCTTCATTCCTATTACATAAATCATGGCTTCCTAATTGTCAGTCTGTCAAGCATTTCCAAAAACAATTTGAACTTTTGATGAAATCATTCCAATATTTGATTTTATGAGGTCTATCAATGAGGTCAGTGTATGTTGTGTTGTTATTTTGAAACCTCTGTCTTTGGGCTACCGGTGATCTGATATAAAGTATTAGGCTCCCTTTAAGAGATCTTTGTTTGACATCTTTCAGCATTATAATATCAAATGTTTGGGGATGTTGAATTGGGGTTTTTTTTTCCCATGAAAACAACACAATTTACATTGAATTGATGCACCCATCTCTAGATAGTATCTTTATTGAAGGGAAATATATACATGTATATTACAGAAAATACAAACAGAGCTACAAAATTTAAGATAAAATTACCAAAATATAAAATTTTGAAAAAGCTATTGATAAACAGGTTTTAGAAAAAATCAATCCCAGTGATGTAAACCATGGTGTACGAGGCATCACTGTTTCAATGACAGAGAATGGACAGAAGCTCTGTTTACAGAGGAGTCGAGATTTCATCTCAGCAGCAGTGAAGGTCATGTTCAGACTTATCATCAAGCTAGAGAAAGTCACATTGACACCTGCTTTATTCAGCACCGCCAATTTGGTGGAGGGAGCCTTATGGCCAGGGTGGAATTACAACACATGGAAGGACCCTTTTAGTGACAGCGGAGGGCAGTTTAACTGGCATATGCTACGATGATGAGATTGACCAAAACAAAAAACAAAAAAAAACCTTTCTGAATCTGGAGAGATTTACTTCTATTGGTCAAGCAAGGGCAGTTAATGAACAAAGTTTTAAAATTAGTCGTACTATCAGCATGATGTCTTCCCTCACAGATAGTTTATGCACTATATTTAACTAGTATTCCATTACACATTTTCTCACAAAGACAACACTTACAATTACGTATATCTTAAATATACACCTATAACCACTCTGAGTTCAACGATACCTCATATATAAAAAATATTTTGTATTTAAATTATGTCCTTGCGATGACAGTTGTATCTATATATCAAAGGTAGTAATGTGTTGTAATATACAATGTCTGTTATCAGAAATCAGCAGTTCAATAGTCACAGCATGCTTTTAAAGTTTTATATATTTAAAGTGCAAGAGCCAGCTGAATATATTGATAAACATCACCACAGACCTAAGACAACTCTTACAATCTCAAATGGACTGAATAATGTCAAATTACGGTTTATTTTCAAGTATGTTTGTTTTTTCCGAAGTTCCTTGTCTACAATGAATTTTTTGTTCATTTCAAGTATGTTTATTTTCCTCTGAAGTCCCTTGTCGACAAAGAAATTTACACGGTTACGTGGAAAATTACGTATTGTACCAATACACGTTAATTCTATACAGCTTTGCAATTTGGAAGTCTTATTACCATGACAGAATGAATTTCACCCACCAGATGTTACACTACACATAAATACATTACATAAATCAATATAACTTGTAACTTATCATAATTTTGGACAGGTGCACGTATGCGAATTTCCTTACCTCGTCTTTGTGTCCTGTAAATTTGGTCAGGTCCAATTGGTTTAAATCTCGTGGCCCTTTAAACATCTTTAGCAAACCAACATCTTTCTTCTATATCCAACAAATTTTATATCATGTCTGTATATAACTCATTTTAAGAGCTGTTTTACACTTTAATTTGACTAACCAGGCATCGTGATCATTCGCATGTTTACACTGGAAACGCTGACGTTGTGCTATTTACAGCATACCGATCCCGACTCAATGTGTCACTGATTGACATTTCGACGTTTTCTATTTATAAAAACTACTGAAAGGGATATGAGTCTTGAGGTATGGGCAAATATTTTGTAAATATGTAAGGTTTTAAATGATAAACAGGATAAGAACGCATTCATTCATTTATGTCAAGAAATCCATGTCTTAGTAATGCATCTTTCACATTGAATATATTTCACGAGTATCAAATATCTTTCATAACCAAAATTAATTGTTTAATTTCAAATAAGAGTTTTCCGGACGATTTTTTAAAAGTTAAATCTTTAATGATTTTTTTAATTCATAAATTTGAAAGATGTAAGTGCATCAGAAACATCTCAAATTTTACATAATTCCAACAGACTTACAATAAATTTTGATCCTTTATTTTGTAAAACATTTTTGGCTTGAGAAAAACAACATGAAGCAGAAATCTGAATACTGTAATATTTTTAGGAAGTTAAAACCATTTTTCTAGCATAATTCATTTATATTGGGTCTTTCTTGTGTTTTGTCTGTATACGTACAATAAAACATCATAATGTTTAGTGATCTACAATGTACATCACACACACACACACACACACACACACACACACACACACACACACACACACACACACACACACACACACACTGTTTAAATTGATCTATAGTGTTTTTAACAAATTCAAAGGAAAATAGAAGGGCTCAGTGATGTACAATATACCAATAAAGCTTTCGGTTACGGTAGTTCAGTGGTTAGATCGTTTGGAATTCTGTGAGTTCGAGCCCCGATTATGCCATGGTCGCATCAAACCTAAGATTAAACATATGTAGTGATTCCTCCTTCGCCAAACGTTCGAAATTTTTATGTAGGAGTCACAGGTCTTTCTCGGATGAAAACTTTAAAACGGAGGTCCTGTGGAGTGGGAGGCGTTAGGACATACATGTAACAGCTAGTGTTGCTACAGCTCTTAGCTAAGCATAATTATAAATCTCTCAATATGTGTGCAAAATTCCCAGAAGGGACATAAAAAAAAATCATACGAACAAAAAGCTTCCTCCTGAATAGAATTGTTGCCCTAGATTTGACTACAATGTCATATACGTATCTAACGGCGAGATAAGAAATTTATAATCGATATAATTGATTTATCATCACATTTTGTCGTGATGCCCATCACAATCGCAAAACAGAAGTCTAGGTATGTTTCTATTCGGTAGATCGACATGTCCATTTTCTGTTATTGTTTCAAAGAACATATTTACAAACGGGTGAGAAAATTTCTGTAGATATAAAGTGTGAAAATGAAAATGGATACAATAAATCAATTCTCATTGCTATCGAGAGCTTAAATAACCTGTTAATTAGGTATATATTTGAAATCAATGCGTGGTCACCGTGGTACTTTTATAACAGAAACAATCGCCATTTGCAACCTCACACAATAGAACTGAAATGTGCTTGCTGCTATTTCTATTGAAAAGCAGACTCTCCTTGAAACCCGTTTAGTGTATTGAAGTAATACATTAACGATCACAAATAATATCACGGTATCTGATTCAATGGTCAAAAGTTGACAAGATTGTGACCAAATCAGACCAAAATTTGGCAAATGATGGAGAACATGCATTTCAAATTACATGTAGTTTTGTTTGTTTGTATTTTTCATTCTGTATATTCCTATAATATTACTGACGAGGGTCGGCTATTTACGGATTTGTTTTCCAACTACAATAAAGAACTTCGTGCTGGAAATGATAGGGATTACCCACTGAACGTGTCGGTGAACTTCTATCTGTTTGCAATAAAGGAATTTGTAGAGGCGAGTAGCAAATTCACAGTAAATGGCGTGTTTGTAATGAATTGGCGAGATGAACGTTTGTCCTGGGATCCTCCAACCTACAATAATATCACGAAAACATTAGTATCCCAGGATAAAGTATGGATACCAAACATAGTGATTGTAAATCCATTCCAAGAGGTGTATGGACTCGGAAGTAATCTCGTGAAGGTTTATGTGAACAGTGACGGATCCTGTTTATGGGTGACTATGCAGTCCTTTGAAGTTATTTGTGACGCAGATGTAACATACTATCCGTTTGATAAGCAATATTGTGCACTTAGATTCGCTGCTTATACTGTTGGAGTAGACTGGCTAAATATATCTTTTCCAGAGTCTAAGGTATCTTTAACGAATTATGAAGAAAGTGGATTATGGAAAATTGAGGACACAGCAAACTATTGTTACACAGAAGAGGGTTCCACATATGTAGTTGTCGGGCTACACCTAAAACGGAGGTCTACTTACTATATAGCGAGTCTGATACTTCCCATGGCAGTCGTGGCCATTTTGCAAGCGTTCGTTTTCCTCCTTCCCTATGATTCCGGTGAGAGGGTCGGGTTTTCCGTGACTGTTCTTCTCGCAAGCGTAGTTTTCTTGACGATCATTCAGGAGAAACTTCCCGAGGCGTCCGAACCAAATATTTCAGTTCTCGGATTTCTTCTATTTGGGTATGTCATTTTAGGAGCAGTTGTCACTCTTTGTGTGATCTTCAGTGCAAACATCCACTCGTTTACGGAAGCCACCCATATTCCAAAATGGGTAAAACATTTGTGTTGCTTGAAAGCAAAGAAAATGAACCGTGCAGTTTCATCCCAAAGTGTTACTAAAGATGCAGCAAACGAGGAAGAAATGGACGAAGTATCACCGTGCACTTGGAAAGACGTATCCAAAGTATTTGACAGATTCTGCTTTATTTCTTCGTTGCTTTTATATGCAATTCAAATAATTGTTTATTTTAGTTTAACAACCTGAATCGAAATTAGCAATGATTAATACATACATAACATCCATTAAACGATGCAGTAGAAAGAGCATGAACATAATAATGTTGAATATCCCGTCTCTTTCATTGCGGAAAAAGTGAAATAAACAAACTTCAAAATGTCGATGTGTTTCTAGTACATCATGCTAATTTCTCGTTTGTTTCATCATAGGTCCAATTAAACGATAATAGACGACTCCAGAAAAATGAGTCATGTTATAGAATTGTAACGCAGAGGAATCTTTTCGCCAGTGTCTATCATGACATATGACCTTAGTTTTTAACGGTCTCACTTCCAACTTTTCCTGTCCAGAAGCTCTGGAGGAAAGAGGTACTATATAGTGTTAGAACCCTTGTGACCCATGTCTAAAAATAACTCTTCATTCGAAACCGAGTCCTACAACTACTAACGAAAATGAATGCGGTATTGTTGAATCCTCAACATTGATGAGTAATTGCTGACAATTACCGCATTTGCTTCGGCAAGGAAGATTACTATTGCGTAACACAGTAAGAGCGACTGTTATTTGGATATGCCACTAGAATTTGCTGATTTTCACTTGTTTTAAAACACATTTTTGAATTGCAAATGATTATCATTTTAGATTGCATTGCGATATCCCACAGTCGGTGCAAGTGCATTTTTAAATTTGTTAACTTTCTAACGATCACCAATCAATCAAATACAATTACAAATGATATCAAGATATTTTGAGATCTTTCTTGTGATGGGAAGAAATTAAATATACCATATACTACTAGTAATAGCTCTTCCAAAGTGTGTATTGTCATAGTTTTATCATGCGGAGAGGAGGAGGATAGAGCCAGAGTTTCTTTGTACTACAATTAATAAAGGTTTATAGAATCTGTCTGATGTGTTTCATACCAATTGTTGGGCCGTACATACAGATTGTGACTAGATTACTCCGTTTGCCTGATCAAAATATGGGGATCATTGCAGGTTTGACCAGTCAACAGGGCATGCTTACTCCTCCTTGATATTGAAATCCACCTCTAGTGTGTCCATGGGTTCGTCATACTGTCAATTTGTATTCTTTATGGTATTTATGAGACTGATCAATGTTCGTTTTCTTCACCTTTTCAGTTGACTAAACACGGATGAAGTTGTCATGCTTACACAACATTGTCAAGGCTTATTGTGTAGGCAATAACATTGTATAATATACGCTGCGGGGTAAAGAAGGTATGGTGTGTTTGTTGGAGATGGAAGAAGAAAGTGTTCGAAGCCATGCCAACACATTTACGAGGGCTGTTCGATATGCAAGGTGTATTGTACCACAGCGCGAACGCTGGACAATAATACTATTGAATAACTCTATTCAATACCTTTCCAACGGTATAAACACAAACCTTCAGCGCTACATAATTTTGAACTTATAGTCATTTCAACAAAGTTAGTCGTTGACCACTGTTGTAAAAATGGTTAGGAAACGGGTTTAGAATAGTGAAAAAATTAGAGCTTATATTAAAGTTCACATAAAACTCGGTCATTCTGTAATGCAGATTTTTAATGAATTGAGGAAGTTTATGGGTCTGATAAGGTATGTTATGAGACAGTTCGTAGGTGGAGAAAGAATTTTCTGACTGCACAGAGTCCGTCAAAGATGCAGCAATCTCTGGCCGACCTGTGACTGTAACAGGCAAGACAAATTTCTCAAAAGTCGGGGCAATAATTGAAAGTGATGGCAGGTACATTGTACGTGATATTGCCAAAGCTGGTGGCATTTCATTTAGAAGCGTATTTTGAAGTAGGAAAGATTTCTGCCAGATGGATACCGTATATATTGAAAGATGACCACAAACGAGTACGAGTACAATCCACTAAGCAATTGCTCAATGTGTTTCCCAAATTGAATCAAAGACAATTTACAAACATTGTTACTGGTGACGAAACATGGACTCACTATTTTGAAAAGAAAAATTAGAAACACAATATGGCTAACTGAACACGGTAGAAGGTCTGTAGTTGCCAAAAGAACCATAAGCACAACAAGGTTCTTCACTGCATATTCTTCTTATGTGATGGTATAGCCATTTAGATTCCGGTGCCGAAAGGCAAACGTCAGTATTACCGAAATGTTATACTAAAAAAGCTCAAGTAATATTATCAAAAACGACACCCTGTGTCAGGATTTAGGCATGTTCGTCTAGTTTATGATGATGCTTCATCACAGACGTCTGAGCTTGGAAAGCAATTTTTGAAGTCGGAGAAGATTACCGTCTTGCCACACCCATCATACTCTCCAGATCTAGTCCCATGCGACTTTTTCCTTTTTCCAAAACTTAAAAAGTTCTTATCTGGTCGTCGTTACAAGTCCCGACAACCCCTTGGCTCGGCCATCGGTCAGTGCCTCAGAGATCTACCTAAGTCAGCGTACCGTGACGCATTTAAGAAATGGATCAGAGATTGAAATTATGTATTTCAAACCACGGAGAATACGTTGAAGGGATGTAATGTTCATTTCACTATTTAAATCGAATGCTTTTGAGATATCGTACAATACACATTACATATCGAACAACCCTTCATTTCAATACAGTTAAGGAGGTACTCTACAGTGTCATAATGGCTGACATCTTTCATCCATTAATGAAAATATGAATATCAGCAATACTTGTCTGTTTATCTAAAATTTCATTGTTTAGCTGAGTAGCTCAATAGGTTAGCACGTGGACTGCTAAACTGTAGATCGCGGGTTCGAGTCTAGCAGGGGTATTATTTTTTTTTCAAATTACTGTCTACTAAAACTACATTTTTTGACTAAATAAAGTAAATTTGAACATTTTCATTTCCAAAACATTGTTGTTCATATCCTTAAATGTTTTTGCACATCAAATTTCTCTGATGCAGGGTTCCTCTCTAAAGTGTTTTATGTACGAAGGAGATAGAAGAGACCGAAGTTCGTCTTCACATGCACACTGACGTAGTAATTTCGTATGAAGTGTGCTGTAAAATAGAAAAGGTGACGATAACGAACAATGATCAATTTCATAATTCCTATAAAGAATACAAACTTGTATCATTGATTTAATGCATTAAAGCCACATTAAAGCCAACAATTTTAATGAAGGTTTGGGGGTTACATTAAGTGGTCATTAAAGATGGCGGCTAACAGGAGACGAAACGATTTAGTCCTCCGCGAGTGGTTTTCACTCCGAAATATAATTGACGAGGAAATTCGGAGACAATACCTTTCCGTAAAGAGTCAATCGACAAAATTGTGGACGTGGTTGAACCCATTATTGGGCTTACAACAAATAGGTCACACACACAGTCCACGGAATCAATGTATAACAGGCCTAGTTCAGACAAAAGAGAAAGTCAGGTCTATTCGTTTGCAATTCCTACTTTTTATCATGGAGGCTAGAGGGTGGTTAGGAAATAAGATATTATTTGATTATGTTGATTTTTCATTTAAGAAATCCCAGTTTCATGACGGTTACTGAAATACTGTAATGAAGTTTTCAAATGTCAATAAAGAGGATCCAGGGGTCTGTGTTTGCCCAACTCTTAATTTTGTATTCTTTATAGGAATTATGAGATTGATCACTGTTCATTATCTTCACCTTTTCATTCCAGAACTAATGCTTTCTAAATTCAAGGAGATCCGATCTTGCAAGTGGTGGTACAAATTTATCTCTATTATAACTTTTATCGAAGATTAAATGACAATTAAATATGAAGAGGAGTAATTCGACACATGTCAGAATAGATTAAGGGCATACGAGGAATGTTAAAATATCGCATTAGGCATGTCAAAACAAAAATGTATACCATCTATCCTTTTGTGTTATGTAAAACCGAAGTAATGAAAGACTTGGTAACAAAAATATTCACTGGTTCTAATTGACAAAGCTTGTAGTAACATTATCGTCTTTTGTATGGCTCATAATAACAGCTGTACTTTGGGGAAAACCATGGCTTTAATTTCGTGTTTAGTAATCCAATTCATACCTAAAATTCCCTTTCAAACAACGAAAATCTTCAAAATTAAGTTTCAGCTGTTAACGATTTAATATCCCATTCAATGAACAAGTCAAGATAACGAACATTGATCAATCTCATAAATCCTTAAAAGAATACAAAATTAAGAGATTTGCAAACACGGGCCCCTGGAAGTACCAGAGGCATGATCAGGTGCCCAAGAGGAGTAAGCATTCCCTTACTTGTTACATCCGCCGTGAGCCCTATATCTTGATAAGGTAAGCGGAATAATCTGTAGTCAAAATTAGTATATAAAGACGGCCTAAGAGTTGGTGTGAAATACGACCCATTGGTAGCTTATATTTGCAAATTAGATCATTATAACGACCATATAATTTGCAAAATGTTCACTTTAAAGACTAGATTTAAATATTGATCATGCGCATAATAGACTCTTACGTATCGAATCAATTGATTGATTGATTGATTATATATTGTTTAACGTCCCGCTCCAGAATTTTCACTCATATGGAGACAACCATTGCCAGTGAAGGGCTGCAAAATTTAGTCCTATGCTCGGCGATTATGGTTTTGAGCAAGAAGGATCATTATCGTGCCACACCTGCTGTGACACGGGACCTCGGTTTTTACGGTCTCATCCGAAGGACCGTCCCATTTAGTCACCTCGTACGACAAGCAAGGGGTACTGAGGATCTATTCTAATCCGGATCCTCACGGGGCGAATCAACCGAGAGCTATAAACACCAAATACAGGTGATAATGGAATAATACTACCCAAATTTAGGAAGCTGAAGATGAAGCTGAATCATCTCTTTTGACATTTATTTGAGTTGCTAGTTTGCCGTTGATATTCATGTTCAATAAAATGTCCAAACATGAAGCAGATATCGCTGACTTTGTGATGCCTTTTATTTCAATTTAACTAGAATATATTAAATCAACATATGTTGTTAATAGATGAAAAGTTGATATATCTAAATGTCGGGTTGAAGTCCACAGCAATATTTTTTTCATCTTATATAGAAGCTTTTACATAAATTTTGCCACGGAAAAATAGGAAAATAAATCAGCTAATAATGGAGCACAATTTGTCCACATGGGAATTCCAAAAGACTGTTGGAAGATCTGATCACCAAAGACTATGTAAATATTCTCAATGAGGAACTCCATCATCTTTTGATATCAACTTCAGAGTACTGGTGCAGAGGATCAGAGTGGAGTATGACAAAATAATTTTTGTGTGACGGAGCATAAGATGTGAATATAAATATTGTTATTGCAGAAGTAGCTTTTTATGACGTTAAAAGTTCTAGTGTGTACAAGAGATACGAGATAAAGTCAGTTTCTCCAACGTAAACTTCCATATCTATATAGCAGTATTCTATTATTAGTGTGTTTTGGTCCCTGAAAGAAACTGCGTCCATAAGCGAGAGCACCTTCTGCATATGACCAATTCTTAAACTGATGCAGAACACAAATAAGTTGATCTTACATGGGTTTCAACAGTCTCGTTTAAAGTCTGCATTTCGCAAATTTTGTGGTCATTAAAATAATCTTATTTGTAAATGAAACCTGTAATAAGCTCAAATGCTATACGACGTATTTCATATCAGTACTTACATATACACCTTTCATAAGATCTTAATTTTGACAACGATTCTCCATTTATCTGATCAAGATAGAAAATCTTCAGTCCTTACCATATTTTAAATTCATAAAGTAGACTCAAAATTATCTAATTAAATAACGGTCAGCTTGGTCCAACTTGATTAAAGATACTGCAGATCAGGAAATCAAACTTATTTGTCAACAGTTGTCTAATTACATTAAGAAACACGCGTGAATTCAGATTTAACCATTCAAGAAATAAATTTCATTTTTGAAAACACATAAGGACATGAACTGCGACTCTTTGCAGCATTAGCGCTTCACGAAAAGTATGCTGATGTGAAGCGTTGCAATTCACACCTCGATACATTTTCAAAAATGAAATTTATTTCTTATATTTACATTTTGGTTTCTTTTCTGTCGGTATTCTCAGCTGTTAAAATAGACGTACTATATCAAGATTCATACGCTCATACAACTGCAGCGCGTTCATGAGGAAATGGTATCTTTACAATTTGTAAAAATATCACAGGCAAAAACATTGGATTGATTATTGATTGATTATTTATTGCTTTCCGCCACACTCAACAATTTTTCAGTTATCTGATGGCGTCCAGTTTTTGTTGGTGAAGGAGAGAACCCAGATACAATGTACCTGGGAAGAGACCACCGACCTTCCGCATGTAAACTGGCAAACTTGCTCACATAACGCCGCGGCCGAAATTCGAACACGCGCCGACAGAGGTGAGAGGCAAAAACATTGGAAATGTAAATATAGTTAGTAAATTTAGCATCATAATGTTCTGTAATAAATTGTAAAATATGGGGTATATTGATCATTAGGAAATCATTTAATAGTAATCTCACTGGACGTTGTGTCTGTGCCCAACTTTTGAAAATTTGACCTGTAAGTCCTCTAACGTTGTCTAACCAATTGAGTGTAGCCTTTGTGGATTAATGTATGTTGGAGAAACTAAGGGTCCACTCAATAACAATATCAGGGCACAATTTCAAATTAATAATGATAGTAATCAACTTGTCCATGAAGGTCAAAATTCTAGAAAAAATACCAACAATCCAACTTTATGTACCCCTTTTCGTAGACAACGAGAATATCACTGGACCAACACTCTGGGCACTGCATTTCCATATGGATGCAACGATAACATATACAATGTAGGAAATTTGACTTGTCCACAAGGAAATAAGGTGAATGTGATGGAAATTCTTCCAAATACACAAAAACCTAAACGCAGTCATGGACATCGTTCATATGAAAGACCAAATAAACACGATGCCACACTTGATTCTGTTTTACCTTACGTCAACAGACAATAAGGTCCATATATTATTCCCTCAAAACTTTACTCTGGTCCACAGAATTTTGAATACGGTTTTGAAGAAATCCAAGCTAGTCCATACTTGGATTTTTGAACACCATAATTTAGACTGAATTCTATGTTTATGGATGCTGCCCATCACAGGCTCTTTGAAGCACCGTAAGTTAAGGATGGTATTTCTTCCGAATCATGCCACCAGTTCCTTAAACTTAAATCTATTAAGAAAGGAATAGATACTGTCAACATAAGCAACATTCTTCGTCATAAAAATGTTCTTTCTTGTATTCATGTAGACTATTTTATGCATAATCCATCTACATGTTCTTGTTCTTCGTCTTCTTTCAACAATAATCCAGCTGGATTTGTCATTACTGGTGATGTTGTTTAAAAATGTGCACCTGTAATCACTTATTTTAATAGATCCCAAACGAAGAGAATGTAGGTCTTTTAACTGGCAAAAGAACTTCATTTCTTTGATGAATTCTACTAAAGATTATACCCAACGATGGGCTAAATATGAAAAAGAACTTGATATCTTTTCAGAGTGGATAAAGAGTATAAGAGGAATATTAAAATCCCGTATTACACATCAAAACAAAACTCTGTACAATCTATCCTTCTGAGTTTAG
Source organism: Ostrea denselamellosa (assembly GCA_024699665.1). Classification (NCBI taxonomy): domain Eukaryota; kingdom Metazoa; phylum Mollusca; class Bivalvia; order Ostreida; family Ostreidae; genus Ostrea; species Ostrea denselamellosa. The sequence continues at coordinate 4,706,267 of JAMZEH010000042.1, forward strand.
TAAACCAGAAGTGATAAACAATGAGATAGGCTACATGAGGATTATGTTTTGGTTCCAGCTGACAAAACTTGTCCTAACATTGCCTTTGTTTGTAAAGCTCATTATTACAAATGTATTTTAAACGAACGTGGCATTAATTTCACATTTGGTAATTGTATCCCAACTGCCCTTTCAAAAGACGAAATTCTTCAAAATCATGATTCATTTTTAAACACATTTACATTTAATATCCCAGTCAATGGGACGAAAGAAAATGAGTTAAATTACCTATATTAGATTCCTAAACGTCACAAAAATCCTTACAAATACAGATACATTGCTGGATCCAATAAATGTTCTATCAAGCCCTATCTTTGCTCCTCACGAAAATATTAAATATTAAGGGCTGTGAAGGAGAAACTTCAAACATATTGTGCCACAACATATATTAGAAATGAGGAAAATCAGATGCGGATTCTAAAAAAAAAACCCCAAGAACTATTGGTAAATTTAAAATTGCAAAGCTTTTCTCAAATCAATACTAAAACGTATGACTTTTTATCACTTTACCCGACCATTCCTCAAGATAAATTAAAGACTATACTTTTTGACATAATAGATAATTGCTTTTGCAACAAGAATGGAAAAAGAAAATATACATATCTAGTAATCAGTAATTCAAAATATTACTTTGATTTGCAAAGCACTATGTTTTTATGTATTCAGAAGTTTGAATTAAAAAGATTCTGGAATTTCTCACTGACAACATCTCCTTACTTCTTAGAATACTTAGATAATTTATTGAACATAGATGTTAAAAGCAACTAACAACTCAGCTTTATGACACACAATATGACTTCAGCTTCTCCAGCGTCAACTTCCCATATTTATTAGCAATACTTCATTATCACCTGCAAATGATGTGTATGTCTCTCAACTGATTCGATATGCTAGAGCTTGTTTTGCGTATGATCAGTTTCTAAATCGAGACAGGCAACTGGTAAACAAGTTGGTGTTACAGGGGTTTCAACAGTCTCTTTCAAAGTCAGTATTTCGCAAATTCTGTTGTCGTTATAACGTTCTAGTTTGCCAATACAACCTGTCATTGAGTTGAATGCTGTCTGACGTTTTTCATACCAAATGTTAGGCCGTTCTTTGCACACCGATTTTGAGTACGGGTTGCTCCGTTTGCCTGATCAAGCTATATGACTAATGACGGGTGTGACTGCTCAACAGGAGATGATTACTCCTCCTAGGTACCTGATCCCACCTCTGGTATGTCCAGGGGTCCGTGTTTGCCCAACTCTTAATTGTGTATTCTTTCTGGTATGTATGAGATTGATCACTGTTCGTTTGCGTCATTTTTTTATTCAATAGAACCCATTTCTTTATTTTGATGAAATCTTAAACTTAGTTTTAATTTTATTGCTGATTGTGGTTAAAATTACACACAAAACTTTCACAATAGCGCATTTTTACAATAAAAGAAAAGTTTCAGATTTAACTCTAATACTGCTTTGAGGAGTCCAAAGGTTAGGAAATAAGATTAAACCAATTACACTAAATTTGCTTGTTCATAATAGATGTCTTTGGATTTCATGACAATATTATACCTTCAACAGATGAAAAAAATTAGAAATGGATGTTTGATTTCTCTTGCATTATTCGGTATATATGAAGTGTCGAATTACAGATTATCATGGCAAAACAACAATGAACAAAATTTAGTCTGTTTCTCTTTGTTTTAGAATTAAGTTTCTTTTGATCATTGCATGAAAGTGCGGTTCATATCTCTATATGTAAACAAAAATTGCGAAATGAAATTAGCTAATCATTTCACCTCGTTAACGAGATACTGAAACCTAAATGATTATCTATTTAAGAATCGCACAACCAGCATCAAAGTAGGTGTAATTGATGGGTGCTGATACTTAAAATTACTCGATTGTATTTCTGTTGAAAGTAAACTAATTCCATGTAAGCCGTGTGTATACTGACAAAGCCGCTCAATAATTCGCTCTGAATCAATAAGGTCGATAATCGTTTCTAATACCACCACACAAAGACAAATCACGTAAGCTGATTTCACTATACACACAAGGGAGAAAAGTGTGGCTAACTAAGCAAACATCAGACAAATTCTGAATAACATGCATTTCAAATTAGTTTTGTTTATTTGTATTTTTTATTCCGTATATTCCTATAATGTTACTGACGAGGGTCGGCTATTTACGGAATTGTTTTCCAACTACAATAAAGAACTTCGTGCTGGAAATGATAGGGATTACCCACTGAACGTGTCGGTGAACTTCTATCTGTTTGCAATAAAGGAATTTGTAGAGGCGAGTAGCAAATTCACAGTAAATGGCGTGTTTGTAATGAATTGGCGAGATGAACGTTTGTCCTGGGATCCACCAACCTACAATAACATCACGAAAACATTAGTATCCCAGGATAAAGTATGGATACCAAACATAGTGATTGTAAATCCATTCGAAGAGGCCTACGGACTCGGAAGTAATCTCGTCAAGATTTATCTGTACAATGACGGATCCTGTTTATGGGTGACTATGCAATCTTTTGAAGTTATTTGTGACGCAGATGTAACATACTATCCATTTGATAAGCAATATTGTGTACTTAAGTTTGTTGCTTATACTCTTGGAGTAGACTGGCTAAATATATCTTTCCCAGAGTCTAAGGTATCTTTAACGAGTTATGAAGAAAGTGGATTATGGAAAATTGAGGACACAACAAACTATTGTTATATAGAAGAGGGTTCCACATTTGTAGTTGTCGGGCTGCACCTAAAACGGAGGTCTACTTACTATATAGCGAGTCTTATACTTCCAATGACAGTTGTGGCCATTTTGCAAGCGTTCGTTTTCCTCCTTCCCTATGATTCCGGTGAAAGGGTCGGGTTTTCCGTGACAATTCTTCTGACAAGTGTTGTTTTCTTGACGATCATTCAGGAGAAACTTCCCGAGGCGTCCGAACCAAATATTTCAGTTCTCGGATTTCTTCTATTTGGGTATGTCATTTTAGGAGCAGTTGTCACTCTTTGTGTGATCCTCAGTGCAAATATTCACTCGTTTACGGAAGCCACCCATATTCCAAAATTGCTAAAATGTTTGTGCTGTTTGCAAGGAAACAAAGTGACAAGTAGCATAATGAAAGTTTCACAGAAGGGGGAAGAAACGGAAGAAGAATGTTCATCGTGTTCTTGGAAGGATGTAGCGAAAACATTTGACAAATTCTGCTTTATTTCCTCATTGTTTCTGTACGCTATTCAAATAATTATTTACTTTGGATTATCTGTTTGAACTCTCATCCCCAACTCAGAATGGAGAGTAACCTTCTTCACTGTGTATACAATACAGATGATATAACGTACTTCCTTACATAGTGTATGCATATCTTGAGCACGGACCTTGGTTAAACTATTAAGGAAAATTTAAATTATGTAAGCTGCAAGGTACCTGCATATTTACATTAAGTGATAGGTGGTTGTTTTGTTTGAATTTTAAGCCCTAATGAAAATAGATTACTCAAAGAAAGACGTTACTGCATAGAAATGGAAAAGAATATATCTCCAATATATTGACAGAGGAAATCTTGACATGTGAAGTTCGGTTGTTAAGGTCTCAATCTTGTCCTTCACATTTGCTGTGGAGCGTTAGACAAACGGAGGGAATCCTGGTTTGTAAAAAGAACCCTTGGTTAAAAATTGACTTTTAACTTTAGAATTGTGTGAATTTGAGATTTTACTGAAGTGTTGTTGTGCGATTATTACAGTCATATTGTTTAGTGAATGTTTTTTGCCTTGAGAAAAATGTGAAATTTTATAGTATTCTTGCAAGGAGCAATCCACGAGACCGAGTCAAGTTCTCTGAAAAGCAAATTATTTTCTTTTTTAAAGATTAACGGTATCATGCATACTAGCTGTTATTGTTCAACCACATTTTGTATCGTTTTATTTCGTATAATAATACTATGAGATTCTGTTAAATTGCACTTGTTAATATGTACTATAATCCAAACCCTTGGAAACGGCCGTCAAGGTTTAGCTTTATGACAATGGAATGACAACCGTATGGATTATTTGATTTTGATTAGAGTTATCAAAGTGAAGGATACCTAAGTCTTGAATATACTGTTCATTTAAATATTACCTAAACTATCGAAGTAATGACCTGGGAAACCGTTGTGGAGAAAAGAGGATTTTGTCATTCTCCTTCTTGAGAGAAGAGAATTTTGTCATTCTCATTCTTGAGAGAAGAGAATTTTGTCATTCTTGATTAGGTTTTGAATTTCGTTAACCCGAAAGATGCTATTGCTCTTTCTGCTATTTAATTGAGAGCAATGCATGAATTATGCTCACTAGAGACATGCTTAAACAAATCATCCCTCTCATCTGTTAGGATCTACTGATGATAAAGTGAAGAAATAAAACTTCATCAATCACAGTCCTATGAAAATACAAAATTTAGAGTTAGACAAACACAGACCCCTGGAAAGGTGGGATCATGTGCCAAGGGGGAGTAAGCATCCCCTGTTGATCGGTTATACCCGCTGTATTATAAATAAATCCTTTTTATTCCAATTTCTGCATGTTTGGACTACTTTTCGTAAAGCGCGTTTCATTTGAACAACTCTTTTTAAAGTGCGTTTTAAAAACCCTCGTGTTGCTTTGAATAGATGAAGGAGGGTGTTGAGACATTTAGTAAAATCAGTAAAATTGTACTGTGTGTTCAGGCTAAATCTTTATTCCTAGTCTACAGCGTCGTTTATCAATTGGAATATACTAGTAGAGTCAAAACTGATTTCCTTTCCTCTAGTTTCCTTGTCTGAATTCGATTTGCTAACCAGTAAATGTGACTTTCTTACCACGTACTAATCTTTTCAAAAATGGAATTAAATCTGCCACAAAACGTTTGGCTTCTTCACATTTTCATCTTTACAAAACTGGACTATGATAAGCCACATGAAGGTGGAGCTAAACCATGTACAAAGAGATGAACCATACTGAAACAACTTAGATTCTCATCAAGGTATAGGGCTCACAGCGGGTGTGACTGGTTAACAAGGAATGCTTATTCTTCATAAGCATCCTATCCCACCACTGGTGTTTGCTCTTCTCTTAATTTGGTATTTTTTTTAATTAGAATTATAAGAATGATCACTGTTCGTTATTCTCACCTTTTCATTTAATCTTAAACATAGTCCACATTTATTGAATTGACTTCTTATATTTAACTTCTAACGTTATTCAATTTAATCAACTTGACTTAAAGGAAGTCATATTTAACCGATCACATAAACCACTTTCTTGAGAGAAACTTAAGTCACGGGAAGTCAGATTTAAGATATTAACACTTATCATAATTCACTTGCATTTATAGATAAGCGAAGAATATTAACAGTCAGCAGTAGTCAATTACTTGGAAATTGGAACTGGGAAATCAGGTTTAACCGTTAACAAAGTCTATTCACTTTAAAGAGACTCGGAATTTACAGTTACATTTGACATGCTCTGATTTCAGGAAAGTGAAAGTACAACAAATGAGATATTCTAGTTGGCTAGTTTCCATTTATACGTTATTGATGTTTCTACAATTACATATCTTAAGCAGAGACAAAAGATTGGTAATCCAATTCGTATTTCTTTTGTATAATTCCTTTGTATATTTATAGCAGTATCGAGTTACCAATTATCATTGCAAAACAATAAATCATATATGACCCATTTCCCTTTGGTCTATTGGGAAGTTTCGTTTATGTTCTTATATTTACTGTGAGTAATTCATGATTCTCTCTGTAAACATCAATGGTTAAATGAAAAGAATTAAAGATTGCACGGAAAACTGAGAAGTAGGTGTATTGATGTGTGGTAGCACTTAACATAATTGAGTTGGTGTTGGAAATAATCTCTGAGAATTACAATGAAATTACAATTATTTCCATTATTTTAAAACAAATATCCTTCATTAAAGATCGTTGAGTGTATTATGATGGCTGCTGGTATTAATACCGCCAGTGACCGTTCACAACTCTCTCATTGAATGAACGATCACGATTCCTCGATTACTTACCAAATAAGGCGGCTAAATAAGATGATGTGCATGCATTTCACATCCGTTTACTTCTTTTGTATTTTGTATTTTGCGTATTCCTACAATGTTACTGACGAGGACAGTCTATATCTGGACTTATTCTCCAATTACAATAAAGAACTACGTGCTGGAAATGATAGGGATTACCCACTGAATGTGTCGATGAAATTTTATCTGCTTGCAATAAAAGAATTTGTGGAAGCAAGCAGCAAATTCACAGTAAATGGCGTTTTTTATACCCATTGGCGAGATGAGAGGTTATCTTGGGTCCCAGCCAAGTACAACAACATTACGAAAACATTAGTATCCCAGGATAAAGTATGGATACCAAACATAGTGAACATAAACCCATTCGAAGAGGTGTATGGACTCGGAAGTAATCTCGTGAAGGTTTATGTGAACAGTAACGGATCCTGCTTTTGGGTGACCATGCAGTCCTTTGAAGTTATTTGTGACGCAGATGTAACATACTATCCGTTTGATAAGCAATATTGTGCACTTAGATTTGTTGCTTATACTGTTGGAGTAGACTGGCTAAATATATCTTTCCCAGAGTCTAAGGTATATTTAACGAGCTATGAGGAAAGTGGATTATGGAAAATTGAGGACACAACAAATTATTGTTATACAGAAGAGGGTTCCACATATGTTGTTGTCGGGCTACACCTAAAACGGAGATCTACTTACTATATAGCGAGTCTGATACTTCCAATGGCAGTCGTGGCCATTTTGCAAGCGTTCGTTTTCCTTCTTCCCTATGATTCCGGTGAAAGGGTTGGGTTTTCCGTCACTGTTCTTCTCGCAAGCGTAGTTTTCTTGACGATCATTCAGGAGAAACTTCCCGAGGCGTCCGAACCAAATATTTCAGTTCTCGGATTTCTTCTATTTGGGTATGTCATTTTAGGAGCAGTTGTCACTCTGTGTGTGATTATCAGTGCAAACATCCACTCGTTTACGGAAGCCACCCATATGCCAAAATGGTTAAACATTTTATGTTGTTTTAAAACAAACAAAGTGGAAGGTCCATTTCCATCTCGTGATGTGATGATAGCCGCACCAAAGAAAGTAGAAAAGGAAGAAGAATGTCCTTCTTGCTCTTGGAAAGATGTAGGCAAAAGATTTGACATATTTTGCTTTATTTTCTCATTGTGTCTGTATGCAATTCAAATATTTATTTACTTTGGTTTAGCAGCTTGAATCTCTTTTCCAAACCTAGAGCTCGTCAGTATAAAGAGTAACCTTGACCACTGTATATATAATTATACTCGATAAGCAAGATATCTCCGGACGTAATTTGGACAATATGAGTATGAACACGAACCTTGTCTACCCTATTATGGAAAATTGATTAAATCATAGAAACTTGAATGAAATGAATTTAAGTCCTAGTAAAAATAGACAACTCCATCTATAGCAGTAATTAGATAGATGTGAACGTTGACAAACGGTTCATCAATTGCTATTTTAAACATGTGAACTTTGACAAACGGTTCATCAATTGCTATTTTAAACATGTGAACGTTGACAAACGGTTCATCAATTGCTATTTTAAACATGTGAACTTTAAAGGTCTCTTTTGTATCCGTCATTTCAACATTTTTCCCGTGTATCGCTTGGCATAACATTACCTACTTCATGACTTCGTGTTACTTATGTAGGAAAATAAATCTTGGATAAAGAAGTGGTCCTCCCATAACAAAACGAAATGGATGAGCTTTTTTCTAAATCCTCGTTATGTATCTAATACTTTGAGCACTTGTAAGAAGAAAAAAAACTACCAAATTTCCCTTCAGCAAGAAAAATTGTAGTTACCTTTTCTTGCTGCCGACAGTGATGCTATGAAAATGAAAACCATTTTTGCTTCAAAAATTCAATGCAACATTTAGTATTGCGTGCCGTCTGTGTGAATGCAATGTCAAACTTGAAATAATTCTTACAATGTTTGCTCATTCATTCATGCTTTATTTCCTCCGTTAAGAGATTACGACAATGAAAATATCACAAACATTGCAAGTATGTTACATGTAGAGTAGAACAAAAACAGTACGAAAAAGGGGAAATAGAGTTGTAAATAATAAACTATATACATATCAGATAGGAAAATGCAAGGCCACGCTGTTGAAGCAACTGACCTTTCTAGAAGTGATTAATTCCCAATTGAGCTAATGTCCTATTATAGCGGTAGTGCGTACGAGTTTGAAGTTCAACAAACGAAAGGAGATATACACCGAGTAGAAGTGTGACCACCAAGCAAAACGAGGCATAGTTCATATTCTGTTAGCTGACATAGCTCTGCACAAAGACGTACGTCAAAACAGTTGGTAATGGTATCCCACCGCTGACTGTGAATGGACCCTAGGGATGAACAGGAACAGGAGGAGTAGAAGAAAACATCCAGGAAGGGGATTCCACAGACTGAGCAGTTTGAGGGCAAAGCAGGGACATTCTTATAGCTAACTATCGTATTGAATGCTTTTGTAAGGCACTGGGCGAGTGGTTATCCGCCATAAATATGTTCGTTAGTAATGAAGTCCGGCCTGGAGCTTTTCCTAATTTCAGGCTGCAGATTATATTATTTTGTTCATCTGATGTAATTTTCCCCCAGGTAAATTCCGTAAGTCGTTTTCACATTGCTTGATAAT